>ML788071.1:120504-155675 GCA_009831015.1 Picea engelmannii
AACAGTCCCATTTTCACGTTTTCGGCCGAAATATTCTTTCGGCCGAAACCTAGTTTTTAACGGAATCCGTTAAAAAATAAACATTTCGGCCGAAAAGTATTTCGGCCGAAATATTCTTACCGCGGGAAAATAATTCATTCAAACACGAATTTTGACGGCACCGTTAAATTTGACGTGAAAATTTTCGGCCGAATAATATTTCGGCCGAAAGTAATATTTGTTCGGCCGAAAAATTGCCGCTAGAAATTTTGGAGACCCGATTGTCACGAAAGTGTTACCCAGCTTCATGATTTTACCCTATATCAAATCACATTTCCCTAGAGCAATTTGTATTTCACAAAGTATAATAGATTCATGAAGAAAATGGAATAGTGCAAGAGAGATTGCACTCCATCAAAACTAGGAATAAGAAATCTCTTACCTTAAAGGTTGACCTCTCCAAGTCCTTTGATATGGTAAGCTAGGTTTACCTCAAATGTATTCTCATTCATTTGGAATTTAGTCATGCTTTGTGACTTGGACTCTTATCTATATCAACTCTACTTATTTAACTATTCTTATAAATGGCTCAACCTCCCCCTTTTTTAGAGCTTAAAGAGGTATTAGATAGGGTTATCCTCTTCTTTTCCTTCTAGTGGCTAAAAGACTTAGAATATTACTAAAGGAAGCCTCAATACCTGGAAGACTAAAAGGAATTAACCTAGGGCCTTCATGTAACATAACTCACATGTTATTTGTATCTGACATTCTCACTTTTTGTGAAGGGAGAAGGGAATCATAGGACTATCTGAATGAACTTTTGAACATTTTTTGTCAAGAAACAGGAATGAAGATCAATAGGGATAAACTCTCCCTCTAACTAATATTATTAGTGTGTTGGGAAGCAACAACATCTCTTGAAGGAAAACCATTATAGAGAAACATCTCTTGAAGGAAGAACATCTCTTGACAGAAAACCATTATAGAAAGGGCAATTGGTTATGGATGATAGAAAATATGGAAAGGAGAGTTAATGCTTGGTGCAAAAAATGGATCTCCAAATCAGGAAGGATGGTCTTAGTTAAGGTATTGTTTGAATCCATTTTGGTCGGCTAGATGTAATTAGCCTAGATCCCAAAATGGGCGTCAGGGAAAATTAAACAACTTTTCTTTTGCTTCTTATGGTTAGGGGACATTGAGAGAAAAAAAATGGTTTTATCCTTTTGGAAAAGGTTAACCACTCCTTTAGTGCCCCGGACGACACAACCGTCAAGTCATGGTTGGAGAGTATGGTGATGTTCTTATCGCTTCACGAATATACCTCCAACATGAAGGCTTGCATGGTGGTCTTTAAAATGAAGGGGAGTGCTCTTCTATGGTGGAAGACACTCCTACCACAGTTGAACATGGTCGTCGAAGACGTGTCATGGGAACTATTTGAGTGTAATATTCTAGATATAAAAATTATGCAGCACAAAAATAAAATGATAGAAATGGCAGATGAGAAACAATATAACAAGAACAACACCAAAATAATACCAAAATGATACCAGAATAACACCAGAAAGAGAAATTAGATTATTGAGAGAAATTTTCACTTGCCTCTTCAAGGGGGCAACATCCAACAGAGAAGATCTCTATTAAAATAATATCCAAGACAACAATTCTCATACCCTCGACTCCTATTTATACTAAATATGTCTATCAAAAGAACCATCTAGAAGAAGACCCTTCTAGTAGCGGAAGCTTCTCTTAGGTCTTATTACATTTGACTTACTCTTCCTTATTGCTAGGCCTTATTAATATTGAACTTTATTACATGAGAATATATTATTCTACCTATGTGAGGGGTTAGGTCCCTAACATGTCCTCCCCCTTAAAAAAAACCTTGTCCTCAAGGCTTGAGATGTGGAAATTGTTGTAGAATAATAGCTAGTTGACAAGTGGAATCTGCAAGGGTTGTATCTTTCCACTGGACTAACACTTCCTTGATGGTTCGTTGATGTAGGCGATGCTCACGTTGGTCCAAAAATTCTTATGGTTGTAGCCAAATGGATCCTTCTTCGTCCAACTCGGGAAGGTTGGTTTGATTTTCGCACTTAGTTCCAATCACCTTCTTTAAGCAGGAAACATGAAAAATAGGATGTAGCTTAGAATGATTGGGCAAAGTTAACTGATAGGTCATCTGTCCCACACTCTTGATAACAGTATAAGAATCATAAAATTTGGGCCCTAGTTTTTGACAGTATAAGGATAACTATAAGGATCGTAAAATTTGGGCCTTAGTTGCAGTCAAAGAATCACATGATCCCCTTCTGCAAATTGGCATTCAGAGTGACCTTGATCTGCTTGTTTCTTCATGCAATTATGGGATATGACCAAATTCTCTTTGAGGGTATGGAGAATAGCCTCTCGAACTATAATCATTTGGTCAACTACCTGGACCTTCGAGACACCTGGTAAATATGATAGAATTGAAGGTGGATTTTGTCCATATACCACTTAAAAAGGAGTCATGCGGGTAGATGTATGGTATGAAGTGTTGTACCACCATTCAACTAGTTGTAACTATTGAGCCCACTGATTTTTATTTTATAAGGCAAAACACCTCAAATATGTTTCCAAAAACTTGTTGATAACTTCAATTTGACCATCATTCTGGAGATGATAAGTTGTGCTGAGATGAAATTGGGTTCCTTGTAGCTTGAACAGTTCTTGCCAAAAATGTATGGTGAAATTGGGTCATGATAAAAAACAATAGAATGCGGCATGCCATGAAGATTGAAGACCTGATCCATGAAAAGTTGAGCCACAGGGGATGTTGTAAATGGGTATTTAAGACAACATAAAGGAGCATACTTGGAAAGGAAATCAACTACCACCATGATGATTGATTTATTTCCCGATTTAGGTAATCCTACAATAAAATCCATAGTGATATCCTGCCAAATAGTAGATGGAATCAGAAGCGGTTGTAGTGTCCCAAGAGATTTGACTATTTCTCCCTTGTTGCATTGACACACATCACATTCAACCACAAAATTATGAACGTCCTTTTTCATACCATCCCAGAAAAAAGAACGTTTGACCCTGTCATAGGTTTTGGTAAACCTAGATTTCCTAGATGTTGATGTAGCATGAAGCTCAAAAAATACCATGGATTTAAGTTTTGGTTGTTTACTTAAATACAAACGAAATTTTTATCGAAGTTCATCATGGAGGCAAGAGTACCCTGGGGAAACTGGAGAATTGGACTGCAATTGTTGTATCAGATGTGAACGTTTGGTATCATGTAGCAATTCCTAGTGAGCAGCTTGGAGCCAATCAGGTACAATGAAGGAGAGAGAAAAAAGAGACCCTTCATCTTCATATTTTTTGGAAAGTGCATCCACAACCACATTATCTTTTCATTTCTTGTAAATGATCTCATAATCATATCCAAAGAGCTTAGTCAACCATTTTTCTTTCTCTGGGGAGGAAATGCGTTGTTCCAGAAAATACTTGAGGCTTCAATGATATGTCTTAACTTGGAAACGTTGTTGCAATAGATAAGGGTGCCAAAGATCAACGACATGCATAATAGCCAACATTTCCTTTTCATAGATTGATTTGGCCAAATTTAATTCAGACAGTTGTTTGTTGGTAAAGGTTGACCCTCTTGCATAAGGATAACGCCAATTCCTTTACTTGAAGCATCACATTCCAGGACAAAGGTCTTTGTGAAATCAGGAAGGTCCAGGACTGGAGTGGTGCACATGGCCATATTCAAGGTTTGAAAATCCTCAGTAGCTTCTGGAGTCTAGGTGAAAGAATTCTTTTTAAGGAGCGCAATGAGAGGGACCACAATCTTTCCATAATTCTTAACAAACTTGCGATAATAACCTGTTAAGCCCAAAAATCCACGCAATATTTTGAGAGTCTTTGGGTGAGGCCAGTCTTTCGTATCTTCAATCATTTTAGGATACACCCTAATGTCGTCCTTTCCAACAAGATGACCCAAGTACTCGACTTTTGAGGTGCCAAAAGCACATTTAGATTGTTTCAGGAAAATTTGGTGCTGAGAGAGTAGATGGAGAAATTGATCCACATGAGCAAGATGGTTTATCCAAGATTTTCTATAGATGAGGATATCATCAAAGAAAACTAAGACAAAATGACGGAGAAAAGGATGGAAGACATGATTCATGAGGCTTTGAAAAGTGGAGGGAGGATTATGCAAGCCAAAGGGCATGACCAAAAACTCATAGTGGCCCTCATGAATTCTAAAGGTTGTCTTAGGAATGTCTGCCTCTTTCATACAGATCTAGTGGTAGCCAGAACGAAGATCAAGTTTAGTAAATAAGTGGGCGCCACTCAATTCATCCAAGAGGTCATCAATGACATGAATGGGAAATTTCTCTTTAATGGTGATTTTGTTGAGGGAGTGAAAGTCAAGACACATGCTCCAAGAACCTTATGTCTTCATGACC
This sequence comes from Picea engelmannii, assembly GCA_009831015.1. Taxonomy (NCBI): domain Eukaryota; kingdom Viridiplantae; phylum Streptophyta; class Pinopsida; order Pinales; family Pinaceae; genus Picea; species Picea engelmannii. The sequence goes on from ML788071.1 coordinate 124,953, forward strand.
ATGACCATATCAGAAGAGTAGGGGCTCGTACTAGGGTGGATAACACTTGTGTTAAGCAGTTCTTGAACCATTTTCTCAATTTCATTTTTTTGGTAAAAGGGGTGATGATAGGGACGGATATTTGGAAGAAGGCTTCCTGGGACAAGGGGAATAGAATGATCATGAACACCATGGGAAGGAGGGAGTCCCTAAAGAGTGTAAAAAACCACATGATGTTTAGAGAGGATGGATTGGAGGTCTTGCAACATAGAGGGTGTCCCAGTTGCTTGTATGGCATGGATTTGCGCAATAATGCCCGAATGACCTTTTTTTTGCATTTTTTCCATGCGATGGGAACTAATGATCTCAAGGGAACCAACAATGATGCCTTGGAACTTATATTATTGGCCCTCCTGGTTGAAATGCATGGTTAATTCCTTAAAATCCATGAGAATGGGACCTAAAGTCCTTAGCCAATCTGCACCCAACACAATGTCACAACCGCCCATGTCAATAAAAAACATATGATATTTCAGGTGGTAGTCACCAATTTGGAGACGCATATTTTCACAATTCATGGACCCACCATTGGAAATCATGATTTGGAAATTATTGATTGCACGGATATAGAAATTAGTTTCTTGGGAAATTCAACGATGAATAAAATTATGGGTGATTCCACTATCAACAAGAATGATGACCTTCCTATGCTTGATGTAGCCAATTAGTTTGAGGGGTTGGGGAGAAGAGAAGCCAGTGAGAGAATTTAGGGAAATGATCGGTTCTACTTTGGGAGGGTCTGGGGGAGGGGTTATGTCAGTGGTTTAGGGTGACTCGGACACAAGGGGAGCTTCAACATCCTCTTCTAAAACATACTTCGAGATGGCCATAAAAATATTTTGTTCCTTACACTTGTGTCCCAGAAAATATTTGTCATCACAATTATAACAAAGGCCTTTGATTTGGCGTTCAGCCATTTCGGCCCTTGTCAATTTTTGGATATTTAGTGGAGTAGAAGGAGGAGTGGGATTTACTGATTTAGTGCGAGGAATAAAGGAGGGTTTCTAGTTTTGAGAAGAGACAACCTGTTGTGCTTCTTTATCTCATTTAGTACCCTCCACTCAGCTCTGAGGTCGAGCCATGAGGACATGGGCACAAATCTCATCCTTGAGGCCACTAATAAAACATTCTAAAAAAAAATCATCAAACATGCCCTCTGTATGAAAACCCAGTCGCTCAAAAGAAGCTATAAAGTCTTCCATTATGCCAGATTGTTTCAAATTTGTCAAATGACATAAATGGTTGGTGTCAATGTCAAAGCATTTATAAAGCTCTTCCACAAAGTGTGTCAAAGAAACATACCCTTGACGAGCATTTTTTCTCCATTGCCACCATTGCCAATGTTCTTGATCCAGATGAAGAACACCATACTGGAGTTTGGCCAAGTCATCTATAATGCCCTACAAAGAGAAATAATGTTCCATTTGAGTTACCCAACCAGTGATATTTGAGCCATCAAATTTGGTCACATCCACACGCGGAAGGAGTAGGTCACGCTGAAAGTGATGGGATGAAAATTATGGGAATGAGAAAAAATTTCATCTTCGATATGAAAAGGTGGGTCAGATAAAGGGGTATCTGTAGGGATATGTAGCTTGGTGCAGATCATGGAAGTGACAGATTCAAGATGGGTAGTAATGTCTTGTTTGAGGTCTTCTTTGAGTTCCTTGATTGAGGCAGTGATGGAGGAATGCATGTTTTTATTGATGGTGGAAATATTGGCACTAAGTTGTCTCACTTCTTTTTGGGTCTCTATGAAATTAGATTGCAAGGTATTGAAGCGAGCTTCCAAGTATTGGCTACGGGTATGGGCCATGATGACCAGGGAACCGAAAAGGGGCAGGTGGGGTCAATTTTTTTTTTGAAAAATGATAGGTATGAATGTGATAAGGAAAAATAGATAAATCCAATGGAATAGGTCTCAAATAATGGTGCAACAAAATCCAGACTTTTTTTTTTTACATTTGCGAAGTTATAATCTAGTCTGAAGAATACTACAATGATGAAATGCCCAAATTATTAATCAGGAAGAAATGTGTAGTGATTTGGCAACTCGAATGAAGGATACACTGTTGCGCAGAAATATATCTTGTCTGTTTTGTTTTGTTTTTTCGTCCCCAAGGGTTAGGTATTCAAGGGTTCTACAGATAGGTTTTTTCCCTATGTTATGGCTCTATGATATACGTGCAGGGTCCAATAGTAGTACTCGACCCAATATCTCAGGGCACCAACTAAGGAGGCTAGACTATGGCCTTGGTTGTACTACCTGAATACCTAGGTACTAGAGAGTATCTTCCCAAGTGTTTCTCTTGGTGTCACTTTAGCAGTCATGAAATCGATCAGTTTATCTAAAGAGGGCTTCAGGAAATATAGGTCGATCTGTATACAAGTGTTTTCTGATGCACTATCACTCGAAGGGGTACCAAAAGGGATTACAAGGGTGGCCAACATAAGTACGCTTAAGTACCATTTGTATTTCCTATGTGTATGACTCCCTTACCATGGGTTTATGCACGTAATGATATATATTTGTAGCTTAAAGATGCTGGAATAGTCTCTACCCTGACAAAAAGATTAACCCACAATTTTCTGCCAATGAAAGTGCTCTGATACCACTTGTAATATTCTAGATATAAAAAGTATGCAGAACAGAAATAAAATGCTAGAAATGGTAGATGAGAAACAATATAACCAGAACAACACCACAATAATACCAAAATGATACCAGAATAACACCAGAAAGATCACTTAGATTACTGAGAGCAATGTTCACTTTCCTCTTCGAGGGGGAAACCTGAAGCAAAGAAGAGCTCTATTACAATAATATCCAAGACAACAATTCTCATACCCTCGACTCCTATTTATACTAAATATGTCTATCAAAATAACCATCTAGAGGAATATCCTTCTAGAAGCAGAAACTTCTATTAGGTCTTCTTACATTCGACTTATTCTTCCTTATTGCTAGGCCTTATTAATATTGACCTTTATTACATTAGGATATATTATTCTACCTACGTGAGGGATTAGGTCCCTAACATTGATGAATGGTTCCAGGAGAGGTATCTATCTGAGGAATTCATTGAGCATCAACTCAATGAGTTCAATGTCTTGTGGCAGGGCAGTCATATGGTGCCCGAGTATGAGGCTCATTTTATGGAGCTACTTCAGTATGCTCCGCACTTGAATACCGAGAAACTTAAGGTCAACAGGTTCATGTTTGTCCTTAATGTTAACATTCGTGCAAAGGTTAGGATTCTAATGCCTCAAACCTTACATGATGTTGTCGATAATTCCATCATAGAAGAGGAGGATCTTATCAGTGGGGGTCAGAGCAGGACTCCAGTGAGACCTATGAGCCAGGTGTCATCTGGTGCATAGAATCATTAGACATCAGCTAGACATTCACCAGGATATCGTGGCTTCCAGAGAGGATCCACGTTCACTACACCTTGGTGACCAGTGCCTCAGTAGCAGACTCCTTACCGAGGACCACAACACCAACAACATCGTGAACTGCAACAACATCATTTTAGGCATGTTCCACAGAACATACCATGGTTTCAGGCCGGTGGGTCGTCATCTTCTACTTCAGGTACCATGAGTACTATACCAAAGAAAGGGTGTTGGATATGTGGAGAGCCACATTGCCAATGTGACTGCCCAATGGAGAGTACTAGAGCATCTGGATCAGTCAGACCCACTACCATGGGAGATTTGGGCAAGGCCCATTAGATTCATGCAGCGGTGAATAACCACCAAGGAGATCATCAGTCGACTCTGCTCGAGATGTCAGGTACTGTCGCTGACCAGACCCTTAGTATTTTGATAGATCCAGGTGCTACCGAGAGTTTTATTTCTGGTGCAGCGCTAAAAATAATTAAGGTAAAGGAAGTCAAATAGGATGAGTTTAGATTTGTATAAATGGCTTTGGGAGCCAATCATAAGGTTGGTGGGAAAGTTACGAGATATAGACTTAACCTAGGAGAGTTTGTCACTAGGGCCAACCTATACGTCACAACCTTAGGGTCTTATGACATCGTGATCGGTATGGACTGGTTGGAATCGCATGATGCGATACTTGACTATAAGATGAAATAGTTGAGCTTGGTCAATGATGAGGGACAGAGACGCATGATTGTAGGTCAGAACCAGGGAGTCTCTGTTAGGTTCATCTCTTCCTTGCAGCTACGGAAGAGCATGCGCAAGGGATGTAAGCTTTATGCAATCCTTGCATTAAATGAGAAGGGAGTAGAGGAAGGTCTAGAAAACATTTCAGTGGTGCGAGAGTTTATGTATGTATTCCCTGAGGAGTTACTTGGGATGCCGCCAGAGAGGGAACTAGAATTTACCATTGACCTAAAACCAGGAAATGAACCGATAGCATGAATGCCTTATTGGAAGTGGACCCTGGAGTTATCGTAGTTGAAAATGCAACTGAAGGAGTTGTTGGACCTAGGACTTATACGTCCAAGTGTGTCACCATGGAGTGCACATGTTATCTTCATATAGAAGAAGGATGGATCGTGGAGACTCTCCATTGACTATCGTCAATTGAATAAGGCAACGATCAAGAATTAATATATGTTGCCAAGGATTGATGATCTATTTGATTAGATGAAATATGCGACGGTGTTTTCAAAGATCAACTTGAGATCAAGGTATCACTAGTTATGAATCAAAAAAGACGACATCCCTAAGACTGCCTTTAATATGAGGTTTGGACATTATGAGTTTATTGTTTTACCATTTGGACTGACGAATGCCCCAGGGGTATTTATGAGTTTGATGAATGGGGTGTTCCGCGAATACTTAGACAAGTTCATCCAAGTATTAACTGACAATATTTTGATTTACTCTTGAACGATGGAGGATCATGACGAGCACTTGCGCATGGTACTACAGTGTCTATAAGAGAACAAATTGTATGGGAAATTATTTAAATGCTCGTTTTATCAATCAAAGATTCACTACTTAGGGCATGTCATATTCGGCGAAGGTATCTCTATGCATATAGAAAAGGTCGAGGCTATTATGGAATGGCCTGCGTCGACAAATCTCCTTGAAGTGCGTAGCCTCATGGGTTTAGCGGGATATTATTGATGGCTCGTTGAGGGTTTTTCGAACATAGAAAATCTGATTACAGAATTGCAGAACAACAAGAAGTTTGTTTGGACCGAGAAATGAACGGAGTCATTTTAGAGGCTCAAGGAGCTATTGATGACAACACCAATATTGAAGGTCCCTGACATGGACGTGGACTTCTTGGTATGCATTGACGCATCCAAGGAAGGCTTAGGTGGACTCTTGATGTAAGACGGTCGAGTGATCGCTTACATCTCGAGAAATTTGAGAAGGCATGAGGAGAACTATGCAATGCATGATTTGGAGTTGTTAGCCATTATTTATGCCTTGAGAGTTTGGAGACACTACCTTATTGGATGAAAATTCAAACAAAAAATGGACCATTGTGGTCTACAACACATCTTTACGCAAAGCGACTTGAACGCGCGACAACGTCGTTGGTCGGAATTGTTTAGCGAGTATGATTTTGATATTACTTACATAAAAGGAACAATGAACAGAGTGGTTGATGCGTTGAGTCAGAGACCTTGCATATTTTCAGTGATTCCTCTTAAGACGAATATACATGGAAAGATTCTAACCTTACAGCGTGACAATGACTGGTGCAAATAGGTAAGGGATTTTTTACAAACAAAACACACTGATGGTACCAAAATTTGAGGGATTTAGTGTAGATAACAACATATTAATGATATTTAAAGGTCAAATTTATGTACCGCCCAATGACGAGTTGAGGAGTTTGATCCTAAATGAGGCTCATAGTGTAGTGTACATGGATCATCCTAGAGTCAAGAAGATGAGGGCAGACCTTAAACCCTTATTCTTCTAGAAAGGAATGAAGGAAGAAATAGTCAACTACATGGCCAGATGTCTAGAATGTCAGCAGGTGAAGGTTGAACATAGACATTTGGCATGATTACTACAGCCACACGCTATTCCATAATCAAAATGGGAGGTCATTTCAATGGATTTCATTGTTGGATTTCCACTGACGACAAGGAGACACGACTCAATTTTTGTGGTAGTCGACACTCTGACGAAGAGTGCCCATTTTATTCCTATGCATACGACATATGAGGCACCTAACATAGCTAGAGTTTTCATAAATGATATTGTGAGGTTGCATGGCGTGCCTAAGAGGATAATATCTAATAGAGGATTAGTGTTTACAGGATGATTTTGGACTAGTTTCAAAGAGGCCTTGGGAACCCAACTTAACTTTAGTACCACGTATCACCCAGAGACAGAAGAACAAACCAAAATAAAATACCAAATATTGGAGGATATGTTGCGTATGTACTTTATGGACCAAAAAACACATTGGGGAGAGTTCTTTCCACAATCAGATTTTACATACAACAATAGTAATCAAAGCACCATTAATATGGTGCCCTTAAAGTTTCTTTGTGGGTGACCGTCTCAGACGCCTTTGAGTTGGAATCGGATTGAGGATAGGCTCTTGGTGGGACCAGAAGCAATCCAATAAATGGAATATGAAATGAAAACAATAATAAAAAGGATCAAGGAAGTGTAGGATCGGCAGAAGAGTCATGTCGATGCGCATCGTGTCGATCGTAGTTATGAAGTTGGCAATCGAGTCTTCTTGCAGGTGAAACTGCATAAGAGTTCGATCAAGCTTAGAAAGGGAGTTAAATTCTCTCCTAGGTTCTTGGGACCTTTCAATATTGTGTAAAGGAAAGGGCCCATGGCCTATTGACTAGCCTTGCTTGATTCTTTGAGGTGTATGCATGATGTTTTTTATGTATCTGTTTTGAGACATTATGTTAGTGATCGTACACACGTTATTGACCTAAGTTCCTTGCAGGTATCAAACAAGGGTGCACTCATGAAAAGCCAATACTCATCTTGGACCATCACATTTGACAGCTACGACGTTGAATAGTAGATTCGGTCAAGGTCCAGTGGGAGAACTATAGTCCACACTCGGCGACCTGGGAGGACGCATATGATATGCGTCAACAAATTCCATTTTTTTTTTATAGATAGACATATGATATTGTAATACACTTTATCTCGGCACTTATTTACTATGAAACTTCAGGACGAAGTTTAAAACAAGAGGGGGTGTATGTAACATCCCTCTCTTCCGTGCACTGAGCAAACTTATTCTTTAAGGACACTTGCATGCAAGTGATCTGGTTCTTTTTATGATTGGTTGTTGTGATTATGATTATGAGATATTGTGGATTTGATGATATGTTATTTTTTGTATTACATAAACATGTGTTATTTATTGGGTTCTCCTGAATGTAAAAGACTATGGACGTTGAGGATGCTGAGGCATCAATGAAACCCATTGGAATATTGGTCGAGTCAAGGAGTGGATTGATAGGGTTTGAATGTTGTTGATGTGGCATATGTACATATGATTAGATATTTGATGTTGATTGTTATTGCTGACATGATTCGTTGATGGATGAAATATGACGTTATCTTGTCAACCAGACTAACATTTGGAGTAAAGGAGTCATGCCTAACATCCAGAGACATTGAGGAATAGGGGTGGCAACAGCCCTGCCACATCCTCCTTCTGTGGCTCGAACTGTAGGTTAACGATTACCTAGCTGAGACCCGTGATGTCGTGAGGGAATACTATTACAATCGCTCACGATGATTCTAAGGGGATGAAATAAGGCATGGTCCTTATTCCTTAGAGGCCCTTAGTCTCCCACAAAATCAGCTAATGAAGTATTGACTCCAGGGGTTTGATTTCTACCAAATTCAGTCAAGAGGCTAGTGGCATCCTTGGAGCATGTAGTGCGTCCTGAAGGGCACATCACGATTTTAACTATGGTAAGTTAATAAACCTAATGCCTAGAAAAATATGCCTCCTTAGGACTTGGTTGGCCTTAAAATGAATTATGTGATAAGTAAAGTTTAATAACATTCTTTCCCTTAAAAATTGTCACCAAGGCTAGTGAATTGAAAACCTAGGTCTGAGTAGAACCTTTGAAAAAAAAAAACTATTTAGACATGTAACAAGAAGGGGGTAAAGAAAATTCAAGAATTAATAATTCTTCTGATGCCTCTTCTAATGAATCTACGTGGAAAAATTCTAACCTTACAGTCCAACAATGACTAGTACAAAGAGGTCAAGGATTTTTTACGGACAAAGAACAATGATGATACCAAAATTTGAGGGATTTACTATGGATAATGACGGATTAATGAGATTTAAAGGTCGAATTTATGTACCTCACAATGGCGAGTTGAGGAGTTTGATCCTAAACGAGGCTCATATAGCAGTGTACATGGCTCATCCTGGAGTCACGAAGATGAGGGCAGACCTTAAACCCTTATTCTTCTGGAAAGGAATGAAGTTAGAAATAGTCAACTACATGGCCAGATGACTAGAATGTCAACAGGTGAATATTAAACATAGACATATCGCATTATTACTACAACCACACGCTATTCCAGAATCAAAATGGGAGGTCATTTCGATGGATTTCATTAATGGATTGCCACTGACGGCAAGGAGACACGACTTGATTTTTGCGGTAGTCGACACTCTGACGAAGAATGCCCATTTTATTCATGTGCATACGACGTATGAGGTAGGTGACATAGCTAGAGTTTTCATTAGTGAGATTGTGAGGTTGCATGGTGTTAGGGATGATTTTAATGATGGAAATTTATTTTAAAATGTAGAAACCTTGGCGAATATTACTAATCCTTCATATGCTAACTATAAAATGTTTGGCAATATTTTTGTAAAAATATTCAAATTTCAAAGGATTTTATATAGTTTGTATAAACTTTTGGCAATTTTTAAGGTAAAATAATTTTATCCTATAGAATTTGGGCGAATTATCTTTAGAATAGTGAATCATTTTTTGGGAAAAACCATGGAAAATTATCCCATGAGCGAAATTTAGCCCCTAAAATCATCCCTGCAATAGCATGCCTAAGAGAATAATATCTGATAGAGGATCGGTGTTTACAGGACGATTTTGGACTAGTTTAAAAGAGGCCTTGGAAACCCAACTTAACTTTAGTACCACATATCACCCGGAGACAGACGGGAAGACTGAAAGAAAAAACCAAATCTTGGAGGATATGTTGTGTATGTACATTATGGACCGAAAAAAGTGTTGGGAAGAGTTCTTACCACTGGTATAGTTTTCATACAACAATAGTTATCAAAGCACCTTTAATATGGCACCCTTCAAGTTTCTTTGCAGGGGACCGTGTCGGACGCCTTTGAGTTGGAATTGACTTGAGGATAGGGTCATGGTGGAACCAGAAGCAATCCAAGAAATGGAAGATCAAATTCAAACAATAAGACAAAGGATCAAGGAAGTGAAATATCGGTATAAGAATTATGTCGATGCGCATCGTTTCAATCGTAGTTATGAAGTTGGCAATCTAGTATTCTTGCGGGTGAAACCGCATAAGAGTTCGATCAAGTTTGGAAAGGGTGCTAAAATCTCTCCTAGGTTTGTGGGATCTTTCGAGATTGTGGAAAGGAAAGGGCCCGTGGCCTATTGACTAGACTTGCCTGATTCTTTGAGGTGTATGCATGATGTTTTTCACGTATCTATTGTGAGACATTATGTTAGTGATCTGACACACGTTATTGACCTAAGTTCCTTGCAGGTATTAGACAAGGGTGCGCTCACGGCATAGCCAATCCGCATCTTGGACCATCGCATTCAACAACTATGAATTCAAACATTAGATCAGGTCAAGGTCCAATGGGACAACTATAGTCTACACTTGGCAACCTAGGAGAATGCATATGATATGTGTCAACAATTTCCATTTTTTTTATAGATAAACTTATGATATTGCGATACACTTTATTTCAGAACTTATTTATTGTGAAACTTCGGGATGAAGTTTAAAACAAGAGGGGGTGTATGTAACATCCCTCTCTTGCATGCACTAATCGGACTTATTCTTTGAGGACACTTACATGCAAGTGATTTGGTTCTTTATCCGATTGGTTGTTGTGATTATGATTATGAGATATTGTGGATTTGATGATATGTTATTTTGTTGTATTTACATAGACATGTGCTATTGAATGGGTTCTCCTGATTGTGCAGTACTCTCGACATTGAGGATGTTGAGGCATCGATGAAACCCCTTGGACTCTAGGTCGAGTCAAGCAGTGGATTGATAGGGTTTGAATGTTGTTGATGTGACATATCTACATATGATTAGATATTTTATGTTGATTGTTATTGCTAACATTATTTGTCGATGGATGCAGGCTGACAATAGCTTGTCAACCAGACTCACATTTGGAGTAAAGGGGTCACACATGATATCCAGAGACATTGAGGGAGAGGGGTGGTAGCAGCCCTGCCACAGCCTCCTAACACTCCCACCATGGCTCAAACTATAGGTTAATGATTACCTAGTTTGAGAGACCCATGATGTCGTGAGGGAAGACTGTGACAATCACTCACAATGATTCTAAGGGACGTGCAATAAGGAAGGTTCCGTATTCCTTAGAGGCCCTTAGTCTCCCACAAGATCACCTAACAGAGTATTGACTCTAGGGGTTTGACGTCTACCAAATTCAGTCAAGAGACGAGTGGAATCCTTGGACCACGTAGTGCGTCCTAAAGGGCACATCATGAGTTTAACTATGGTAATTTAATCAACCTAATGCCTAGAAAACTATGCCTCCTTAGGACCTAGTTAGCCTTAAAATGAATGATGTGATAAGTAAAGTTTAATAACAAAATTTCCCTTCAAAATTGTCACCAAGCCTAGTGAATTGAAAACCTAGGTTTGAGTACAACCTTTGGAAAAAAAAAACTATTTAGACATGTAACAAGAAGGGGGTAAAGAAAATTTAAGCATTAATAATTAAAGTGGAAATTTTAATAAAGGTTTAATTAATAAAAGGGGGTTTGGGTTGTTTTTGTCTAAACCTGCTAATTCTGAACTTAGTTATAAAAAGGGGAAAATTTAAGAAAAATGGAAACTTAAAGAAAAAGGGGGAAACCTAAGGAAAAGAGGAAACTTAAAGAAAAGGGGAAACTTAAAAGAAAAAGGGGATTGTCTAACTTAGTAAGGAATCTAGCCTTTGGAACATTCTATTGCTAAACTCATCTAGGAATTAAGTAAGGTGTATGTCATTTAAGAATTGTAAGGGAATTTTGGGACACCGGGGAGCATTTTTAGGAATGCTTTTAAGTGGGTGAGGGAAATAGGAATATTTAATAAATTAATAAAATTGATTTTCTGGTGCAACTAGGGGATCGAGTGACATGTGTATGGGGGAGGTTTTTCCTAATTAAATAAATGAAAAAGGAATCTAATGAGTGTTTGGGAAACTAATGACTAATAAAATCTATAAAAGTGATGGCGGAGGAGGAGTATGGATCACATCTGGCTTGCATAATGTTACGTCGCTGAAATTTCATCTTGACTAAACTTTCTTTTGTGGGAATTGGGATACCCAGCTCGGGCATCAAGTTACCCAGCTCGGGTATCGAGTGGTAGCTCGAGCTTGCAAGGAGAGTTGGGTGCTAGAATTCTCTTGTATTGTGTGTGTGGCCCCTTCGCGGCTCGGGGGGATCAGGGGGAACAAGAGTACCCCTAGTGTTGGTTGGGAGGTACCGGTGAGGTCTCATCGGTCAATAAGCAGGATCTGGACTGGTGAACACGTGGAAGGACATCTTCGCCTCATCATCATCGGTAAAGGTACGCCTATTAAATTTTTACTTGCAATAAAATTTAATTTACACTTTTTTATTTTACTTTACTCGGATGACGATTTCATTGTCATGAGATTTCCTTCCACATGTATTTATACGATAATTGTAATCCCCTTGTCACTTCATTCATCCTATAAGAAACCTTTCTATCCATAATATCTTTTATTTCTGAGTTACCGTCTAATTGCGCATGGCCAGAATGAGCCACGGAATCAACCCAAGGGATGTTTGGGAAATATTCCACACCGCTTGGTATTGAGAAGCCAGGTGGGGAAGGTGTGGTTAGAATGGAATGGATTGATCACACGATCTATCTCATTCAATCCTTCGTTCAATCGTATATGACATTCACGTAGACCCCCTTTCCCTTTTTCGACAAAAGTTAGAACCTCAATGAGAGCCCAGAAAGGTTGTAAGTCACAATCAAATTCTTTTCCAGCAGTCAATTACGGGTCAGGATCAAGTCCTAGTTCTGCTTTCTTTGGGTTCTCGGCTAGTTCGGTGGCTCCAGCTCAAACCTTGCATGTGCTTTTGTATCTCCTGTTGCATTTTCTTTATTCCTTGATTGTGTTTTTCATTACTTTTGTTATCCACGAAGAAGGTCTGGATGCAGATTTTGTTTTTATCTTTTGATTCATTTATCCTTTAAGTTATTAGTCCATGCCTGAGCAGTCGTCCAAGAGTCGAATAGAGTGTCTTTCACTCTGGTGTTAAAGATTTAGATTCAAATGCCCTGCTTTCCTGTGCATGGATAATAACTGTAGGATCATTTCTTTGCCCAGCACAAAATTCTATCTTGGGCGTTTATCCCTCCTTAGCCTCTGCAATTATTTTGATTTATTCTATGCAACTCATGCTTCCACACAATGATTTTGAGGATGTCTCTCTAGTTCACCCAACGTTTTATCTCCTCTACGACTCACATCTGTGTTTCATTACTATATTTTTCTTTAATGCATGATGACAACGTTGTTAATTAATCTGTTATTATTTATTGCTTGAGGACTTCATTTTTATTACTGTGGCTCCTTATTTACGGAATGTTCTCCTAGTCTATATAGCGCTTTCTTACTTGCAAGCAAAAATCATGTTTCTTACTGGATTTCTGTGATTTCTTTTAATTATCTCCAATTACCACCCATAAGATCAAAATTTAAGATTAAAGATCATTAATTATATGCATTTTGAATAGGCATAGGCCTTCAATTTAATAATCTCCAATTCCTTCCAAATTTTGTATCAAATATGAAATACTAAATATGAGTACAACGTTGAAGCTACAGGAAGGCATTCCAACCCTAATCTAGTATAACTATTCTATTTTCAGAGAAACTGTTGTCATACTTAAATTAAGAATTTTGGGGGGTTTTCTCCTTTGGGGTTTAATGGAAACATTTTGACTACAACCCGATAACAAATATGTACTACCTTGTGAATTATGTAGGGGTGGACAACTGAGATTCAAATCAACAACTATTGAAGCTGCAATTTGTCGTTACACAGTAAATAAGTGATTTTCATTTTTCTAATTGGTTATATTCCATCTCCTTAGAACGTGCCTATCACACTTTCATTGTTCTTATGGTAGTGTATTTTTATTCCCATTTAACCGTATGTTCATTCCTCTAGTTATTTCCTATAGAACTTGAGTTGATTTCTTATAGAACGCGCCAATCCCTTAACTCTTAATGTATTCTTAAGTTGATTTATTATAGGCACAGTGTATTTTAAATGTTAGTTGATGAGTTAGAACAGCGCCATAAATGCCAGAGTAAATTTACAGTGTGAACAACACAGGGTTGAGAGTTGGCGATGTCCAACTGTGAGTTGACTATAATCCCAATAGTTTTGTTTGTTTAATTGATTAGTTAAATTTTAATTACAACGTCCATATTCTATAGTGTCCCTACTGCACTTAATGTTATTTCCCTGCAAACTATGTTATGGATTTAAATGATGAAACAGAGCGATACCTATATTAGAAACAGTTAATAACTAGAAACAATTATGAATCAGAACCAATTAATAATTAATAATGCTTAGTGATATCGATATTGATTACTGGTTCACCTTTCACGATTACTGCTTTATAATTTGTCATGTAAGTTTTGCATTTAGTTCATAGTAGAATTACTTAGTCCCAACACTATAAATGATAAAATCAATAGTATAATGACTTAGTTGTCCAAAAACAATTGATGTCAAAATAAGACGAGAGCCATCAATTTATGGTTGGAAGGGAGATAATTCTTAATGCCTTAGAAGTGAACAATCCTATTAGTAATGAGTCTTTGTTACACATTAAACTAGCATAAAGGTACAGTTTAGGGAGCACACAATTTTTTGTGGGGCTACACACTAAATAGGTAAAAAGGTAATCCAAATGATGAAATCCATTGGTCTAATCACACATTAACCCAAAAATAATGGGAAATGAGATGTTTAGTACCACAAAAATACGACTTGAAAAATGACACATAACAGGGACATTGGAAGACCTTGGAATTGCAAAAAATACATAGATCCAAATAAAGAACAAATCCTCTAAAATACCATATGCATGTAATTAAGTGTATTAAGCACTGAAAGTGTTTTATTATTCCTCAAACTTAAAAAAATTTGTGACATAATCCAATATTTGTCATAAAAACTTGGTGTATATCTAATTGATTAACAAATTATGTTAAACACCCATTTTATTATTGATAGCTCCACTCAAGATTTCCAAAGAAGGTAAATTTATTAAAGTGTGTTCTCTTATGGGACCCACTCTATTGAAATTAAAAAAAAAATGTACTTACTCTATTGGAAATTTATAAAGAAATATGCATCCAAGAATGAGTTATTTGAAGATGTTATATTAAAAAAATAAAGAACATCTCCAATGGACCCCTCTTCTTGTATAAACAACATCTTGTCCCACTGTCAAATACTTAATTGAGATAACAAACAATTTTTAAGGAGAAAACATGTCATAAAGACTTTAACTTGGGTGGGGAGGATAACAACTTATCCTTTGAACCACCCAAGTTATATTTAATAAAAAAGAGCCTCCAAAATACTTATTTGATTTTATTTATATTTATTGCATATCAATACATAAAAACATCCAAAAAATTTACCAATTTATTTATAGTTTATCAAGTATATTTTTAATAAAAATCTCATTATATTTATGAATATAAAAAGCTTAAGTAAAGCATATTAAAATATTATCAAAATACATAACTTTAATTAAAATCATATTTATTTTAATTGATAATTAATTAATTCAATTAAATTTAAAAAAAATGATAATAAGTTTATGTTAAAAGATATTCATAATCAATTTGTGAAACATTAATGTAATGAAAATGAAAAATAAAAAAAAAAAAAAATATATTAAATAACATGATTACACCATTTTGGTTAACAAAAATATTAATTAGATGTGGGTTAAGTTTACTTTGTTTTTGGTTTCCAAGTATATGAGAAAGGATGCAAGAGCTAACATGCCCAAAATCAATATCTCGAGTACAACATTTTCTTTAACAATGATTTCCATCTATTAATTAAATGCAGGTCAAGTTTATTATAATTTGTTTTTTGGTTTTCATTAATGTTGGAATTTGATGAGGATTTTTGTTGTCACTTTATTAATATTGATTATATTTTTAAATGTGTTTTACTATATTTGTTATAATGGTGAATTGTATTTGACTATCAAAATATTTTGACTTTTAAGTGTACTATTTTTCATTATTGTTGTTTTTCTATTTACGGTGGAATTTGGAATTTTATGAGGATTTTTCCATTATTGTTGTTTTTCTATTCGGGTTGGAATTTGGAATTTTATGAGGATTTTCATTGTCACTTTGTGGATTTTGATTATATTTTTAAATGTGTTTGACTATATTTTTTAGACAAAATAATTTATATATGTTTGAGTGTACTATTTTCCATTATTGTTGAAATTTGAGCACTATTTTGGTTGTCACGTTGTCACTTTATGTATGTTTGAATGCATTGTTATTCATTAGTGTTGGAATTTGAGGAGTGTGGTTGTCACTTTGTCAATTTTAATTATATTTTTAAATGTGTTTAACTATATTTTCTAGACAAAATACTTTATATATATTTGAGTGTACTATTTTCCATTATTGTTGGAATTTGTGTACTATTTTTTTTAAATGTGTTTGACTATATTTGATAATATAAATTACATAGTTTAAAATAGGGATACTTTGAATCTATATTTCAACATGTGACTTTTTAGGAGGAAACACATGTTTTTAATCATTAGGCCCACTCATACTGTATATATCTATATTTGACATAGAGATACCTTTGATTTTATTTTTTGAAAACTTATTTTTGAAATAGATTTATTTTGACTTTTAAACTCCAACACTACTCTACATACCTATAGAACTAACATTTCTTTCTTTAAACTCTTAAATTCCAACACTATTCTACATATCTATACAACTCACATTTCTTGACCCTTAAATTCTAATACTACTCTACATACTTATACAACTCATGTTTATTTCTTTCAAATCTCCATGCTTATTTTTAGGGCTAACATACAAAAAGCACTTTCTATGGAAAAAAAAAATGAATATATATTATTTATATTTAAATCAGTTTTTTTAATTTTTTTAATGATAAAAATGTATTATTTATATTTAGATGAATTTGCCTAATTTTTATTTTATGATTTTTTTTAAATTTTTTTATCACATTCATATCAATATTGACGAAATAAATAAAAATAAAATATGACGAAATAAATAAAAATAAAATATAAAAAAAAGTGGATGTTTGAGTTTTTGGCATTGATTTGGAATTGGCAGTCATGTTATTTCACGTGGTGAACAGATTATGTATTCTATAACTTATATTTATTTCTTTTAAATTTTTATATTTATTTTTGAGAACAAAATATGGTATAAGAATTTTTTAAGAATATTAAAAAGATGAAAAAATATAATTTATATTTAAAATAGTTTATTTAATATTTTTAATAATTTTATCTATTATATATATTTTTAATAATTTTTTATATATTTTTATCTCTTCTCAAATGTTTATGAGAAGAGATGCTTTATTCCACAAACAAAAAAAATTCATACAATATATATTTGATGTCTCATTTAATTGTTATCTTAAAATTAAATTATTATTATTATTATTATTAAAAACAAAAAATAAATTTAAAGTTTTGTGAAAATAACTATAAATTTATTTCCTTATTTATAACTTTATTTCCTTATTTTTTGACAAACTCTAACTTTATTTCCGGACATGAAGTGTAATCTTCAATTCACACGACAAACTGAGAACATGGATGCATAATGCTCAAACTCAAATTAAATTAGGTAAACAATCAAATCATTTATTACAGTCAAAATAGATAAAGCCTCAAGTCATCCTCCATTGGCACTTCGTTGAACCGATCGGCCTGCAATTTTGTATAAGATCATCAACTTATCTTTTATGGTGAAATAAAAACAAATTTGTATCCAATTTATTATTTGGATACAATATTTGAGTTATTTGTACTTACAATTCATGCCACCAGATTTGAATCACCATGAGGCCCAAGCTTGTGCGAGACATGTTTTTCTATTCTAGCTTTTGTTTCCTTTGATGTTTATCGAAGCCTATGAAAATTTTGAAATATGTTAGATGTTGCAAATTTCATGTAAATATAAAGAGTAATAAACATATAATTACATTGTCCAAAGTATTTCATATCTTCCTATGTCCGGTGGTAGATTTCCCTGTTTTCTTAAATCCCTCTCCCTTCCATCATCCAATAGGGATTTCCACTCCCTTACTAGAATCATTGGAGGGTGCTCATACCTAGGGTTCATTTCTAGATGAACCCTATATTGGTCCCTCACAATCTTCATATGTTGGTTGGCTTTCTTGAGGACCTTTCCTCAGTTGAAGGTCTTAGCACCGAACAACCCAATCAAGCGATTAATTATCTCATATTTTAAATTTTTCTTTGTTTATCACACCCTATGTGGATGGTGGGCCCAAATATCTCCAGTGACCAATCATTTATATGCTTAAAGAAAAACATCATTTCCTGCAAAATGATCATGTCATCATTAGTTTAAAAAGAATGATCTATGAGTAAATTTCAATCAAATTATATATAATAGTTAAAACATTTTTGTAATACCTTGTATCTTCTCTATATTTATGGGAACGAGATTTTCATCCACCAAAAATGTGGTCTGTACTATTATTGTGTTAATAACATAGGAAGATCTAGGAAATTTTGCTTGAGAAATATCAATACTACTCTCTAATGCATCGACCCCCTGACCCTCTTCTGCATGATTTGTCATGCATCAAACAATAGAGGGTGCACCCACATCTTGACTCTGGGGTGTCCTGCTATGTGTTGTCGACTATTCAATTGACAAAAATGGCACATTTTTAGATGCACATGGGGTTATATGCTCGTGGTGTGAAGATTCATCAATAGCATCAATGGTAGAAGTAGGCCCCTCACCAGGATTATGTGGATGCAAATACTCTTGTAAAAACAAACTATATTTTAGTTCATGACATATACTAGTATAAAATGTAAAACCATAAATGAATTTATCTTCTAATTAAATATCCTGCAACTTAATTTCAACGACTAATATCCCATCATCAAATGATTATTCTTTTCTCTAATCTCCTCTGTTTGCGGCAAAATGAATACCAGACAAAGGATTTCCGCATTTTTTTTTTTACGGACTTATTTAACATATGAAAGGGGTTAAGTGATGATGCAATGTCAGCATTGCACATAAGCTTATCCACATCCATTTCTATGGATTTATCTGCTAATGGACATGTATCTTGCGACAAAAGTATAGAAAACATTAATATCGAAAAATCCAATGTAGAAATATACGAAACCAATAGACTCATAAGAAAAACGTAATAATACAACATATTTAATTTGTATAATTACTATGGTTTATACCGGTTGGGCCAAGGATGGTGTCCTCTGATCAATCGGGGACTTGCTCTGGTCAAGCGCAACCTACAACAAAAATATTGAAAACAATAATATCGAAATGAAACCAATAGACTCTCAAAAAATAATAATTAAAAAACACATTGCTTATATTTAATTTGTACAATTTACAATGGGGTATACCTGCTGCCCCAATGATGGCATTATCTCATCCATCGGGAACTTGCCTCGATCAACAATCTGCAACAAAAATATTGAAACCATTAATATTGAAATGAAACCAATAGACTCTTGAAAAAACATAATTTGAGGTATACCTGCTTCCTAGAGGATGGTGTCATTTAATGAAACATATTCCTTATATTGATTATATTGAAAATAAACATTAACAAAAAACATTAATTAATAAAAACATAAGTTATTAGATTCATTAATTACAAGTTCAGTGAAATGTTATATTTACCACTCCCATAGTAACAACATTTGTATTTATTTGATTCAAATTGTAAATGATCAACAACTCTTCCCTTGCAACTATTGATTTTATGGCAGACACAAAAACATGATTTCCTTCACGCCCCTCAAATATGCAATTGGGTTGTTTATTTGTAGACCTAGGTTGTGTATTGTTTATAAATCCTTCAATATTCCTTGATTTGTTTAGCCTTCCATCAATGTACATACTCAATCCTTTATTTTCATTATTGTCTTTTAGCTGTAAATAATTTGCAGACACTCTATATATGTGCATACTACATGTATATTGGACCAGCCACATCCAATATTTGTAATTGTAGCAGGGTTCGACATACTCCATCAATTCAGTACATCTTTCATAACCCACCTTTATGCCATCCATTCAAATCAACTCCAAACCGTGTAATGACAATGGTGCAATCCGAAATATCCTCTCGTTCACACAAAAATCTATGTTTTGACGAGGAAGATCCTTGGGTACCCATTTTTTCACTAGATGTTTGTACCTCAAGGGAACCTCGATGTCGCCTATGGTCTCATCATCATAAGGACATGATCCCCCTTCCGTGAGAACAATTCCATTCGTTTATGGAATTTTCTTCTAATCTTTTGACATCTAGTTGATCTCCCTCTTTTAGGCCTACTAGATGTCTCAATATCCTCTAGTATTCCAAAACTTCCCTCGCTCGAGGAGGAAATATATGACAACAACTTGTTTGGTTGTACCTGCACTCCATCTAATGAGAATAATAGTTAACAAACATTTGTATAAGGCTACAACAATCTCTTGATTCAAAAATATGATTCATTAAGAAATCATCTCACGCTCCCATGAATACCTCATTAAGTTGACCTAAACACCTCATTAAGAAATCCTCTCACTCTCCCATGAATAATATTTGTGTGTTTTGAAGGAATAAGAAAATAAACATGGAAATAGTTTCATACATGTGTTACTATATTCACTAACAAAATCGATACAAATTTCGATTGCAAGCTAAATACATAAAAGTGCTATGAAAATCTCTTTGGCGCCCTCTATCTCATATTTATCCTGAGTGTGTAACCAAAATTCACTACTTACAAACCCTTGTATACACCCACCCATCCATCATCCTTTCAATAATATTACTCTCTATTTAATCTCTCTTCAGTAATCATATTGTGACTACAAGATTTGATTTATGTCTATACATATATCTATACACCACAATTGAGCAAGGAAGTATTGTATGTAACCCTCGATCAGAAATTATCGAGGTAATTTGGTTTTTTTTTTGTTCTTGTTTTGAGGAGATATGGAAACAAGAAAGTAATTGTAACAATCAATAGGAGTATAGTGAGGTGTACTAAGGAGAACATAGAGTGTAATGCTAGAGAACTATGATGTATATATATATATATATATATATATATATATATATATATATATTGAAATGAACAAAGGCCTTTGGCCAAATAGCTAGAACAAACAATTTTTTTTAATAGTAGAAGAGACATACACAAGACATGAATATTGGTGTAAGTTTTTAAGTAAATCTATATGTATCCTTTTTTCCCTTAAAAAAGATTTTATAATATCATTCAAGCATCTGACTTATGTAATCTTAATCTTAACTGTATAAAATTGTGATTTTTCTCCCATGAAAAAATTGTTAATCACAATGAGTAGTGTTGTAACTCGCAGCAACTAAGACAATATGTTCCTCTATTATATTTATTACACTGTTCTTGGTCACCAAAAGTAAATATTATAGATATTGCATCGACTACACGTGGATTTCATTCTACATCTTGTTTTATGTATATGAGAACAGTAGTAGTGTATGATTTGAAAGGTCTCATTTTCGAGGGTGTAGTGTCATAATTGTTCCATTACTTGAACAATGTCATATATTTATGACATTGTTCATGTAATGGAACAATTATGACACTACACCCTCGAAAATGAAATGTAATAGGATTTCCATGTTGAGTGAGCATTGTACCAAGAACATAATTTCCATGTCTAGTGAGCATTGCACCAAGCACATAATTTGATGCATCGGTCTTAATATTGAATGGGAAATGCATGTTTGGCATGGATAACACTAAAATAGATCATATCCTTTTCTTGACTTCTTCAAATGAAAATTAATGTGTTGGAATCTAGTGAAAGGTTTCCTTAGTGTTCATAATGTGGTTCAATGACCAAGAAATTTCAGCAAAACTTAACACAATTTATTGATAAAAGTTCACGAGGCCAAGACAAAATTGTATCTCTATGATGTTGCACAATAAAGGAAAATTATTGATGGCCTTGAACTTTTAGAGATATATAGGGATATAAACATGGCCAGTGATGAATCCAAAATACTGAATATGTATTGCATCAAAGGTACACTTACCAAATTTGATTGTAATTTGTGTTGGCATAGTGTGTAATATGTATGTTACATGCTCGATATGTTCTTTTGATGTCTCATTATAAATAAGGATGTCCTCCAAATAGAAAATGACAAAGAAGATGGTGAAGTGTCAGTTGATAATTTTGTTCATTAGACATAAGGAGGTGGATGGAAAATGAGTTAGGCCAAAGGGGATGCCTAAACATACATAGAGACCGTAAGTTTTGAGTGTTGTTTTCTAAATACCAACATCATTAATAGGTACATTATGGTAGTCAAGTTTGAGGCTAATATTTGAGAAGTATTATGTACCCTCCATTTGTAAATAATGTCATGAATACATGGTAGAGGGTATTAATTCTTGACATATCTTGTTAAGGGTGCTATAGTTGAAGTAAGAACACCATGAGCCATCCTTCTTGGGTGCAAGGATGGTGGGGTTTCCACATGAATATTTTCTATGTTTGATCTTTCCTTATTGAAGTATTTATTGAATCCGTTTTCAGATCTCATCATCACCCCATATCAATCTATGATAGAGTGGGCTATATAGAAGTAGAGACTATGTAACCATTTTGATATTATTTTGAATTGAAAAATACACTAGGATGACTTTGGGATCTTGGAAGACACAATCATACTGCTACATCATAGCACCAAGTTTTAATTTATGTTCCAAGCGATGAGTCATGAGCACCAAGTTTTAATTTAATTTTTATGGTATGATTTGTATGGCCTTCCAAGTAGATTTCCCAACTATCTAAAGATGCAACATTATAACAATATCCTAGTTCATACCTATTTTTGTGGCAACATTGTTGGTTATTTGATAAAATCCCCCTTTGGTCGCTTTGTCTCTAATGTTGTCTCCCCCTTGGCTCTTGATGTCGTTGTCTCACCCCATAGTCTCTCCCCCTTGGCTCTTGTTTTCATTGTCTCACCCCACAGTCTCTCTTTCTCTGAGAAAAATGATAAAATCTCCCTTGGTCATGGGTTCCATTGCTTTGTCTCAGTTGCAGGGTTGGGAAACACTCTACCTCCTCCAACTAGAAGCTATGAATTGACACAAGGTTTGGAAAATGGTATACCTCCTCCAAATATAAGCTATGAATGGGTGCAGGCGAGGGTAGGGGGAGTTTATTATGTTTTCTTTTGTTTTGTTTATTTGAATTTTTATGTTTTTAATTTTTTTATTATGTTATAATATATATATATATATATATATATATGATTATTATATAACCTTAATATCATTAATCTAATTAACATATCTAATATAATTAATAGATAATCTTATAAAAGTAAGAAACAAGCTAACTTAAAGGTAAGAACAAGGAAACAACATTCCTATTTAAGGTCCCTTGGAGCTAATTCCCCATAAGCGATCTTCTCATGATTGTTCTATCCCTAAAATTTAGAGGGATTTTCATTCCCTCCAAACAATTGATCATTTGTAGATTAGTGGATACCATCAATCTTTTTCTTGCAAGAAAACATTGCGATGGTGACATATCTCTCTTCTCTTATGAAAGGATAGGAATTTTTTGCTATCGACACTCAGGAATGATTAGGGGGGTTTATCATTTTATAGAAAAAGGACTCTCTGTCTCTCATAAACTCATGGGCCTTCCCCTTATTTCTTTTCACCTCTTTATTCTCTAGATATCTAGCTAAGGAGTTCAATTTCATTGACATTTATGACCCTTATGTATATAAACAGAGCTTTTGGGAAAATTCCCTAGAAAACTCTTGGTTCCACTTCATTTTAGTGTTTCTATGAGGAGACATAAATTTTACTCTAGAATATTATTAAATTTGGGTTCAAACAGGTCAAATGGATCCCCCCATGGACTTATTTGAATTTGCAAAATTGAGTGAGCTAGGTGCACAATATACAACCCGTAAAAATATTTTTTACTTGGATGAATATTAGAACATGGGAGGGTTAGCTGGCCAAGAGCCTAGATTGTTTATTGACCTCTAAATCCTTTTAGGATGAAAATATTCAATTCAGTCAATGGTCTCTTCGAGTGGTGACTCAACCCATAACATTATCATCTTGGAACTAACTCCCCTCAAGGAAAATCCCCCCAACCCTTTCAAGGTAAACACATCCTAGTTGGAATATGACTCCTTTCTAGAGATAATAAAGGGAAGTTGACAACCATTTAGTCCTTCCCTCCAAAAATCCCCCCTATTCAGTTCCAAAATAACCTCAAAAGGGAAAAGAAAGAAACTTTTAAATGTTCTAAAGAAAAAACAAAGAAGAAAAAGATATTATTAGAGGATATTGGGGAAAATTTGGACCTCTTTTACCAAGGTGAGGGATAGGAGTACTTCTCACACCCTTGGAAATATGAAATAAAAACTCTTGAGGAAAAAAGGA
This sequence comes from Picea engelmannii, assembly GCA_009831015.1. Classification (NCBI taxonomy): domain Eukaryota; kingdom Viridiplantae; phylum Streptophyta; class Pinopsida; order Pinales; family Pinaceae; genus Picea; species Picea engelmannii. Next base: position 148,995 of record ML788071.1, read on the forward strand.
GGTAAATTTTTCTTAATATAGAAAAGGGATGGAGAAAAAAGAGTTGAGCGATTTGGCTACAACTTGGATATGAAAACACCAAAAATTTCCATCACTTTGAAAATAGTTGAAATATGATTAAGACAATATGGTGAATTGAAAATTCAGATGGGACTAGAGCCTTTTCATTCTCTAAAATAGAAAAACAAGGAGTTTGTTACTTTATCTCTCTATTCAAAGATGAAACCAATGCCACCATAGATGTTATTTTATGGTAATTAGTTTCTCCTTAAGGTTCATAATATAGAAGAAAACAAAATTCTGATGGCCAAAATCTCCAAAGAGGAACTCCTCAGTACCCTTCATAGCTTCCAAAAAGATAAAAGTCCAAATCTAGATGGCCTTCAAATTGATTTTTTTCTAGGATTTTATGATTTCATTGGAATTAATATTTTGAAGGTGGTCGAATATTCCAAATCAAATAGTCAAAATTTGAATGCCTTTAACTACACATTCCTAGTGTTGATAACTAAGTCAAACAACCCTTCAAATTTTGACCATTGTAGGCCTATCTCCCTCTGTAATAGTGTGTACAAAACTATCTCCAAAATAATTGCTTGAAGGATAAAAATAATTCTATCAAATCAAATTTCCCTATAGCAATTTGGATTTCAAAAAGTACAATATATTCATCAAGAAAATGGCATAGTGCAAGAGGGATTGCACTCCATCAAAACTAGGAATAAGAAATCTCTTACCTTAAAGGTTGACCTCTCCAAGTCCTTTGATATGGTAAGCTAGGTTTACCTCAAATTTCTTCTCATTCATTTGGAATTTAGTCATTCTTTGTGACTTGGACTCTTATCTATATCAACTCTACTTATTTAACTTTTCTTATAAATGGTTCAACCTCCCCCTTTTTTAGAGCTTAACGAGGTATTAGATAGGGTTATCCTCTTCTTTTCCTTCTAGTGGATAAAAGACTTAGAATATTACTAAAGGAAGCCTCAATACCTGGAAGCCTAAAAGGAATTAACCTAGGGCCTTCATGTAACATAAATCACATGTTATTTGTATCTAACATTCTCACTTTTTGTGAAGGGACAAGGGAATCAGAGGACTATCTCAATGAAATTTTGAACATTGTTTGTCAAGAAATAGGTATGAAGATCAATAAGGATAAACTCTCTCTCTGACTTATATTCTTAGTGTTTTGGGAAGAAACAACATCTCTTGAAGGAAAACCATTATAGAAAAACATCACTTGAAGGAACAACATCTCTTGACGAAAAACAATTATAGAAAGGGCAATTGGTTATGGATGATAGAAAATATGGAAAGGAGAGTTAATGCTTGGTGCAAAAAATGGATCTCCAAATCAGGAAGAATGGTCTTAGTTAAGGTAGTGTTTGAATCCATTTTGGTCAGCTAGATGTACTTAGCCTAGATCCCAAAATGGGCATCGGGGAAAATTAAACAACTTTGATTTTGCTTCCTATGGTTAGGGGACATTGAGAGAAAAAAATGGTTTTATCCTTTTGGAAAAGGTTAAAGACTCTTAAATCCATCGGGATATAGGTCTTAAAAAACATATTCTTCTTTTCTAAAGCCTTGGAAGAATTTTGTTTTGGAGGATTATTCAAGGTATATGCCCATGGGAAGAAACAACAAAGAAAAAATATTTTCCTTGGGAATCAATTATGGAATATATACAAAACCCTCTTAAGAAACTACAAAATGGTTCCATATTTGGAAATCAATCCCGAATGTTTTTCCCTTAATTGGGAATTGGTTAATTTGGAAAATAGGGAATGGTACACTTGTCATCATAGGTAAAGACCCACAGAATAGATTTAAGAAAAATCACATCCTCCTTCTCTTCTCATGCACCATATTCCTATATTGGGCATTTACTCTTTAAATCAAGTTGCTCACACGAATCAAGCAGCATGACATTTTCAATGGATTTCTTGGAAATAAGTTGGCCTTGGGGTTGAGTATGTTGAAAATTGGAACACATATACATGAAACGCCCTCAGAAGTTCATTTGTACATCTCTTGGATCGAGATGATCAACTTTTATGGTCCATGAACCCATCTGAAGACTATGAACCAACAATATGACATAAATATCTAGCCCAAGAAAATACAGATGAACAACATATATTGGGGGGGGAGGAATCCATGGAAACTTAATTGTTTGAGGCTTCAATTATAACAAATTTTAAAAGGAATGGAAACAAATAGAGTAAATAAAATGATCTAAATAGAGTCAAGAAAATACAGAAAATCTATTAAATTCTTTTACCATGGCAAGTTAGAACATTTAAGAAAAGTTAGTAGAAAGTGATTTTGGGATGAAAAGAAAAACCAAAGTGGTTGTGGGATAAATGAACTTATCTTTCTTTTGAGACTAATTTATTGTCTACTGAACTTGGCCAACCACATATTAATTTATCTAGTCCTTCACATTAATTATTCTACAGGCTTGTTGTTTGATTGTCGAATTGTTTGTACGAGTCGTGATTGAGTCTGGAAACCCTCCCATACCATCAATGCATGTGTCTAGTCTAACCATGTCAAATTTCAATCCATTCAATCACAAATTGAACAACGTTGAACCCATTCACATGTCATGATTTATATGTTTTGGTTTCAAGTACATGGGCAGGTGATGCCGCCCAAAAAATTGGCCTTGTCACCCTTCACATTAATTATTCTATAGGCTTGTTATTTGATTGTGATATTGTTTTTGTGAATCATGTTGGAGTCTAGAAAAACTCCCATACTGTTATTTCATGTGTCTTGTCTAACCATGTCAAATTTCATTCCATACAAGCACAAATTGAAAAAAATTCAACGTTGTCCCCATTCACATGTTATGATTTATATGCGTTGGTTTCAAGTACATGTGAAAGAGCGCCTAATTTTTGGGTTTTGATAGAATAACCAAAGAATATTTGATTTAAGAATTATTTTTTCTAGTCATGTTTGAGTCCATAAACCCTCCCATACCGTCAATGCATGTGTGTTTTCCTAACATGTCATGAAATTTCAGTCCATACAAGCATAAATTGATTAAAAAAACCAACCTTGGCACCATTCACATTAATTATTCTATAGACTTGTTGTTTGATTTTCGAATTGTTTGTGTGGTTCATGTTTGAGTCTAGAAACCCTCCCATACCATCAATGCATGTTTCTAGTCTAACCATGTCAAATTTCAATCCATACGAGCACAAATTGAAAAAATTTGAATGTTGGCCCCATTCACATGTCATGATTTATATGCATCGGTTTCAAGTACATGATGATGCAGGAGCATCGCCAAAAAAACACAAGAGGAGGACAAATAAGCAACCTAGCACAAATTTTTAAGCAATTTAAATTTTGAAGAATGTGTATCACTCAAATCTTTGAAAAGAGTTGTAATTAAAGAACATATTTAAATGTTGTAGAGTTGGATGGTTCATGAAGACATCAGAGAATGCATTTTCTTTTAATCTAGTTAAGTGCAGTACAGATTCGATGTGTTTGATCTGATCTATCTGTTACAATTATTTATTGTAATAACTATTAGTAGCCGATAGCTTTCAATTTTTTAAGATAGCTTTAGAATTGTTGGAGGAAAGAACTCAAAGAGCCCTCTTATATCAAACTTTGTATTGTTGTCAAGTAGAGGTTGTTGTTGGCTCTGTAGTTGTTGATGAGTTGTTGAATATATTGTGTAGGTTGCTATTGTAGTTGAGAGCTAAGAGCTATCGAGAAGTAGTGAATGAATATATGTAATTTTCAGTTGAATGAATATAACAGAGGAGAACTGTCCCAAACGTATGGTGTTGATGCATCTATTTGAATGAATGAATGGTAGATTTCCTATTTGTTTGGAATTATCTGTTATTTCTTTTTCTTATATTTATGCATGTAGTTACATGGATAGATGTATGAATCTATGAGGTTTTAAATAAGTTTCAATTGTTTCTCTTCTATGAGTGAGTGCAAGGTGTGCATAGTTTCCACAAAGTGCACGTTGATAGAATTTGTTTCGACTCATAAGATCAGAAGAGATAGCATAAACCTTATGCATGCAAGGAGTGCATAGTGTCTGCAAAGTGTGCATCGATAGAGTCGATCTTGACTCATAAAGTTCTGGAGAGATATTCCAAGAGATTTTATACGCAAGGAGTGTGTGATCAAGTCTTCTGACTCATGAGATAAAGGAGAGTAGATGAAGTTTCCCATGGAGTGGTTGGATTTTAGAGGAGAACCTGTTGCAAGGCAAGCACATGCTGGATTCTCAGCTAAGTGTTGAAAAGAGTGTTCACGAAGGAAAAATCACTAGGAAAAGAAAGCTGAAGAGGGAGAACGACGAGAAATATTCAAAGGGAGGAGTCCCTTAAGGTTTCCCAAAACTAACGAGCCAGACCCGTCTCGGAGGGAAACGAGATTGTTCTAGACCATCAGACATGGGAGAAATGCATGAAGGTTATCCATAAATCATTTCAGCATATAGTGGTTCAAGAATTTTGGAGGTATTGTAAGAGCAGAGTCACGAACCCACAGACTCGCAAAGAAATCTTAATCATTGGCTGCAAAGAGAACACGTGGTAGTAGATTAGGAAATCTTGGAGTCAGAGGTTCTGAGGTTTATGTGTGAAGTGAATGGGGAAGCTCGCAGAGTCGTGAAACCCAAAGCATAATTCGTCAGATCTAGGGAGACATGTGGTAGAGACCCGTGAGTTTGGGGAAGGTTGTTCCAAAAAGCATCATAAGAGGATATTACAGAATCGTCGGAGTCTGAAGTGGCAAAGGGTTGTCCCGAGATCATAGCCCATGGTCGCATAGTGGAGAGAGATTCTAGTGCAAGAATAGTACTCACGGATCAGTGTCACTAAGCATCAGAAAGTGGAGTTGTAAGTGATCTAAAATTACATGCGATATCAAGGGGACATGTGTGAGTGTGTAAGTCGCTCAGAGTCAGTTGAAGACCCAAAGAACTAGTTGGGTTCAGGGAGTTAGAACATCCAATATCGGGAGGTCACAAGATCCTGAGGAGAGAAGGGGGGGTTGCCGTCAGGAGTGGTATCAAAGCCACATGATTTATTTATGTAGGAAAGAGGGATAAAGCAAGATTCTCTGTGGAAACTGTTGCAATGTGCATAGTAGATGGTAAACAAATAGGATGGTTGAAGGTAAAGCGAGAGACTTTTGAAGGTCAGAGTTCGAATGGATCTCAATAATCAATCTAAAGGAGGAATGGGGACCTTCGATCCTCGTTCCAATAGAGTTCACCAATTCAGAGTTCAGGAACGTAGGAGTTATTTTTTGTGGAACAAGTCAAATCCCGAAGCCCGAAGCGATTCTCGTGATTTAGTCATAGAAATAGATCGATATCATATCATATAAAAAGGGCCTAGCACGAAGAATGAGTGCCATCACAAAAGAAATTTGAAGGGCCAAGAAGAAAGTCGTGGGTTAAGAGGGCCCACACTTTGGAGAAAGAGGGACCTGTGATAAAGTACATTAGTTTCCAGCAGGGAGCTGAAGAGTCATTTCGACTCAGGTGTTTGAATGATCCTAGACTGAGAGGTCGAGTAGCTCCCTCCATGGGAGAGAAAGGAGAGAGGGGGGGTGTCTGCACCAGAGTGGTATCAGAGTGAATTTAGGAGCACTGGAACTGAAGACTTCGCTGCATAAATACAGGAACTCCATGATCATATCAAGGAACAGTTGAAGAAAAACAACAATGAATACAAACACAGAGTTGATCAACACAGGAGGAAACTTGAATTTGAAGTTGTAGATCAAGTTCTAGCACATCTTAGGAAAGAAAGGTTCCCAAGGGGAACATACAATAAGTTGAAGTTGAAAAAGATAGGACCGAGCAAAATCCTGAGAAAATTTGGTGACAATGCTTATGAGATAGAGCTTCAAGAAGATGTGGGTATTTCGTGTATATTCAACATTGCAGACCAGTATCCATATAGAGAAAATGGAGTCGAAGGATCTGAATATCAGAAGGACATACAGTGGAAAAAGAAAATGCATGTAGAAAATAAATTATTGATGGAGCAGATCATAGATCTACGAATTGGTAAGAAGACCAGAAGGAAAATGTATTTTGAATATTTGGTGAAGTGGAAAGGACAACCAGTAGAATATTCTAGTTGGGTAAACAGATAGGACATCCAAAAGCATGGAAATTTGGTGCAGGAGCTAATGGACAGGGTCCATGAATTTTTTAGCCAGAGGAGAATGATGCATGAGCATCACTAGCAAAACACAAGCAGAGGACATCTAGGAACACTAGCGTACATTTTGAAGGAATTTAAATTTTGAAGAATGTGTATCACACAAATATTTTGAAAGGGGTTGTAATTAAAGAACATATCTAAATGTTGTAGAGCTGGATGGTTCATGAAGACATCAAAGAAGGCATTTTATTTTAATGTAGCTAAGCGCATGTAACACCCAGAATTGAAAAGACACTATATATCTATTAATTTACTTAATTTCTGTACCAATTTACTTAATTTCAGTAAGCTCTTAAGAAGTAAATTTTTTTCATAATTTGCAAAGCTATGTGCATACTTGCGTAAATAAAATTTGGCAAAAAAAATATTAAATTTAAGTAAACACTTCACAATTTAAGTTTAAATACCTGTCACTGATGCTACTATCTGCAGCAGCTTGAACCTTCTA
>ML788071.1:163354-178563 GCA_009831015.1 Picea engelmannii
AATTTAGCCAATGTTTAGGTTTATTTATGAGATTATTCATAGTAATAAGAAAAGGGTCATTACAGCGCAGTACATATTCAATGTGTTCAATATGATATGTCTATCACAATTATTTATTGTAATAAATGTTAGTAGTTGATAGCTTTTAATTTGTTAAGATAGCTTTAGAATCGTTGGAGGGAAGAACTCAAAGATCTCTCTTATATCAAGCTTTGTATTGTTGTCCAGTAGAGGTTGTTGTTGGCTCTGTAGTTGTTGATGAGTTGTTGAATCTATTGTGTAGGTTTCCATTGTATTTGAGAGTTGAGAGATACCGAGAAGTAGTGTATGACTATATGTAATTTTCATTTGAATGAATATAATGGAGGAGCATTTTCCCAAATGTATGGTGTTGATGCATCTATCTGAATGAATGAATGGTAGATTTCCTGTTTGTTTGGAATTCTCTGTTATTTCTTGTTCTTGTATTTATGCATGCATTTACATGGCTAGATGCATGAATCTGTAAGGTTTTAAATAAGTTTCAATTGTTTCTCTTCTACGAGTGAGTGCAAGGTGTGCATAGTGTCTACAAAGTGTGCATTGACAGAGTTTGTTTCGATTCATAAGCTCAGAAGATATAGCATAAACCTTATGCGTGAAAGGAGTGCATAGCATCTGCAAAGTGTGCATCGACAGAGTCCATCTTGAATCAGAAATTTCTATAGAGATACTCCAAGAGAGGTTATCTGCAATGAGTGCATGATTGAGTATTCTGACTCAGGAGATAAAGGGGATTAGTTGAATTTTCCCACAGAGTGGATGGATTTCAGAGGAGAACCTGTTGCAAGGTGAGCACATGCTGGATTCTCAACTAAGTGTCAAAAAGATCATTCACGAAGGAAAAATCTTGAGGAAATGCAAGCTCAGGAGGGAGAACGGTGAGAAATATTCAAAGGGAGGAGTCCCTTAAGGTTCCCAAAACTAACGAGCTAGACCTGTCTCAGAGGGAAACAAGATCATTCTAGACCATCAGATTTGGGAGAACTACGTGGAGGTTAGTCGTAAAGAATTTCAGCATATCGTGGTTCGGGAATTTTGGAGGCATTGTACGAGCATATTTGTGAACCCGCGGACTCACGAAGCAATCTTAATCGTTGTCTATGAAGAGAACATGTGGTAGCGGATTAGGAAATTTGGGAGTCAGAGGTTCCGAGGTTCATGTGTGAAGTGAATGGGGAAGCTCGCAGAGTCATGAAACCCGAAGCATAGTTGGACCATCAAATCCAAGGAGACACGTGGTGGAGACCCATGAGTTCGAGGAAGGTTTTTTTGAAAATAACCAGAAGAGAAGATTGCAGAATCGTCAGAGACCGAACTGGCGAAGGGTTGACCCGAGGTCATATCCCATGGTTGCATTGTGGAGAGACATTCTAGTGCAACACTAGTACTCACGGATCGGTGACGCTAAGCATCAGAAAGTGGAGTTGTAAGTGATCCAAGCTTACACATGAAATCAAGGGCACATGTGTGAGTGTGTAAATCCCTCAATGTAAGTTGAAGACCCAAAGAACTAGTTTTGTTCGGGGAGTTAGAAGATCCAATACCAAGAGGTCACGGGATCCCCAAGAGAGAAGGGGGGTTTTCATCACATGAGCAGGCAATTCCACCCAAAAATTAGGCCTTTTCGCCCTTCACATTAATTATTCTATAGTATTTTTGTTTGATTCCCGAATTGTTTTTGTGATTCATGTTTGATTCCATAAACCCTTCCATACCGTCAATGCATGCATCTAGTCTAACCATGTCAAATTTCAATCCATACAAGCACAAATTGAAAAAAATTCAATGTTGGCCCCACTCGCATGTCATGATTTATATGCATCAAGTACATGAGCAGATGATGCCACTCATAAAATTGTCCTTGTCTCCCTTCACATTAATTATTCTATAGGCTTGTTGTTTGATTGTCGAATTGTTTTTGCGAGTTATGTTTGAGTCTGAAACCCTCCCATACCTTCAATGCATGTGTTTATTCTAACCATGTAAAATTTCATTCCATACAAGGACAAATTGAAAAGAATTCAATGTTGTCCCTATTCACATCTCATGATTTATATACATTGGTTTCAAGCACATGAGCAAGTGATGCCACCCAAAAAACTAGCCTTGTCACCCTTCACATTGATTATTCTATAGGCTTGTTGTTTGATTGTGAAATTATTTGTGTGAGTCATGTTTGAGTATGGAAACCCTCCCATACTTTCATTGCATGCATCTAGTCTAACCATGTCAAATTTTAGTCCATACAAGCACAAATTAAAAAAAAATTAATGTTGGCCCCATTCAGATGTCATGTTTTATACGTGTTTGTTTCAAGTACATGAGCAAGAGCGCCTTATTTTTTGGTTTTGATAGAATAACCAAAGAATATTTGATTTTCGAATTATTTTTTTGAGTCATGTTTGAGTCCGAAAACCCTCCCATAATGTCAATGCATGTTTTTTTTCCTAACCTATCATGAAATTTCAGTCCATACAAGCACAAATTGAAAAAAAAATCAACACTGGCCCGATTCACATTAATTATTCTATAGGCTTGTTGTTTGATCATCGAATTGTTTGCATGAGTCATGTTTGAGTCTTTGATGCATGAGAATCACCATCAAAGCTAAAGAGGCCAAGAGAGGAGGAAAAATTCGACACCTCAGCATACAAAAAAATTACAAGTCATCATTTAACAAAAGTAAAGCGAGTTGTTGAGATATTTTGAAAATATCATTTTTAAAAGACCTTGTTTGTAAAGTCGGGTCACCACCTGAGAATGGAAGAATGTTGTAAATTCTTATACACCCGTAAGGTGTTATAGATGTAGAGTGTCATCTCTTATCTGATAATAACTCATATTTATTGTAATAGGACTAAGTAGGTAACCGCTAGAATGACGATGGGATAGAATTTGGAAAGGAAAGAGAAGAGCTCAAGAATCCACTCCTTAGTTAGATTTTTAGTTTTGTTTTGTAAGAAATAATAGAGTGTGAAGATAGAGGATGATAATTTAGAGGTAGAAGTTAGACATAGAGAGTCTGGAGACAATGAAGAACTGTGTTATCTATGTAAATACTTCATGAATGAATAAAACAGACATAAATTGTTCCAAAATCTTGGACAGTGTTCATTTCAGTGTGTATTTGAATGAATGATATGTTCTTTGTGTGTTTATTTAATTATGTTTATGTATGTTGTTCATAGTTGATTATATGGACTTATGAAGTGTTAATTAAGTTTCAATTGTTTCTCTTCTAAGAACTTGAATGCAAGGAGTGCATATTGTCCGCAAGGTGTGCGTTGATAGAGTCTAGAATTGACTTAGGGAAGATTAGTAGAGATAAAGGGAACTTTAGACTGAGTGGTGCAAGTAGTGCACATGGTCTAGAATCAACTATGTGTCAAAGAGATCAGGACTACAAAGTGAAAGGAACACGTAACATGATTTCTTTTGAAGAAATCGCTACGTCCAAAGTTAGGAAACCCAAATCCCATATGGATCATGGATCTAGAGGAGCATACATGTCAGCGTGTCATTCATTTCAAAGAAGAAGTTATCTGGTAGGAAGGGGTAAAGAAGCATCAAAATTTTTTGAAACCCAAAGAGTGGAGCGAATCTTGACCATTGAGTCAAGACGATGCATGGTAGAAGATTAGTTACTTCAGAAGTGGAGCACTTTGAAGGGTAAGCTTGGTGAGCAGTGGCCTGAAGCGTGAATTGCCGAAGTTCCTAAGTGTTGAAACAAATCTAGGTCATTCCTATCGAAAAATACATGTCGAAAAATATGATACTTCAGAGGAAAGGCACTCCAAAGGAAAGTCGCAAAGAGGAAGAAAGAACTCTCGAAGTTGAAGAGCCAAATTTCATCATGACCGTTGAGTTACAACAGACACATGTCGACAAATCTGAAGATCCAGAATTTGGATCCTTTGGAATAATGGTGAGGATAGGTTGTTGACCAAAAGTCTCCTGAAGTTCTAGAAGAGAGAGAGAAAACAAATATGGATTGTTAGATCCAAGAAGGAAACGCGGTAGAGATCTATGTACTCTGGGGGAAGAGCACTCCGGAGGAAATCGAGAGTGGTGAAACCAAAACTCTTGAAGCCTGAATTTCCAAGGTAAATCATGACTGTCAATCTGAGGAACACACGCATCAAGAGATCGTGGACTTCAAAGAGGGGAGCAAGGGTAAAGTAGAGCGTTGACTGAAAGTCGTCTGAAGCACCAAGGAGGTAAGAAGCTAAAACCTTAGTCATTGATTTCATATACATGTGGTATCATCTCTGCCACTTTGGAGAGAGAGCACTTTAGGATAAAAAAGGGGGTAAATTACCGAAGGAAAAAATTCCTGAAGTGTCGAAGTCCATCGGAACCGTCTCTTAGAAATGGATGCATGGCACTTGATCTATAACTCCGGCAATGGAGCACTTCATGAGGAAAAGGATTTGGTGTATTTGAAACTCCCAAACGTCGAAGTCCCGAAGTAGATTGCATCTGTTGGTTGTGAGGGGATGCGTGGTGCTTGATCTATAACTCTGGGTACGAAGCATTTCGGGGAGAAAATTCTTGGAGCTTTAGAAAATCCCGAACGTTCAATTCCCAAAATAGATCGTAATCATTGGCTATGAGAGGAGTGCAAACTGTGGATCTAGCCTGCGTGTTTTCATGAGTTCAGAGTTTGGCATATTTGGGGTCAGGTGTATCAACAAATCCCAAAGCCTGAAGTCCCAAAGTGAGGAAGAATGGAAGCTTAACCCCACAATTTTCAATTAGGTTCACATGGAGGACCATATTGGTGTTTCAAAATCCCCAAAAAGGATATTTCACACTTGAAGTTTAGGACTTTGACCTGTGGGGACAATTTTGAAGGTTCTACATGAACCTGTGAGATAATTTGACTCCTGAAGTCAATTTATCCTTGACTAGGAGGTCGCGCAACCCCAGGAGTGTAGGGGTGTTTGAATCAAGTGGTATCAGAGCATAAATTTTGTCTACAGATTGTAGGCGAATGTGAGAAGGTGAAATATTTTTGTTTGATAGCATCAAGTCAGAGAAAAGGAAATCAAAGAAGTGGAATCATTCCACCTAGAAGGTGTAGAGAGAATCCATAAATGGAATAAAAAATGAGGCGACTCAGAATGTATTGGATGCCATGGAAACAACACAGAGGAGAGCACCAGATGTTGGTGACGTCAATGAACCTGAGAGTGAAGAGGTAGAAGAAGAAGGAGTTGCAGAAGGAGAACCTGTGGAAGAATGACTGCTAAGAATTGTTTCGAGAATAGGAGCCAAATAAAAATAGAAGTTCTAATGTATGAAGGCAATTTGGAAGTTGAGGAATTGTTAAATTGGGTACGTGTTATGGATAAATACTTTTATTATGAAGAAATTGAAGAAGAAAATAAAGTGAAGCATGAAATAACCAGGTTGAAAGGTCATGAAGCGTTATGGTGGGATGAACTACAAGTTGATTGTAGATGCAAAGGTAAACAAAAATTCAAAATTTGGGACAGGATGGTAGCTATGTTGAAAGTGAAATTTATCCCTAAAGACTATCAGATAAATTTGTTTAGAAAGTTGCAGAACCTGAGAAAAAAAATCTTATCAGTGAAAGAGTACACTGAAGAATTCTATAAACTGAATATCAGGGCTAGAAAGAAGGAAAATGGTGATGAAAAAACAACCAAGTACATAAATGGGTTGAGATACGAGATACAAGAGGAGATCAGCATGATTTTTGTTGGCACAATCGAGGATGCTTATCAGGTATCCTTGAAAGTTGAAGAGAAGTTGGCCAGAAAAAAAAGCCAGTGGAAGAGGGGAGGAAATTCAAGTAAAGGCAAGGGAACCGCCTGAGAGAAGTTCCATAAGTTAAAGACAGAAGCTAGGAATCATCATAATCACCTTGAAAAAGGGGGAAGTTCTAAAGAAGGACAACATGGAGGAAGAAACTATTTTCCTCGAGGAAGAGAAAGAGGTAGAGGAGGTGAAGTCAGATGTTATGCCTATGGAAAGACAAGACATGTGTCTTGGGAATGCCCTAAGAAGAAGAAAGTTATTGGAGGGGGAGAATCACACATTTATGAGGCTCAAACGAATTTGGAAGTAGAAGCAACAAAAGGAGGAAGGAACCTTATGATGAGGAAAATTCTTCTAAAGCCATAGAAGGAGGCAGAAGAACCATTTCAGTGAACAAATTTGTTGAGGACTACTTGCAAGACAAAGGAAAAATTTTGCAAGATGATCATAGATAGTGGAAGCACTAATAATATAGTATCCACAGAGATGGTGGAGAAACTGGAGTTGGAGACAACTGCACACCCAAACATGCACAAGGTATCGTGGTTGCATAAAGAACATCAATTAATGGTAAGTCAACAATGAAAAGTTCAATTTAAAATAGGAGGCTATAGTGATGAGATTTTATGTGATGTAATTCATATGGATTTTTTTAATATTTTGTTGGGGAGACCATGGAAATTTGATAGAAATGTCATTCATTATGGGATAAAAAATACTTACACCCTACATAAGAATGGTAGAACACACATGTTGATGCCAATAGAATACAAGGAGCCAAAGAAGGAGGATAGTTCAAGTATACTTCGCATGAGTGGGAAGGAACTATTGAATGAGGTCAAGATGGAACAAGAAATTATGTTTGTTGTAGTTAGGATGCCAAGGGTTGTCCTTAAAAATACTTCCATGGATGAATTACCTGAAGAAATCTAGGAACTGTTAGAAAATTTTGCTGACATAGTAGTGGATGAGTTACCACACTCATTTCCACCCATTAGGAGTATCAACCATCACATTGACCTTATTCCAGGAGCCAGTTTACCAAACAAAGAAGCATATAGGTTGACACCTTGAGAGAATGAAGAAGTCAAGAGTCAAGTCCAGGAGTTGTTTTATAAAGTTTTAGTCAGGGAAAGTTTAAGCCCATGTGTAGTACCAACTGTGTTGAGTCCAAAGAAGGATGGAGGATGGAGAATGTGTACAGATTCTAGAGCCATCAACAATATCACCATCAGGGATAGATTCCCTTTTCCAAGAATGGATGATTTGATGGATTTCTTAAGTGGAGCAAGTTATTTCTCAAAGATATACTTGAAGAGTGGATACCATCAACTAAAAATGAGAGAGGGAGATGAATGGAAGACAACATTCAAGACAAATGAAGGTTTGTTTGAATGGTTGGTCATGCCATTTGGGTTGACAAATGCCCAAAGCACATTTATGAGGTTGATGAATGAAGTGTTGAAAGACTTCATAGGTAAATTTGTCATTGTATATCTGGATGATATATTGATCTTCAGTAAGACAAAGAAAGAACATTTAAAAAACTTGACATTAGTGATGAGGAGGTTGCAGAAAGAAACGGTGTTGATAAACTTGAAAAAAAGCTTGTTCATGAAGACATAAATCATATACTTGGGTTTTGTGATCTCTTCAAATCAATTGAATATGGATCCAGAGAAGGTGAGAGCAATCAAAGAATGGCCATCTCCTAGAATCATATTTGTGATAAGAAGTTTTCATGTGTTAGCAATTTTTTATAGGAAAATTATCAGAAATTTCAGTGGTATATGTACACCCATACTAGATACTTTGAATAAGAAACACAAATATTTTAATTGGACAGAGGAGGCTAAGAAAATATTCAATGTGTTGAAGGAGAAGATTACAGGACAACCAATTATGGTCTTACCAGATTTTGGGAAAACATTCCAGGTAAGATGTGATGCAAGTGGAGTAGCTATTGGAGAAGTCTTGAGTCAAGATAATAAGTCAATTGCTTATTTCAATGAGAAACTGAATGACACCAAGAAAAAGTATTCCACATATGATAAAGAGTTTTATGCAGTGATTCAAGATTTGAATAAGTGGATACACTATCTAATTCCAAAGGATTTTGTCTTGTATAGTGATAATCAAGATTTACAATTTATTACTAGGAAAGAAAAGTTAAATCAGAGGCATGTTAAGTGGGTAGAATTCATGAAGAATTTTACTTTTGTCATTAAACATATTTCTAGAAGTGCTAACAAAATTGCAAATGATTTGAGCAGGAGGAATTTTATTATATAGGAATTCCAATTGAATACCTTAGGGTTTGAACACATTAAGGAGATGTACCAAGAAGATCCACATTTTAAGGAGGATTATGAGGCATGTGAGAATCCTTTGTTGGGGGACAAAAACCCATGGATAGAATATTTAATCCAAGATGGATTATTTTTCAAGGGAAGCCAATTGTTCATACCAAGATGCTCGATGAGAGATAATCTTCTAAAATAAAAACATAGTGTAAGTCTAGCTGGACAATTCGACCATGACAAAACATTTTCACTATTGAACAGTTCGTACTATTGGCCAAGTATCAGGGAATATGGGAGGAATTTTTTGAAAAGATGCAAAAAATTTTAGTATGCGAAAGGGATACAACAAAACATTGGTTTTTATCAGCCATTGCCTATTCCGGAAAGGCCTTGGGATGAAATTAGTATGGATTTTATATTGGGATTACCTAGAACCCATAAGGGAATTGATTCCATATTTGTTGTGGTAGACAGACTTTCCAAGATGGAACATTTTATACCATGTCAAAAAACAATTTTTGCTACATGCATAGCCAATTTTTTTTCCAGGGAAGTTGTGATACTACATGGGTTGCCCAGGAGCATAGTCTTAGACAGAGACACAAAGTTTGTAGGACACTTTTGGAGAAATCTATGGAAGAGGTTGGGGAAAATTTTTTCCTTCAGTTCATCATATCACCCTCATACAGATGGACATACTGAAGTAGTGAACATAAGTCTGGGTAATTTATTGAGGAGTTTAGTCATAGAGCAGGGCCGTCAGTGGGATCAAATTCTTGCACAGGGAGAATTTGCATTTAATAATTTGGTAAATAGGAGTACTAGAAAAATTCCATTCAAAATAGTGTATGGAATACAACCGAGAGGGATTCCAGAATTGAGGGATCTAAATCAAGATGAGTTCAAGAGAAGAATATTTTTCTACAGAGATGCAGAGACTGCATGATCAAGTTAGAGAGAAGCTATAGGATAGTAATCAAAAGTATAAGAACAGAGTTGATCAGAAAAGGACAGAAGTTCAATTTGAATTTGGAGATGAATTTTTAGAACATTTGAGAAAGGAAAGGTTTCCAAGGGGAACATATAACAAGTTGAAGATGAAGAATATAGGACCATGCAGGATCCTCAGAAAATTTTCAGCCAATGCTTATGAGATTGAGTTGCCAGAAAATGTTTGGATATCTCTGATATTCATTGTTGCAGACTTGTATCCTTAAAGGAGAGACAATGCAGGAGAACTATATGACCAGGAAGAGATTTAGTGGGAAAAATAGATGCCCACAACAGAAAAACATCAGATGAAGAAAATATTAGAACAGAGAGTTGGGAACAAAACTAGGAGAAAGATGTATCCCGAATATTTGGTGAAGTGGAAAGATCACCCAGTGGAAGATTCAAGTTGGGTCACTGAAATTGACATTTTGAAGAATAAAAAAATGGTGTAGGAGCACATGGACAGGATTCCATGAATATTTTATCCAGAGGAGTATGATGCAGGAGCATCTCCATCAAATCTAAAGAGGTCAAGAAAGGAGGCAGAATTCGACACCTCAACGTACAAAAAAAAATCAAATCAACATTTAACAAAAGCAGAGCGAGTTATTGAGATATTTTGAAAATATCATTTTTAAAATACCTTGTTTGTAAAGTCGGATCACCTCCTGAGAATGGAAGAATGTTGTAAATTCTTATATGATTGTAAGGTTTTATAGATGTAGAGTGTCAGCTCTTATCTGATAATAATGCATATTTATTGTAATAGGACTAAGTAGGTAACCATTAGAATGATGATGGGATAGAATTCAGACAGGACGGAGAAGAGATCGAGAAGTCACTCCTTAGTTAGGTTTTTTGTATTGTGTTTTAAGACATAATAGAGTGTGAATATAGAGAATGAGAAGTTAGAGGTATCCGTTAGACATAGAGAGTCTAGAGACAGCGAATAACTGTGTTATTTATGTAAATACTTCATGAATGAATAGAATAGATAGAAATTGTTCCAAAATCTTGGACAATGTTCATTTCAATGTGTATTTGAATGAATGTTATGTTCCATGTGTGTTTATTTCATTATGCTTATGTATTTTGTTCATAGTTGAGTATATGGACTTATGACGTGTTAATTAAGTTTCAATTGTTTCTCTTCTGAGAGATATAATGCAAGGAGTGCATATTGTCTGCAAGGTGTGCGTTGATAGATTCTAGAATTGACTCAGGGAATCTCTGGAGAGATAACAAGAACTTTAGACCGAGCAGTGCAAGGAGTGCACAGGGTCTAGAATTGACTAAGTGTCAAAGAGATCAGGACTGAAAAGTGTAAGGAGCACATAACATGATTTATTTTGAAGAAATATCTAAGTCCAAAGTTACGAAACCCAAAGCCCATTTGGACCATAAATCCAGAGGAGGATACATGTCATCATGCAATTCATTCCAAAGAAGAATATATCTAGGAGGAAGGGGTAGTACAACATCAAAAGTTGTCGAAGTTCGAAAAGAGGAGCGTATCCTAGTCATTGAGTCAAGAGGATGCGTGGCAGAAGATTAATTACTTCGGAAGAGGAGCACTTCATAGGGTATGGTTGGTGAGCAGTGGTGTAAAGCACGAATTGTCGAAGTTACGAAGTGTTGAAATATATCTAGGTCGTTCGTCTCGAAGGACACATGTCATCATATATAATACTTAGAAGGAAAGGAACTTCAGAGGAAAGTCTCGAAGAGGAAGAAAGAACTCCTGAATATGAAGACGAAGAGTTCATCGTGACCGTTGAGTTGCAACGAACATCTGTTGAAATATCTGGAGATCTGGAAGTTTCATACTTTGGAAGAATGGCGAGAAGAGGTTATTGACCAAAACTTGTCTGAAGTTCCAGAAGAGAGAGAGAGAGAGAGAACAAATATGGACTGTTAGATCTAGGAAGGACACACGACAGAGATCTATGTACTCCAGGGAAAGAGCACTCTGGAGGAAATCGAGAGTGGTGAAACCAAAACTCCCGAAGCTCTAATTGTCGAAGTAAATCGTGACCATCATTCTGAGGAAGACACACATCAACAGATCACGGAATTCAGATAAGGGAGAAAGGGGAAAGAAGAGCATTGACCAAAAGTCATCTGAAGTGCCAAGGAGGTAAGAATCTAAAACCTTAGTCATTGATTGCATAGACTTGTGGTATCATCTCCACCACTTCAGAGAAAGAGCACTTCGGGAGAATACGAGGGGTAAATTCCTAAAGGAAAAAATTCCTGAAGTTCCAAAGTGCATCAGAACCATCCATTGGAAAGGAATGTGTGGCACTTGATATATAACTCCGGGTACAAAGCACTTCAGGAGAAAACAGATTTAGCATATTCGAAACTCCCGAATGCCGAAGTCTCGAAGTAGATCGCAGTCATTGGCTGTGAGGGGACACATGGAACTTGATATATAACTCCAGGTACAAATCATTTCAAGGATGAAAGGCTTGGAGAGTTCAAAACTATTGAATGCCAAAGTACTGAAATAGATCACAGTCATTGGCTGTGAGAGGATTGTGAACCGTAGATCTGTTCTTCGTGTGTTCGTGAGTTCGAAGTTTGATAGATTTGGGGTCAGGTGTATCAAGAATGCCTAAAGCCCAAATTCCCAAAGTGAGGAAGAGAAAAAGCTTAAGACCATGGTTTTCAATCAGGGTCACGTGGAGGACCTTGCAGGTGTTCCGAAATTCCAGAAAAGGAGATTTTGTGGCCATAGTTTAGGACTTTGACCTATGGGGACAATTTTGAAGTTTAAACACGAACCTGTGAGCTAATTCGTCTCTTGAATTCGATTAGTCCTTAATCGATAGGTCACACAGCCTCAAGAGTGTAGGGGGGTTTACGTCAGTCTAGAAATTCTTCCATACCGTCAATGCATGTGTCTAGTCTAACCATGCCAAATTTTAGTCCATACAAGAACAAATTGAAAAAAATTCAATGTTGGCCCCATTCACATGTCATGATTTATATGTGTCGGTTTCAAGTACATGAGCAGGAGATGCCACCCATAAAATTGGCATTGTTTCCCTTCACATTAATTATTCTATAGGCTTGTTGTTTGATTATGAAATTGTTTGTGTGATTCATGTTTGAGTCTGGAAACCCTCCCATACTGTGATTGCATGCATCTATTCTAACCTTGTCAAATTTTAGTCCATAAAAGAACAAATTGAAAAAAAATCAGCATTGGCCCCATTCACATGTTATGATTTATATGAACCAGTTCCAAGTACATGACCAAGTGATGCCACCCAAAACATTGGCCTTGTCTCCCTTCACATTAATTATTCTATAGGCTTGTTGTTTGATTGTGAAATTGTTTGTGTGAGTCATGTTTGAGTCTAGAAACCCTCCCATACTGTCATTTCATACATCTAGTCTAACCATGTCAAATTTTAGTCCATACAAGAAAAAATTGAAAAAAAATCAACGTTGTCCCCATTTACATGTCATAATTTATATGCGTCGGTTTCAAGTACATGAGAAAACATGCCTTAATTTTGGGTTTTGATCGAATAACCAAAGAATATTTGATTGTCGAATTCTTTGTTTGAGTCATGTTTGAGTCCATAAACCCTCCCATACAATCAATGCATGTTTTTTTTCCTAACATGTCATGAAATTTTAGTCCATACAAGCACAAATTGAAAAACATATCAACATTGGCCCCATTCACATTAATTATTCTATAGGCTTGTTGTTTGATTTTTGAATTGTCTGTGTGAGTCATGTTTGACTCTGGAAACCCTCCCATACCATCAATGCATGTGTCTAGTCTAACCATGTCAAATTTCAGTCCATATAAGCACAAATTGAAAAAATTTCAATGTTGGCCCCATTCACATGTCATGATTTATATGCATTGGTTGCAAGTACATGAGCAGGTGATGCATCCTAAAACGTTGGCCTTGTTTCCCTTCACATTAATTATTCTATAGGCTTGTTGTTTGATTGTCGAATTGTTTGTGTGAGTCGTATTTGAGTCCAGAAACCCTCCCATACCATCAACGCATGCATCTAGTCTAACCATGTCAAATTTCAGTCCATACAAGAACAAATTGAAAAAAATTCAGCGTTGGCCCTATTCACATGTCATGATTTATATGTGTTGATTTCAAGTACAGGAGAAAGTGATGCCACCCTAAAAATTAGCCTTGTCACCCTTCACATTAATTATTTCATAGGCTTGTTGTTTGATTGTTGAATTGTTTGTGCGAGTCATGTTTGAGTCCAGAAATCCTCCCATACCATCAATGATTTCGTCTAGTCTAACCATGTCAAATTTCAATCCATACAAGAACAAATTGAAAAAAAATCAGCATTGTCCCTATTCACATGTCATGATTTATATGCGTCAGTTTCAAGTACATGACAAGGTGAGGCCACCTAAAAAATTGGCCTTGTCACCCTTCCCATTAATTATTCTATAGGCTTGTTGTTTGATTGTGAAATTGTTTGTGTGCGTCATGTTTGGGTCTGGAAACCATCCCATACTTTCATTGCATCCATCTATTCTAACCATGTCAAATTTCAATCCATACAAGCACAAATTGAAAAAAATTCAACGTTGGCCCCATTCACATGTCATTATTTATATGCGTCGATTTCAAGTACATGAGAAAGCGCACCTTATTTTTGGGTTTTGATAGAATAACCAAACAATATTTTGTTGTCGAATTATTTGTTTGAGCATGTTTGAGTCCAAAAACCCTCCCATACCATCAATCCATGTGTGTTGTCCTAACATGTCATGAAATTTTAGTCCATACAAGCACAAATTGAAAAACAAATCAACATTGACCCCATTCACATTAATTATTCTATATGATTATATTTTGATTGTCAAATTTTGTGCGACTCATGTTTGAGTCTGTAAACCCTCCCATACCGTCAATGCATGTGTCTAGTCTAACCATGTAAAATTTAAATCCATACAAGCACAAATTGAAAAAAATTCAACGTTGGCCCCATTCATATGTCATGATTTATATGTGTTTGTTTCAAGTACATGAGCAAGTGATGCCACCCAAAAAATTGTCATTGTTTCCCTTCACATTAATTATTCTATAGGCTTGTTGTTTGATTGTGAAATTGTTTGTGTGAGTCATGTTTGAGTCTAGAAACCCTCCCATACTATCATTGCATTTTTTTATTATAACCATGTCAAAGTTTAGTCCATACAAGCACAAATTGAAAAAAAATTAACATTGGCCCCATTCACATGTCATGATTTATATGTGTCGATTTCAAGTACATGAGAAGATGATGCCACCCAAAATGTTGGCCTTGTCTCCCTTCACATTAATTATTATTTAGGATTGTTATTTGATTGTGAAATTGTTTGTGTGAGTCATGTTTGAGTCTGGAAACCCTCCCATATTGTCATTGCATCCGTCTAGTCTAAGCATGTCAAATTTCAATCCATACAAGCAGAAATTGAAAAACTGTCAACGTTGGCCCCATTCACATGTCACTTATAAGAAGGTTCAAGTACATGAGTAGGTGTACCTTATTTTTGGGTTTTGATAGAATAACCAAAGAATATTTGATTGTCGAATTCTTTGTTTGAGTCATGTTTGATTCTAGAAACCCTCCCATACCGTCAATGCATGTGTGTTGTCCTAAACTGTCATGAAATTTCACTCCATACAAGCAGAAATTGAAAAACAAATCAACATTTGCCCCATTCACATTAATTATTCTATATACTTGTTGTTTGATTGTCGAATTGTTTGTGTGAGTTATGTTTTAGTTTGGAAACCCTCCCATACCATCAATGCATGCATCTAGTCTAACCATGTCAAATTTCAGTCCATACAAGAACAAATTGAAAAAGATTCAATGTTGGCCCCATCCACATGTCATGATTTATATGCATTGGTTTCAAGTACATGAGCAAGCGCACCTTATTTTTGAGTTATTAAATATTATATAATAAGGAACTAGGAGAAATAAGCATAGTTGTGCATTAACCTTGCCAAGATTCTCTTAGTTTCAAGAATTGTTTACTATTCTTTATTGAACAGGGCCAACCATGTGAAGGTGGAATCTCATATGTCCCCC
>ML788071.1:180960-197526 GCA_009831015.1 Picea engelmannii
CCCCTAAAAAAAAAAAAAAGTCACCTTTATTTGTTAATATAATCTTTATGTTCGAACAAAATCCCATGGGAAATTTAATTTTTTATATGACTTCTTTTACAACATTGCTTTATTGCTCCATCAATAACCATGGAAGAGAGATTATATTAATTTGGCCTCCATTGTTATTTAATTCAATGACATCTTTCATTGCTTGATTGGCTTCCTGAATGTCACTTCAAATTTTGACAATTTTTTCTTTATCACTCCTTCCATCCAATATTCAACATAATGTTTCAGCTACATTCTTTCCAATATGCATTGTATTAAACACATGAAAAATTTGTAGGTGCTCATAGTAGGGAAACCTACTGAATTTTTTTGGATAACTTTTCATTCCTTGTGGAATCCCATTAACACTTTCATGATCACGACCATCATGAATTATAGTTAAATAAATTACAAAAATCATTGTCAATTACAGTAAATTATCAAAACACGTTATAAAAAAAAATTATAAAAAAAAATCATATATGATGATCATAGATAGACAATTTGATTTGTACCTTGATGATTTATATTATATTGCAACTTCCATAGGTGAAGTGTCATTCTCTGTGGTTTTAATGCGGTCTCTTCTTTCCCGTTGAAAAGATGTTTTTTGGTAGATCGATACCTATGATTCTTAGAGATGAAGTGCCTATATAGATAAAACGCCTCCTTCCTAAACTTTTTGATCGACACGATTTCATCTTAGGACCACAAACTAGACATGAAAATGTTCCCTTTGTTTGAAAACCTGCAAAAGATGGATTAACTATGTCAATTATCATATATTATATATAATGAATAATGAATTATTTAAAAAACATGCATGATTAATATATCAACTTCATAAAATTAAATACTATTAAAGTGCAAATTATAATTACATACCACAAAAATGTGTTAGCCCTAGAGCATCATGAATTGTCCATGCAAGAATTGCATGGAATTGAAATTGCCTTTTCCCTATTGGTCTGGAGACATCATACATGGTGATGCCATTACATATATTTAGTATCTCATAAATAAGAGGCTCGATATATACATTCATATATTTAACTTGGTACTTACCTAATTGATTTGAACATATACAGTACATAATTATTACAACCATTTTACACACATAAATAATATATATGAGTAAATGAAAATAAGTATATGACATTATGCAACAAATATGAAAAATGAGATGCTACTGCATTAAAAAAACATTGTTGTAAACAAATACCTAGAACAATCATTGCCAACATTATATGCTCCCTCTTTATTGACATCCATGGAGGAATGTTATTTTTTATAACAAAAACAAGCCACACCAAGTAAATAGATCTCATCTTTGCAAATGGATTGATATCATTTGTTTCCAAAGAAATCCTAACATTACGAGGTTCTTCATAAGGTGTGGCCATTTTTCCTCCATGTCGCTAAATGCATAACCATTTGTAAGCATTCGAATAATGTGATCTTCACTTCTATTTCGTGCATGGTAATCCATCAATTCTGCTAAGTTTTTTCACTTAAACAGTCGTTGCAAGCGTGGAATAATGGGAATATAATGAAGAACCTTACGGGGCACCTTTTTTGTTACATAATATGTTTGATATCTACTGCTATGACATTCGAGGAATTCTATTTAAAATTCATATTGTTTATAATATATAATATGATCATTGGGACATGCATCAATTACTTGATACTCCATTCCAATATATTTCGTGATGGAAGATAAATATCGGTATGTGCGAGGTAAAATATTTGACGGTGGTAACAAATATTCAGCTATCAAACTAGTACAACAAATTAAAAAAAATGGTTAAGATAATATCAAGAATATTATCGACAAGCTTTGTATCCATATTAATTTTACTGATGAACTAACAATACAACTTTTAGAAGAATAGAGATAGCATTTATCATGATCATATATATATGTGATCGATGAAATATATTACATACCTTAACATATGTGTGATCGATGTGTTTGAAAAATAATTCATAACCTTCAAGTTCATTATCAGCAATACAACAGAGAGAAGAGTTATGTTGGAGCCTTCATAAAGGGGTTCGTATGCCGTCTCAAGTAGAGGTGAATCATGAACATCATCAAAGTCGTCATTTTTATGATCATAAGTGTGATCTATTCTAACATTAAATGTATCATGGATCATTGTATTTGTAGCATCATCCTCAAATATGTTATCAGCATGATCATCGTCTTCCATATGATCATTAACTTGATAATCAGTATTCACATCTTCATGTTCCTTCGATGCTTTTTCTGCAACCACATTCTTCATGTGCAGATATTCCCTAGGAGGCATTTCCTTTATAATTACAAATAATCAAAATTTATTAGTGTATATATAACAAATATAAAAAAGATACATGCATTTACAAAAATGATCATTATAAAGACATATATAATGAACAACTTACCAATGGACGATATTCATTCCCCCCCTCAACGTGTCCATGTTCCCTACAATGTATTTTATTTATTGATATCTTTAATCTTCTCCTATTAAATACCTTGCATTGACTACAAGGACAATAACATTTCCCATCACCCTTTCTTTTCACTCCATCCCACAATCTAGCAAGCAATTGTCGATTTTATTCTTGTGGATCAACAATATTGTTATGTGACATTTTCTTTTACCAAGATTGAGTGACAAGTATTGATCTTAAAAAATTAAGCTCCACACTTCAAATATTTGTAATGATAGTAACAAATAAAATAATTTTGGTTTTCCGCAAGAAAAACAATCCTTGTAACCTTCGCAAGTCGTCGCTAGTATAGAAAAAATGTCGAAATGTTTCTAGCATTCCAGTTTTTTATAAATAAATAGGCATCGGATTTTCGATGAATGTTGACTATTGAATGTTATTGTAATAAATGTGAGGAATGGTTGACTAATTCCAGGTCAAAGGGAGACAGTGTGATGATATTTTGTGGAGATCAGATAGTCGACGCCTTCTCCATGGCCATCAGATATCCGATGACAATGCAATTTTTTTGGGTGGCATCGGATGATGTCATCATATTTTGGATTCAAATGTAGTTGTGTTACTTTTCTACACAAGTTATTTACTTTCCCGCAAGAGTGATTTATTTTTCTGCAAGTTTGATTTTCTTTCCCACAAGTGTGATTTACTTTTATGAAAGAGTGATTTACTTTTGTGCAAGAGTGATTTACTTTCTTGCAACATGTTCTTTTACTTCTGTAAGTGTGGATTTGGTGAATTTTAATTTGGTGACTTGGTAAAGAATTTTGGTATCTTGTCTTTTGATATTCATTTGAAATTACCACAACTCATTGGTAATTACAACACTACGCTTTCATATATGGTGCAAGATAGTTCGTAAGTGTAATACATCCTTGGATTGATAATTAAATGAAAAACTCTTCAATTTTCCTGGAAGTTCTCCTTTAACCCCTATCTACCAAAGGTCACACTACCATTGTCTTATAGTTTTGGACTACTGTAAAACTATGTCCCATGCCAACTCTACCTAATCATATAGTGCTAAGTCCTCTATGGAAGGTAATACCTACTCCTCCTCCTGGTGGAACATGGAAGGCTCATAGAGTTTTAGATTATCCACATTCTCTACTAAGTAAATGGCCATGTATGGGGGTAGATTGAGTCTATAGGAATTATCTCCCACATTCTCCAATATCTAAAAAGGCCCATAGTGCAAATCCTTTATCTTCTTACCAGGACCCTATATTATTTACTTCTTCAGATGTAACAAAACTCTATCTCCCACTTTGAATTAATTATTGGTTATGTGTTCATCATGTTTGGCCTTGTATTTTCTATGTGACTTATTCAATGTCTCCTATATTTTCAAATGGATTTCCCTAATCTTCTCAACATTTTTTTCTTCTCTCAATGCATCTCCCATGAGTTCCTCTATCACCCCTCCTTGATATTGTTACACACCAAAATTGCACACCTAACTATCTCACCCTAAGTGTTGCAAAGTGACATATGCACCATGGTAAGTGTCGCATGAACTGACGTAAGTTTCATATGCACCTTCCAAAGTGTCACATCAACTTTGTGAGGTGTAATCACCCCTTGACACCATGAAAACAGTTGTTCATGACCCGTAAGTCATATATGAGGAATAAACCCATCATTTCTAGGTCAAAACACACCTTTTCCTTGGAAAATTCGACCTATTTTTGAGCATTTATGAAGGGTGGATCCCCCTGGCCATGTTGTGGGAGGGACATGGTGACCCCTCTTCCATGTTAGGGGGGTACCACTACTAGGATGGTTTCCTTTCTCTCACTATCGGGGAGTGTCATTGTTGTTGAGGTAAAATGGGGATCTCCTCCACCTAATTATATGGGCTAGATCTCTTAGATAAGGTTGGTTATGTTCGACCCTCATGATTTGGATTCACCTTAGGATATTATGCCAACCTCAATGAGCCATATCCTCAACCATATCCTTAATTTTCTCATGGTAGTTGTGCCTCTCAAGCCTATATATTGAAGTCATTCCAAGGTGAAGGGAGGGAGTAATGAGTTAGAGTATCATCATTTTTATCTTAGTAGATTAGTGCAAGGGGATGTATGAGGAGAGCTGTGAGAGGTTGTTGTTAAATCAATCATGGTATGTAAGTATTCTCTTTGGGTTCTCACTTGAATATACTTGGCCTATTTCCTTTAAGATTGGGTATGCTTACATGTTCTTGTCTATTGTTCCTTCAATATTCATAGATGAATTTGTTTTTCCTAATCAACTAGAGTAGGAGGTAGTCATTTTTATTTTATTCCCATTGTAGGTATCAAGTTTCATCAGAGAGTTTGAAGATCAAGTTCACTAACTGGAAGAAGCGAGGACAATATTCGTCAATAGGTACATCATGTCATTTCTTTGTCTCTATTTTTGATTGGTTAAAATGAGTTTAAAGGGATGTTAGTGTCCATTTGTAGTGTTTATGTCTTGGTATAGGGGTCTAGTAATCGAAGGGAAGTTTCACCTGTCTGCAGGAGAAACATTTTGTAATTGAAATTGGCGACTCCATTAGGGAGACTTTGAGTAGTCTTTCATTGGATCATCTAAATATTTTTCCTATCATTAGATCTTGTTTGTTGCTTGATTCTCATATATTTCCCTTTATTTATTCTTCACTAAAGAAATCACAGAGTCGTTGATTGATTTTTCTGAGTTTTTATCCCTTTTGAGATTTTTTTTGAACTTTTCAAAAGGATGGCACTCCCCTAAAGTTCACACCAAGGAAACATCTACCTCATCGGCGCTCCCCAAAGGCCTACTAGAGGGTTCCATTAGCTTACTGTAACCCCCCAAAGACTCCTACAAGGAACCATTTCCCTATCTAGCATTCTTTCTTCTTGAGAACAAGGATGTCATTCCCCTTCTTTTGGTGATTTTTCCCCTTTCTGGATGATCTTCCTCAGTTTGATTTTGAGGGGAGTTTTTCCTAGAGAATCCTTGATTTTCTTTGAATTTGTTTGCCCCAAGAATTTGGCATGTATCACTCATTTATGTTTCTCCTTAAGTTTGTAAATTTTATCCTAGTTTTTATCCCCTTAGGTTAACAAGATCCCTTCGTTCTTTTTGGATTTTAATTTGTCTGATCTTTGTCCCGCAAAGCATTCAAATTGCTTGGTCTTTTAGGACTTTTCTTCAACTAGGGTTTGCAAAGGTTGCTTAGTATTGATCCTTTTTGTATTCATTGAAGCATCTCTCCTTTCTGGATGATTAGGAGTCTCTTTTTTTCCACAACCCAATCTTGAAAATTATTTCTTGTTGCTCATGTTTTGAGGATTTCCATGAGTGTTTTTCTTGTTTCTCTCTTTGCCTATTTGAGTTCTTGATTGAACAGGTTATCTCCTACTTGTTTTCTTTCAGTTCTCATCATCTTGAGTGCACTATGTTTGATTTCGTTTTACCTCGTACTTATTTCTATCAAACATAGATCTATTTCATTCCATTTGAAAGTTAAAAATAAGAAAAGTTTGCATATCTCCTTGCATACATAATCAAACGAAGAAAATTTTTCATTCTTTAGGAAGTTTGTTTTGGTACATGTTTGGAAAAAGAGCTAGTTTTGCATGTGCATTTCAGTTTTTGGAAACATTTTCTTGGTAGTTTGGCATCATCTTGATCCCATAAATTGAAAGTTTCATTGTTTTGAGTGCTTGATTATGTTAATAAGAATAGAACTCTTCTCCTTCCCATACATAGAATTCATCGAAAAGAACAAAATGCATATCATTCGTTTTCATTCTATTGGATTCGAGTCTCTTACACATCATCAATTTCATCTCTATGAACCCTTTGAGTAAAATTCATTAAAATCAACCACACACTAATAAAATTAACTAGAACATTTTTTGGTTTTAGAACACCAACAGTAGCACAGGATTAGGGTCTTTGGACTAGGTAAAGTGAGTAAATTGTACAAGACTACTAAATAGAGTGTAGAGCACTAAATAGCGTACAAATACAAATTTCATATAATCATATATGGGAACCACCTCTCACACAGGGGATAAAAACGAGGTCATGTGCGAGAGAGAAGTGGAGATTACCCCTCCAAAGCTTAACCAATCATAGTGGATGGATCATATATTGGGGGTTTTTTCTTTAGAAACCACTAGTTTCATTTGGATTTCGTGCTTCATGAATTCTAAATCCGTCAGGGATCCTCTAGAGTCTTACCGGTCCACTTTTAGTCAAATCTATTAAAGAGCTTCAAACTTTGATATCCTGCCCATACGTTCAGTCCTGATTGTTGATTGTACCTTCCAGGAGGATGATTGCGAGTTGGTAACCTTAGTGGACTTTCCTAGGTACCTACAAAGATGACTGTGGAGGGATTCCCACGGTACCTGGGGTAGACATCGTATCATACTCTCAGTACCCTTGGAGGTTGATCCCGTGAAAGTGAGGGTTTCTTGCACCGAGAAGGGATTTTACGTGGAGGTTGGGGTAACAGATTTTAACTTCTTCAC
This sequence comes from Picea engelmannii, assembly GCA_009831015.1. Classification (NCBI taxonomy): domain Eukaryota; kingdom Viridiplantae; phylum Streptophyta; class Pinopsida; order Pinales; family Pinaceae; genus Picea; species Picea engelmannii. The sequence continues at coordinate 187,983 of ML788071.1, forward strand.
TGGTGGCTTGATATCCCATCTTCAGAAGATCCTTGAGCCTATTGTTGCTTGGTTGATTTCTTTTAGTTTTCATAGGAGTGTGTTTCTTTGACTTTCTTAATTGGCCTTAGGATCGGAGATTTCACATTATACAAGGTATGGAACCTGACGTTCAGGAACCTCAACACAATATTTCTTATGAAGAAATAATTGCATATCACACTTCTGAAACTAGGATCATCGCTCCTGGAAGTGGCCAACACGTTGAAGAACTGGTCATTACCTTCGTAGAAAGCCTTGCATCTTACGCAAATACTATTTTTAATAATGCACTCATCCTAACACTCATTGATTGACCATATACATGATATTTGGATCCCTTATCTTCTTAATATTTACCGCCTGGTTCATCCACTACACCATATTTTGGCATGAACCCACCGATTTTTGTTTTTCCTAAAGGATTTAGGAATTCATCTTTTTCCATAACCATCGTAGTTGATACTCTTAGTACTTATACTTTACCGGAAACATCAGTGACCTAGGTAACCCTAACTCAACCACTTGTGAATTCATCTCCCTTTGCACATGAGTCAGGTCATATTTCTGCTTCACTATCTCCCCACACGCACACACCAATTTCCATACTTGGTCGTTCAGTTGGTCAAATGGTCAGCAGTCAAGTCATTCAAACAACCACTGTCGCACAATCTACTCATCCTCCATATCATACATCGCATATTAGTACACCCTATATTGGAGGTCAATCTTCAATTAGAGGCCAGTCTTCAACTTGGGGGAAACCTTCAGTTGCAGGACAACTTTTTACTGGAAGGAAACCTACATGGTTGCAACATAAAGAATCCTAGAGGTAAGCCACTCCTAGAGTTCCTTCTATCCCTACTACCATTGTCTTGTATGCTAGACATCCATATCTAGGAGTTGTGAATCCTTTGTGGGATCAACCCGATCCGACGAGAATTCCTCTACAAGGAACTATGCCCTATTAATATGTAAACCCCACAATTCCAATGCAATAGTCCCTTCCACCACCATACATAGGGGGATTTTCAGGTCAATATAATTATGTAGAGGTTCATTCACTCAATCACAAAACATGGGTGGACAATCAGGACAACCACCTTACATGGGTGGACAACTCAGGCAGGCACCATATATGGGAGGACCATCTAGTTTTGTTATCTCGCCGCAACCTAGATATGGTCCTATTGGGGTTCACAGGCAATATAGTTATCACCAATATCCATAGCATAACCAAAAAATTTCATTCTTGGCTACATTAGGTCTACCAAATCTGTCACATTTGAAAAACAATCCCATCCTTCATGCCCCGTTTAGGCCCTCCATCTCCGCCAAATTATCATTTGACATCGTGAAATTAAACGAAAAACCTAGGGAATATCTTAACAATCATGTTATGAATTTCCATTTATCATGTTATTATAACTCTATAATGGATGATTCCATTCATATTATCATTTTTCAGAGAACACTTACAGGTGCAGCAACCAAATGGTACATTGAGTTGTCGCATAATTCCTTTGTTGACTTTAATTCTCTTTCCATGACTTTCCTGACACATTTTCAGTTTCCTATATGGTATGAGACGGGTTCAAAGATTTTGAAATTACTCTAACAATCCTCTTCCACCCACATCTCTAATCATATTCATAAGTGGAGACAATGGAGACGGTTGATTAAAGCTCCAATTCCAGACCAGCTCCTCTCGAATTGGTTTACAAAGTTTCTCTTGCCTCTCATTGCTTATGATGTTTGTATGGGAAATTTTGTTACTAAGGACCAGGATATCAGTCGTGCATAGTATTTGGAATTTTTTTATTCCTATTCTGACACACTTTACAATATGATCCCTCATTCTCTTTGTTTGTCAAACGATCCATCAAGACCTGCTCTGGAACCTAATTTTGTTTCGAATGCCAAAACTACTTACGCTCCTCCTCAAACCTTTGAGGTGAATGCATTCCAATCCACTTCATATCAACAACTAGGGTGTAAGAAGAAAAATAAGGGTAAATATAAGAAATCTTCTCATCAGCAGGATAATCCTAATACCAATGATACTCAACCGACTAGGAAACCTAAATCTCCTTGTATGATTTGTGAGTAAGACCACTACACGAAATATTTTCCTCGTCATGAGGTTGTTGCTAAATTTCTAAAGGGTACCTCCCAACTGTTTTAGCAACAACATCTGGTTGAACATAACCTTATCCCTCTGCAAGGAGGTGACCCAGGTCATTCCCACCATGGGGATGCTTCCACGAACACCTCTGAGGTGTACATGTTTAAGACAGTTAATGTCACGACTTGATAAAATACCTATGAAACTCCTCCAGGTGATCAGACTAAAGGAAAATCCGTCGATCAACCCTCTAGTTCTACTCCTACTCCATCTTGGAATCCTCTTTATATTGAGAAGCCAATTTCTAACGTAGCATTGCGCCCACCCAAGAGTGTAATTTGAAAGGAGGGATTTAACCCCAATGCATGCACTGCCCAAAACTACAACATCGTTGAATATTTGGCACAAGAACCTTGTGCTATTCCAACCCTCAAGTTATACAAAAATTTCCAAGTCAACATATAATTTTGATGTCAACCATTGGATCCATGGATCATGAGGATTCAAACCTAATTACGTTTAATCTAGATTATTTTAAGGAGAGGCTCTCCCACCACTTAGCATTCCAAACTCAAGTTTTGGCTAGTGGAAAGAACATCCATCATACTGTTTTGGATGAGGGATCCTCCACCTATGTCATGTCTTTGCCTTGTTGGACAGCCCTTGGTTCTCCTACACTTACCCAATATCATACCACCTTGAAAGTGTTTGACGGATGTGGTTTCCAACCTCACAGACTCTTGCAATATTTCGTTGTGACATTAAAGGGTAAGACTGTTTCATTAGATATCGAAGTGGTTGATGCACCCCTAGATTACAATTTGTTACTTGGTCATACTTGGTTCTATGCAATGACTTTCGTCACATATTTAGTGTTTCGTATCTTATGATTTCCCCATCAAGGAAAAATTATCATTGTTGACCAACTTGACTATACAACTCCAGATCTCCACAATGTTGTAGCAAATAATGTCCCTTTCCTAGGAAAGAATAGTTTTGAGAGTGTAAGAGTAGGTCTCCTTAAGGATTCCTCACTCATGGGGGGTTTTCCTTTTCCCACTCCTACCACCATGCAAGTTTCCATGTTAAACATGATTTCAACATAAGTGCAACAATCCTTAGAATTATATGATTTGGTATTACCTGGTCTCAATGAGCATAGTTCTTTTCCTGTGTCAATCTTGTTAAAAAATGAAACAAACGTTTACGAGCATAGTTCATCATTTCTGTCAAGATTGTTAAAAAATAAAACAAAGCCCCCTCCATTCAAATCGAGTCTCACTATGGATCAAATACTTGAACCTTATTTTCCTCTGCATAGTGAAAATATTCATATTAGTAATCGGATGCCTAAATGAGGAAATAATAAGAACAATCGTCAAAGGAAACAATTCTTGGGGGGAAGGTCTCTAGCATCTGGACATCATGTTGGAGTGAAGCTACTATATTTCTCCAAATAAACTTGGGGAAAGACACCTCTAGAGAAACATGCTACTAGGAGTGATCCTCGCTTGGGAGTTGTTCCCACTGTAACATAGTAGTCTTTTATAGAATGATCTTAGTCTTTGTTCTTTCTTGTACTCATAAATACATAAGAACAAGTTATCGAGCTTAGTCTTTGTTCTTTCTTATGCTCCTTAATACATGAGAATAGGTTACCGAGTACACTTTAATATATTTTTTGAACTCGTAAAAATTGTATGAAAAAATAACTCTTTGGAGTTTCCTTTAAGCTCTTTTCAGACTCCCTAAACATGATACGATTCTCATGTGAATTTTCTTCCTTTCACACTCATTAAAAAGGTTTTGAAAGGGTATGTTTCGAGTGGTATTTTATCTCTTTTTCAGCCCAGCGAGACTAATTATGAAAAGGGAACACTCTAATCAAGCATGATTAGAAGATTTATCCCCTATATTGTTTTACACTTTTTTCGGGCTTGGGAGACTAAATTTATGAAAAATTCATCCATGGAGTCATATTTAAGTTTTTTTCAGACTCTCTAAACATGAAAAACACCAATTTTTCCTTCTCTGGACTCGTAAAACCATACATTGAAGGTCTTATCTAGAAGAGAACCCTTACTTCTTCTAGTTAGTTAAATATACGAAGAGGAACTCATCCAAAGGATGAGCTATACCGAGCATCATTTATCCTCCTCAAGCTCATTTAAAAATAAAGAGGTGCTCATCTATCTGGATGGGGGGGAAATTGAAAGAAGTGGGTCAAGTTTTTGGAATCCTTTATGGAAACTATTGTCGCCCTTAAACATGGAACATGTTTGTGTCTCATCTTACAACTGGGATATCTTCTTGTCTCTGAGTCATGCTAATTCCATGTGTCACCATACTTTTTCATCTAGTCGAAGAGTGCTCTTATTCTGTCACATTATTTTCTTGGTACTCATCGATTCAATGTTGCCAAGTCAGTTTTCATGCCTCATCATGTTCAAGGGAAGTTTCATTTCAAACCATTCATCTGCAGTATTACCAGTTTCCATTTCTTGTGTCATTCCATACTCATTCGATCCACCATCTCACATAACTTTCCCCTAACAGTTTTGTGTTGATGATGGGGGATACATAAGGGCCCTCCTTCAACAAGTCTTTCCCTATCGACTTCAACACATTATCCATAAATTAGACTTAGAAACTAGTTAGTACCTTGGGACCTACATGCCTCAATGGAAGGCCTCCTCGCTTTCGATAGTAAGTTTACATCATTGAACTCTGATCAGATGATTCCATCAATGTTCGACTTCAACTCATTTATTGACATTCATTGGAATGTACTAGGGTACCTTGGGAGTCATTGTCATCATTAGTGATTTCCCTCACACTTGTTAACAATATACATCAATGATCAATAATCAAGTGGTTTCTACCATGTTCGATGTAAATACATTCATTCACATGGATAGATTTATACCACATCGAGATCGAGATGAAGACCCTAGGTTAGGCATTCACTCTATTATATGATTTTCCCAGGCTGTGATGGATATCACTTGAGAATGTAAAATATTTTAGTACAATCATCATGTTGATAATCTTGTTGATATATATATATTCACATAGATCCACATTGTATTGGTTTGTAGCTATGTTTTTCATATCGTAGCTCCACTGTGTGTTTTTCGTGGTTGTGATTAGTTCATGTCATGGAGGTATGGATCCACATTTTATATTTGGTGGCCATATCCTTAGTTATTGTTTTCATGGATCACAGTGTATTGGTTGACGATCGTTCTTCGAGTCATCTCGTATTCTGAGCATAGGTATGTCTACCTCAGAAATGGAACATATAATAATATTATTTAATGATTGTTTGCAACTTCTTCTAGGTTCTCCCACTCCAACACCCTTGCATTGAATAATTTTTAAAGTTTTTTGGCCATTTGTTCCTCTTCTGACCTCACACTTTAGGGAGAAATATATTACACACCAAAATTGCACACCTAAGTGTCTCACCCTAAGTGGTGCAAGTGTCGCAAAGTGACGTATGCACCTCAGTAAGTGTCGCATGCACTGTCACAAGTGTCATATGAACCTTCCCAATTGTTGCATTCACCTTGTAAGGTGTCTCCAACCCTTGAAGCCATGAAAATAGTTTTTCATGACCCCTAAGTCATATGGGAGGAAGAAAACCATTATTTCTAGGTCAAAACACACCTTTTCCTTGGAAAATTCAACCTATTTCTTAGCATTTATGAAGGGTGGCTCCCCCTTGGCCATGATAGGGGAAGAACATGGTACCCTATCTACCATGTTAGGGGGGACCAATGCTAGGATGGTTCCTTTTCTCTCACTATGGGGGAGCATCATTTCTTTTGAGGGAAAATGGGGATCTCCTCCACCTAATGCTATGGGCCATCTCTCTCAGATAGGGTTGGTTATGTTCGACCCTCTTTCTTTGGCTTCAACTTAGGATCTAATGAAAAAATCAGCGAGCCATATCCTCAACCATATCTTTCATTTTCTCATGGTATTTGTGTCTCTCAACCCTATATATAGAAGGAATTCCAAGGTGAAGGGAGGGAGTAGTTAGTTAGAGTATCATCATTTTTATCTTGGTAGATTCGTGCAAGGGGTTGGATGAGGAGAGCTTGGAGAGGATATGTCTACATTAACCATGGTCTATAAGTATTCTCTTGGGTTCTCATTTTAATATACTTGGCCTATTTCCTTCAAGCTTGTGTATTATTGCATGTGCTTGTCTATTGTTCCTTCAATATTCGTAGATGAATTTGTTTTTCCTAATCAACTAGAGTAGGAGGTAGTATTTTTTATTTGTTTCCCATTGCAAGTATTAAGTTGCACTAGAGAGTTTGAATATCAATTTCATGGATTGGAAGTAGAAAGGATAAACTTCATAAACATGTACATCATACCCTTTCTCCTTCTCTCTTTTTTGATTGGTTAAAATGAGTTTAAAGGGATGTTAGTGTCCATTTGTAGTGTTTATGTCTTGGTATTGGGGTCTGGTAATCCAAGGTAAGTTTCACCTATCCACAGGGGAAACATTCTATAACAACTATCCATATACAACATCCAAGGGTGAAGGTGGAAAATATATAAAGAAAGTTTCAAAAGGTGACTTACCAATAGAAGTGTGGACTGCTCTATTATAAGAGTGTTGTATGTAGATTGAATTTTCATCCCAGATATTTGGATGCTTTTGATTGTAACCCCTCAAGAGATGCACCAAATTACTCTTGAATACTTTTGTCTACCACTCTTTATGTGGATGGAATGTTGTATATCTATTCAACTTAGTGTCCATATTCTCACACAATGTAATCCAAAATGTACCAATAAATCTAGTATCCTTGTCTGAGATGATGCCCCTTGGTATCCCAAAGTGTATCCAAACTTGTTCAAAGAACATGTTTGCTACTTCTTGTCTTTTGATGGTATTTTTACAAGGCATGAGGATGCACATATTGATGAACCTGTCAACTACCACAAATATATAGTCATGTCCCTTCCTAGTTGTTGGTAAACCTCCCACAAAATCCATGTAAATTATTTCCCAATCTGGAGTGGGTATAGGCAAGGGATGGAATAAAACTTGCTTCATATTACTAGACTTGATGGTACAAAAAATTATACATCCTCTAATATACCACACTACGTATTCTTGCATTTTGGGCCAATACAAACACCTCTATAAGTTAGCAATTATCTTCTCAATGCCATATTGTTTTGCAAAATTGGAGGTGTGAGCCTCTTTGATAAGCTGCAATCATTCACCTTTAGGGACATATATCTTGTCGAGCTTGTAGAGTAACCCATTTTGGAAATTATATTCATCATTTTTGTCACCTTATTCTATATAAGTTTTTCCACGTAAATATCTAAAAACCTCCTTGAAGTCCTCATATTATGTTATTACTCTTTGTATGCATCATGGGAAAATGGTTCCATGTGCATCAAAGTTAGAAAAGTTGTAATATTAGATGTGGGTGGCCTTGAAAGAATGTTTTCCAACCTATTTGTGTTTCCTTTCTTATACTTGATGACTAGATTAAATTATTATTAAAACCCCATCCACTTGCAATGTTTGGTTTGTTTTAGCTTACTTTGGGCTTGCAAATATTGTAGCAGTTGGTGATCTGTGTTGATGATGGTATCCTTTCCCATAAAACAATGCTTCACTTCTTGACAAATTGAACCATGGCATAGATTTCCTTGTCATAGGTAGGTTAGTTGATAACTTCCCCAAGGAATATTTCATAGTGATAGCATTCATTCCTTCCTCCTCGCATCAAAACTTCTTCAATGACATACACACTTTCATTTGTCTGCACTTTGAAAGGATTTTTCAAGTCTAGTGATGCGAGAACCGGTGCTCAACTAATATTTCTCTTCATCTCATCAAAATCCTTCTACTAATTCTTCCCCCATCGGAAACTCTTACCAGTCATTCTTATGGTGTGGAGTGGTGTAGCTACTGTTGAAAATGAAGCTATGAACTTCCAAAAGTATTTTTCTACCCCAAAAAAACTCCTAAATTCAGTGACATTTGTAGGAACTTTCCATTTCATGATGGACTCCATATTTGTAGGATCTATCTTGAGATCCCCTCCACCGATCACATACCCAAAATACACCAAAGACTATTGAGAAAACTCACATTTATTGAGGTTAGCTAACAATTGGTGCTTTCTTAGAGTCTCTAACACTTACATGACATGTGATATGTGCTCCTCCTAGATAGCACTATAAACCAATATCATCGAAATAGACTATAACAAATGAATCTAGATATGGGAGTAATACATCATTCATCACTTTCATAAATGTAGATAGTGCATTACATAAACTAAATGGAACTTCCAACATTGCTCCCACTTGAACCAGGAACCCTCTTTTCCTGCGAGTTACCTTACGCTCTGATACCAGTTGTTAGAAAACAGGAACGCAGAGCAATAAAATAAAACAAATGCAGAAACAAAAACACAGAAGACACACAATACAAGAGAGACACAGATTTACGTGGTTCACCCAGTGTGGGCTACGTCCACCAGAGAAATTGTCAGGTCCTTCCTTTATTATTATCCAGCAAATGAAGGGATACAACCTACAGCAAAACCCGTTGTAACTTCCTCTTATTTATCTCACAGTCTCCTCTCCTCAGAATACAATATTGACCCTCGTACATAGCCGCAATACATTTCCCTCATAAAAGAGGGTTGCCTTCTAGGGAAAAATACCCTAACATAATCTCTACTGTTAGATCTGCGACCTTATAATGAACGGTCCAGATTTACAATGAAATTACAATATACTTTTATAAGGCAATTTTTTCTTTGGGGGCTTCGCCCCCGAACTCCCGCTGGGGGCCCGCTTGCCCCCAGACCCCCCAGCCAGGGGGATGGACCCCCCGGACCCTGCAGAGGGGGTACCCCCCCTCTGCACTCCCCCGCGTGGAAGAGTGTACACACTTCTGGGGTGTAAATACTTCATGGGGTATAAGCATGACCGAAAGCAAGGACCTCTGAATCAAGAATATAATCAGGCTCCACAACCAACAATCTCCCACTTGGAGACTGATCTCAACAACTCCACTACTGTTGTATATGCTGGAGTTTGAACCTTCTTGGACCTGGCAAATTTCTCATCTTCATCTTCAATCTTGAAGACCAACTGAAACTGAGAAAGAACTCAGTTTCTCCCTAGTTACTCCCTTTGTTAACATGTCAGTAGGATTCTGGCTAGTGTGTATCTTTTCCATCTTCAATTGTCCATCTTCCAAAGCGGATCGTATGAAGTGGTACCTCAAATGTATATGCTTAGTCTTCGAATGGAAGGCTGAGTTCTTTGCAAGGTGAATGGCACTCTGACTGTCACAGTACAACTTGTTGTTCTCCTACTTCTTTCCCAATTCCTCCATAAACCTTT
>ML788071.1:213776-246121 GCA_009831015.1 Picea engelmannii
TCCCTCAAGCAAGCCAATAAGGATAATAAATTATCACCAAAGTACTATGGCCCTTATAAGGTGTTGCAAAAGATTGGTACTATGGCATACAAATTGGAGCTACCCGCATCTTCATGAGTACACCCAGTTTTCCATGTTTCATGCTTAAAGAAGGTTATAGGCGACAAGATCCCAGTTCAAACTATATTGCCAGAACTTGAAAAGGAAGAAAAAATCATATTGGAGCCTGAAGGCATCACTGACACAAGAATTCTCCAGCTGAGGAATAGATCCATTTCAGAGTATCTCATTAAATGGAGGAAACTACCGATTGAAGATTCCACTTGGGAAGATGAGTCTTTTATATAGAAGCATCCAGAGTTACTCAAGTGTTTCAGACAAGACTTGTCTCAAGGGGAGGGGCATGTTAAGCCCTAATATTGGCTCATTATCCCTTAATTGGGGCATATTATATTAGTAATGTTATTTTATTTATGTCGGCTTTAGGCCATTAGTTGTAACTATACCTCCTAGTCTCCTATATATACCAAGGAGACATTTTCATTTTGAATCATCTTGTACTTGAACATTTAAGTGGGGTAAAAGGAGGTTGCCCCCTCGAAGAGGCTTATTATCTGAAATTATCTCTTTTTCAAGGCGTTGAGTACTTTTTCTGAGGATTTTCTATGCTATATTGATATTTGGTTCTTAAGAACTGAGGATTTCCATATTCATCATCAAAACATTACACCATATCACCCTCAGACCAATGGAATAGTGGAATATTTTAATAAGATCTTGGAGAATTCCTTGATAAAGATCTATAATGTATGGAGAGACAATTGGGACTTAAGAGTTCCTACGGTATTATAGGCTTACAAGACTACAAGTAAGAAATTGATAGGACAAACACCTTTCAGGTTGGTCTATGGATAGGAATAAGTGATGCTAATGGAGTTCATTCTACCTATCATGCACATTGCAACAATCACTGAGTTATTGAACATTGATGTGATAGAGGAGATATTGTCACAGTTAGTAAAAATGGAAGAAGAACGGTTCATCGCAGGATTCCATTAGTAGGTTCAAAAAACAAGAGAGAAGGCTTGGCATCATCAACACATTAAATAGAAAAAATTTCAAGTAGGATATCTAGTACTACTTTATGAAAGTAAGTTTATCGAGCATCTAGAAAAGTTTATAATACATTGGTTAGGACCCTACATGATTCAACAAGTAACCGAGATAGGTGTTGCGTGGTTGAAGACCTTCAATGGAGAAGTCTCTGAAGGCAACATGAATAAAATTCAGTTGAAACTCTAGTATAAAGATGACCAACAATCTGCGTAGTAAATTGGGTTGCACCAGAAACCCTGTATTATAGTAGTTGTACCATAGTAGCAAGAAAAACAAGGAAAAACAAGTACAAAGTAGAAAAAGGAAGAAAATAAAATAAAAAGTAGATATAGGAAAAATGAAAAGAGTGTTTGAGTACCAAGGCATAAGAACTTTCACAATAGGAACGATCACCACACACTAGAATAATACTACGCCAATTTAAGAGACAAGACATAGCCAAGATAAATTGTGAAGTACAAAGATGAAAGAAAAAATAACCAGTGCGCAATTTGGAAATGATAAGACCGTAAATCATTAAGGCATGGAAATGACAGTTATGAAGTGGGAGTGATAGGTCATAAAAGTTTCGTGTAAATCTTAAATGGTAAAAGCTGCTAGAAATCACGACAAATCAACAATATGAGGGGAAAATCACACGACAGATTTGGTAATAAAGGAGCATTTAGTTAACAAATCATCAACCATGGTGAAGGATTGGATAAGGAAGTTAAGGAAGGATCATATATTTACAGTTGGCACGAAAGCACAAAAACAATAGGAAGTCGTTAAGTCTAAGTCATTATTGCATGCGAGCAGGAGTGAACATAGCAAGTCAGAACAAATTGACAAACAAAGTCAAGCAACCAAAGAAGAGCTACAATGACCCACACAAAGACATAGAGCTAGTCGATTTTAATGTCCCCAACCACCCAACACGTCAGGAAACACCACATAGGAACATCTTTATGCCCTGATACCATTTTGTAACATCCCCGACCACCAACGGTCGGGCCATTCTACTCATAGAAACAACAATTATCATATTCATATAAATATAAACATAAGAAAACAACATATTATGTTAATACATAGATTAATGCGGAAATAACAATAAGCCTACACATATATCATATACAAGAATTACTCATCAATTATAACACATGTACATATACAAAACATGTAAATGAAGATAAAAGTGGTACTTATCTTTTAATAGAAGACCATCAAATGCGTGCAGACCTTCCACGAACCTCTTAGCCATAGACCACGCTGCTCATCACTCTCAGCAATGGGTCACCTCCGAGCTGGGACTAAACTTCACCCGGGTAAAGGGGATTCCTAGGCTAGGCTAAGGCTACGAGAACTACATAGTACAACATGAATGATTTCCTCCAAGGAGTCACTTACACCCACAGCTCACAAAATATCATTCCCCACATGCATGTCCCACCCCAGGATTGTACACCTTCACTATCCAATAGTCCATCAGTTGTTACACCTCCCTTTCCTTGGGCTTCAACAACAGGCTAAATCAGGAATTCTCATATATTTGTAGCTACTATTGGACTCCATCGAGGATAAATCACTCCCCCAACAAACTCTCTCTCACCTGGAGAGAGTTTCTCACAGGCCTGACAACATGCTTCTTCAATCACAACAAACTCTTTCTCACCTGGAGAGAGTAGTGCACTTTCTCTCACCTAGAGAGAGTTGCTCATAGGCTTGACAACCTACTTCTTCAATCACAACAAACTCTCTCTCACCTGGAGAGAGTAGTGCACATGCATGACAATCTACTTCTTCAAACCAGCTCTTAAGAAAATACAACAACATCATTTGACTAACACACATGTGATGGTAACAACTAAAAGGTGATGGTAACAACCAAAACAGGTAAGGACGTAGAATATGGAAGCAAGCCATGTTCATCCAACGAACTATGTTTGCAACAACATCCAACTGCTAAGACACAATACAGTCTCAAGAAAATACAAGTGCACCCGAATTCACAGGAAATACACAGGATAACTCAATTCTAACTGCAAGTTTCAGAGGTTCACGATGGTAGAGGTAAACAATGGAGGTATTGGTTCCCTCCATGCCTCCATGGGTAACTAGGGAGAATGGTCAGCCGCTCCCAAAACAGTAATAATTCCCACTTATAATTGCATGTGTCTGAGCTGAAACATGGCACTCCTGAAGCAGGTTCCTCTCCACTTGGAGTTTGTTCCTCTCTCCAAAGGAACTTAGGGTAACTGGGTTTATTTCCCAAACCTTAGTCTTTTAAGGAATTAATAATATAATATAATTCCCTTAGAGGTAATCCCTTTAGCTTAGCCCCTTTTCCTAGCCTCTTATCCCCTTCCTTTTCCCTACCTAATGGAGATTAGTCCCCCATTATCTTTTATCGTGGTCGGTCTACATGCAATGATGTATTTATATTAAATATATGAGTATTTACACATATACAATAATAGGCTCACTGACCATTGCATCTAGGCTCTCTGGCCTAATCATCACATAAGCCTCCTGCCTTATTATAACTCAACTCACCAGCCTATCAAACATGTTTACAATTCATAATTACAACTGGGGCTATGCCATGGGATATTAGAATCCCCTCCCCTTCTTTTTGCATTTTCCTGAGTGAAAATTGTTTATACATATATAATTCAAAAGAAATCTTCAAAAATCTCCAAGCTTTAGCTATTGGAATCCTATTATCCACATGGTGCTCTACTTTCCAACACCAATTCTAGTGTTCACACTGCAGTTGGAATTCATTTACTCTACTCTATAGATTTTTTTCAAGAAGAATCTAGCTCACTGTACCATTTGACACACCCTCCTTATGGTACCTACCATGCCATAAGCATTTCTGATTTGCCTCTTCCTTTTTTAACTCACCCTTCCAGGCTCAGGTATCCTTTCATTGCTACACAGTTCACAGTTCGTCAGCAATCCATCTTGCCAAGGCTTTGACACGCAAGGAGAGTGCCAACCCACTACTAGAGCCTCTCACCAAGGTCCTCCATTAAAGGGTTTCAGTGTCTCTATCAATATTTATTCTTCCATCATTCTCACTTTAGCCAATATTGTCTCATTTGCATCACACACATGTAGTTATCATGAGAAAACATAAAATAATTTATTTAGAAACTAAAACTTAGTTCAAAGGGAATTCATCTTTTCCCCAAAACATGAAATTCTATTTCACAATTCTTCTTCGTTGTTGCCATATTTTGAATGCAACCTTCCTTGTGGTTTTCCACAAGCACCAAAATGCATACCATTTTTTTTACAATGCTTCATCTTGCATACAACCAACAAATTGTCAATGTTAGCCCTTGACCAAGTTTTGAGGAACACTTGGTCATATTTGACCATTTTTGGTACTTTGAAAGCCTATCAAAGATGGAGCACAAGGCAAAGCGAAGATCGTGGAAGATATACCCCCTTTTTGGGTCCTTTTTGGGTTTTGGGGGATAATGTAACGGGACTAGGATGTCGGCCCATGGGTTTGCCCATGTTTAGGCCCCTTTTTGTAATGTATAAGTAGAAGTCTAGGCTATGTAATAAGGGGACCTTTTTGGGGACACTTGAGAAGTGGCTTAGTGCTAAGATTTGATCTGTGTGATATACTTGCAGAGCTGAGTGAAAGTATTGTAAGTGCTGAGTGCACGAATTGTAAAAAGTTTTTATGCTTAGAGCTACTTGGGGAAGGAGGATCTAGCGAGATGTGCAGATCTCCTGTCACGCACGGAGTAGGTTTTGAGGCTCTGTGCTTGTAGCCTATTGGCCAACAATAATAGAGAAGAAGAGTTGGTGGACATAGCCCTAGGGTGGGGGTGAACCACCTAAATCTTTGTGTCATGCTTTGTGTTGTTACTTATATGTGTTTTCCTTCTCTTGCTAAGTGTTATGACATGTTTATATATATTTACTTATACTTTGTGTTTATTAGATGTGTATAGATGGTAGATTTTATGTGTATGAAGTTGCTAAGTGATTGGTCTACCAGATCCAGCCTGTTGTATGTTGTTAAGTGTTGAATCATCTTAGATCTAAGTATGTACTGTAATGCTCTATGTTATCTGTGGAGTGAGATAAGGGTTAATTTGAGGTGAACTATTGATGCTAAGTGCTTTGTTAAGTGTGTAATCACAGATCTAGATCCCAGCTAAGGTTGCATACACCTGAGTCTTACAACCACCCCTGCCTCTACCTCGAGTGAGACTTCATATGCTTAGCAGGTGTTGTCGAAAGGGCCAGTAGTTAGGGTTTTGTTGGTGTGTTGTTGTAGCGTTGAACCTTGTATCCGCCCATGTGCCAATAGTTAGTATTTCCTATACATCATAATTCAATTGCAATATATACAAAACCTTATGCAGTGATATTAGAATTGCTTGCACCTAGAAATTCAATCACAATTACCAAACAATTTAATAAAATAGAATGATTCATCATTCTATGCATATGCCTGTTCATAATTAATATCTGTAATTTCTTTACTTTGTTTTTCTTTTTTTTGAACAAGAAATTTTTCTGTAGTCAATGCTTAATTGACTACTTGAATTGAACTTCTCTGTTGCAATTTCTATCAAATCCTGAAATGTCCTCAACTTCATGGGTTAGCAACATTTCAGTTGTTAGTAACAATTATTCCCATGCCATAATATATATGCATGTACTTACAAAACACATTCCACAAATGCATTTAAGTATACAATTATATCACTTACCATGCATGAGTGCAATTCTCAATGCATATTTATTCAATGCACCTTGCATTGAATTAAAGAATGTTCTTTATCTCAATCATGTATCTCACCATCCATAAGTTGGAATTATGGACAATGTCTTGACACATTCCCCACACACTTCCTATTGTCTTCCCAATTAATTGGATGTCTTCCTTTTCGACCTGAACACTACACCAAGAATATAATTCTGTGGTTTTCTTTAGTGTTAGCAAAAAGGTTGCAGCCCAAATTTTATTTAGGGGTAGGAATATTTTGGTACCTATGTGGTTCATAACCTTTCCATATCCATACTTTTCCATATCCAACCATGTTTTGGTCTCATACATGACTATCTTTGTTGGCATTCATTCCTATAACAAGTTCTTATCTTTTATTTTTTTTGGTTATTACCCCATAACCAAATTAGCATGATATTCTACTATGTCAGTGTGTGCATTCAAAAGCTAAAAATCTTTGAATTAATACAGGCCTCCAGCCTTTACCACATCTAGTGGTATGCATTCAAATAATGTAATCATGTGATTTCATAAAATAACTCTAGTTGAGGAATTTATTACCTAAATTCCCTTCAGCAGTTATGCAAAAAGAATAATAAAAACTCATACCTGCATGACTTCAATTAATAAATTTGATGTTACCTGTATGGTTGATGGAAATAGAATATGTCATGCTTCTTTTATCAAACCTAACCAACCTTCAAGTTTTTGTTTCTTCCTTCCATATGTAACAACATCACCAACAACACTTGCAAACATGCAAGCATTATTTCCTCTGGCTGACCCAACAAGCCATAACATACTTGATGCCATAGAAATTGTAGCAACTTCATTCTCCCTGTAAAACTTTTCCTTGATGATACCAGAAGTCTACAACTCTTCCCAGATTCTTGTATCTTCTTGTGCTCCCACTGTAATCATTGTACATGATTATTTCTAACCTGAGAACTTTCTAGCCAAATCACTCTTGGATTCTTTTTCATTTATAGTCCCAAACTAAGTTGATATTAACCTTCTGCTTTAATTAATTTCCTGGATCCAACTATCCCAACTCGTACTTGGATGAATTAAATTCCAAACAAAGTTGTTTTGTAGACTCTGGATTCTTCAACATCCAGTTACTCTTCAGGACTGAACTTCTTCAGACCATTCTCGACGGAATACTTTAGTACTTGAGGTTTTCTTGTACTCTTCACTTCCCTTTTCCAACTAGCCTCAAACCTGACTTTCCTAGGCAATCTCTAGCATATTGTAAGGATGCACACATGCCTCCTTTTCTAGCTGCATATAATTAACTAAAAGTACTTCTTTCACCTTACCATCATAGCTTCAAGTGATACCTCCAACCTTTTGGGTTGTTACTCATGGCTCTATGTTACTTAAGATGGATTCTTTTCAGGCACCATATTCTCTTCATTCAAAACCATGCATAGAACTGTTTCTTCTTCCTGGTTCCTTATTGATTTCTCTTTAGAAGTCACTTCACTTTTAAATTATTATTGAATTGATATCTTCATGCTCTTATGGAAATACCTTCACACCTTTGGAGTGCATAAAAAATCCTCTACTATTATAGATTTCCTTTCTGGAGTGTTGACATGCATTCCTATTAGTTGGATATATATCTCATGATTTCTTCTTCCATTATATTAGGATGTTCTTGGACTTGACTCCATCCATGAGTTTTTTCCTTGTCTACTTTGCATACTTGCCATCACATATAATGCTGATATTAATTTTCAGCATTCCATTATTATTTGGATTCCTCTGATTCATCTCCTGCATGAATGAATTATAATTCCAGTCATTTTCTCTGAGTAACCTTGGTCAGTTAACACTAAATTCTTTCTTGAAGCAATTTGATTTAGCCTTCTGACATGCATATTCAAATTTTGTCATGCCACATTTGATGGCCTTCATGCCATGCTTCCACTGTGCATTTTGATAGTAATAATGGAGGTGCTATCTCCAATCTGTAGGGATGATCCTTGGAGATGTCACATCTTATCTCCAAACTCTTTCATATTCCATAAATCCTTCCTACCTTATTCCCATTCTTTTCATCTCCATATGAACTTATGGTTCATGCATTATCATGTATCGCAGATGGCTTTCTCCACCTAGCTTTCACATTGGATGTGCAAATATTGTCACCTGGACTGTCTTCCCAAAACAAGAATTCCAATTGGGGTTTCCATGCTTCTTATCGAACCCAACATCTGATCCAATGAATTATGAAAAATCTTAGATGTAGAATAAATAATTTTTCTCTATCCTTCTTCCTTATTTCTTCTATTTGAAGACATCTCTAGCACTTTTTTTGTTTTAATGCAACCATTACATCTAGAATCCTATTTCCGAGACCTTTCCAATCACGGATTCCTTGCTCAATTCTAAGCCTTGAGAATAACGCTATGATCCTTTAAAACTTGTTCTTCTTCTCTGATGCACTTATTTTGCAATGATCTCTTTTCTCTAAGTTAATGGCTATTAGATATTTGTTAGACCCCATCATAAAGTTACCAGGTCTTCAATATTCTTTTGATGTAGGTTCGAACCAGATGAAACCCACAGGCTTCCTTCCTAACCCCTTTTCCCTTCTTTAACACATTTTTTGGGCACTAGCCCTTTTTATTCATCCCTCAATTGCATGTGACCATGTGTTGTGACCCAGTGTTATCAGATAGGTGCTTATCTAGAGCCTTGAGAGCTTCGGGGCTCCATAACTTTGGCTTTGAAAACTCTTTCTACTTCGTGCCTTATTTCTCCCAAACACAGAATTGGAAAAATTCACGAAGTGGGGTGGATCAATGGTCCACAGCTTCCTCAACAACGGACGATTGGGATTTATTACGAAACTCTGGGCTTCTAAAGTTCTGGGCTATCCATACTCTCCAACCTTTCGAAGTGCCCAGTCTCCGAACTATGGTATCGGTTGCCACGTACCTTCTCCTGATCAATGATAAAGATTAACTCCAGCCTTCGAGAGTTATCAAATAAACTCAAATGAAACACAATTCCTCTAGAGTACCAAGTCTCCATACCTTGGGATCAAGTGCCACGCGTCCACTGGGGCCCACAGTTTCTGTGCTTGAACTAATAAATTTCAAAAATGTCACATCAACTTTAGTACTTTTCAAATTGCGGGGACAAGGCTTGGTGGTTTTGGAGTAACCCATCAATCGTTCCGCAATTGTCCTCACACTGACACATACCCCTTCTGGGAAACCGTTGTTTGGATTGCGGGATCACCTTGTAGAATTATCTACCACACAACTTCTATCTCTATGATTCCTCTTGGCCATCGATCTTGATAGATCGTGATCAAAGTTAATGCGATTCCAATCCAGCTAACTTCTTCGCCAAGTTTAACTGTCTTGTGCCACCACCAGGAGTGCCATGTGGCAGGACACATGAATTCGAAATGTGGTCCAATCAGGCGGGTGACATATGTCACATTATAACTGTATTTATATTGTACAAAGGTTATTAAATTGTTGGTATGTGGCACACATCCCATGTGTCTGCATCATCCTTGGTGACGTCAGCATGGCCACGTCACTTCGGGACTTCGGGACTTCAGGATATTTACCTTAGCATTCCTCAAATCTCCTGAATGATGAATTCTGAATGACTGTGAGATCCTCTGCTCACAACCACTTATGCGTAGATCTGACGGATGAGATCCAATTTTTACCACGTGCCTTACCTTCTGCTCTTGGCTTGATCTAAGGCTATGAAGGGTTTTCCTTCTCTTGAACAGATCCTACGGCCCAATTTCAACCTCGCGGCTCCACACAACGATTGTTGCAGCTCATTTCTTTGTTGCCATTCGATAAACCATTATACCTCCTGAGCTTCAAACACAGCCAAGGTGTTCTATTGGCACTTTGGAATTCTTTGAAATTCAAATTTTGTCCTTTTCAACAACAATTTGTGTTGATCTTTTGATTCCATAACCACTTATACGACCTAATTCAAGCTCAGTGTCGAAAACTAGGCTCTGAACTTCAATTTTGTCCATTTTGAAAACAATTTACTTTTGAAACCTTCTCTTCAACTTCCACTTTCCTGGCCCATACAGACTCAGTGTTGAAACCATGGCTCTGATACCATTTTGTAACGTCCTTGACCACCAACCCCTGTCGGGTAGCACTACCTAACGACTGCATCATTGCTTTTCTCTTCTCTAATACCATTTTGTAACACCCCCAACCACCTTAGTAGAGCCATGCTACCTGTTGTTCCTGAGTCTGTACTAAGGCTTAAAGTACAGTGTCGAGGCATCTGAAAGTATACAAAAGGTTGATGCAGGATGATACTAACCTTCGGTATGAGAAACTAGAGCAGATTTCAATGTTCTCGTCGTCTAGCTTCCAACTGCTCTTGAGCAGTTATGTCACGCTCAATGGCTTCCCAAGATTGTTCCAATTCGTCCCGGGTGTTCGCGGTTTTAAGGATTGTGTCTAAGATATTTAAAGCGATATGTATTTGACTAGATAATCCGGGTTGGATATTGGGTTGAGTTACTACGAGAATGGTCATTGAGTAATAGTTCCAGTATGGAAATGGTTTTTAAAGAGATAGTTTATTTGATTTTCTAATTAGGATGAACTAAAGAGAAACCTTGTCATGAAAAAACGAACTAAGGATGCAAATTGAAGGCCCTTTCCTGTAACTGTGTTGTTTCCGATAAAATAACGTGAGATGGGAGAAAACATTAAGCTGTAGATAACGCGAAGTTCCTGTTAGTGGAAAACTCACATATATACAGAAGAAGCAATTGACATAAACATAATTGACCTAGTGTAAATAAACATAAAATTATGTAAGTGTAAATTGGTCTTACACCCGCTAAGAGCTAGTGCAGAGGAAAGACAAGAGACAATTACAGAAAAAGATGCAAACCTTTCACCATAGTAGTGGTCGTACTAAATTACAGTGATACACATCAATTATGTAGAGCAAAATGAAAAGAAACAAATAACATGACGAAACAAACTTTTCAACACAGTCGTGACAGAGTCGGGAATCTTCAGATTGCTTGTATTAACTCCTTTAATGTAAAAAACTCTCTTACAGTAAGTTCCCAAAAAATTCCAGCCTTTTTTTCTTCTTTTTGTGATGTATTTATACAAAATTTGCCTCTCGTTTCAGAAGAGCCAAATTACTCCATCTGTCCAAATTCGCTTTTCAAAAAAGTGCCAGATGCTGGTTTTTTCTTAGATTTAATACATATGATACATGTGTCCAAAAAATGAAATACAAGCTGTGAAGGTTTTGCATTGACATCTGGGGGGAGCGAAATAAATCCATTTCACCAATTCTATCTTTAAGAAGTGCTAGGTGCCCGTCCTCACATGGATTCGGTGTACCTCATACACTTGTCCACGAACTGGGTGACAAGCTGTGAAGGCTCAGCCTAACAACGAGCTTCGGCTAAATAACACTCTCATGCCAACTGTGGAAGCTTACCATCTACTTGTATATCAACGAGTTCAAGGGTGCCAAGCCATGCACTGGGTTGAATCAAATGTTTATCGATTTGAGTCGAGTCCACCCTATCCATCTTGGAGATTTCTGCTGAATTTCTTTCACTCTCCTCTTTTATGTCGAGAGAAATCCGGTCTATACTTATCTGCCTCAACGCCTCTGTGTCGTCTCCAATCTCTATCCCTATCTGCTCACCATTTATATTATTGATGGCCTCTTCTATCAAATTTGTCACTTTTTGAGCCTGCTCTTTGCTTAAAGTAATATCATGTTCTCAATTCTTTAACAAGATATTACCTCTGGTTTGTTCGGCAATGGTGAGCCCGGGAGGCCCTGAAAACCTGTTGTTGGTCACTATCACTGCCTCTTGGAAAGCGACTCGAGCGGCCTCTGCGTTCCTTTCCTTGTTAGTCAGATTCTCGGAGATTTGCTGAATCAACAAGCAGTCTTCTCGAATCTCTCCAACTTTGTTTAGCAGGCTCCTTTTAGCAGAGGAGATCTTGCTCCGAATATCAGTTGCTCGGGATTTAATGGTCTCGACGTCCATTATCTTGCTTTTTGTGATTCCCAACTAAGTCTGCAGCTGTGTAATCATATCTCTCTGCTGGCCCGATTGTACCCGACCATCTCGGATTGTAGAATTCGCTTGTTCCAGCTTGGTCTTAAGGAATTCAATTTCTTTCTTGTTGGCCAATTGGGCGAACTCAATTTCTCCACTTACTTGAATCCTCGCGCTTTCCGCTGCTGAAGCCACCCTGGCCTCCAGAGTCTTGATCAGGCGATTTTTTGCTTTGATCTGTCTTTTTAACATTTCGACTGAATATTGATTTGTCGTTGCGTACGCTCCTAGCGTTCCTGCGATTTCAGTGGAAAACTCATCCTTCTTTTTATTTCTCCCATCGGTCATTACTTTGAATTTCTTAACAGTGGACTCCCCTTCTTGATAAAATTCACACTTCACCACAGCTTTCCTCTTTTTGTCGAAGAAGAATTCGTTAGGAGGGAGTTCCTCTACTGTTATAGGTCTTATCTCTTCCCCAAATATCCATCCCTCGCTAACGCCTCCCTGTGACTACTGCAAGTGTGTGACAGAGGTGATGGGTTGCCCAATCTGCTTTGCACCCTTCCCTGGTGTGCTGAGTGGATCTTGCTCTTTCGGGGGATCAGAGGTCTTTGTTCCCGCCTCCGGATTCTGAGTTTTTGGTGGATATGTGTCTTTTATTTCCACCTCCAGACTATGCTCCTTGGGAGGATCAGTATTCTCCTTTTCTGTTTTGGGATTTTTCTCCTGTTCAGGGCTCTTCTCCTTGTCTGGATTCTTCTCTTGTTCGGGGCCTTTTTCCTTTTCGGGCTTCTTCTCTTGCTCTCCTTCCTGACGCTTTTCGGGGTTAGAGGTTTGCCCCTCAGAACTTTCGGCTTTCTTTTCTTTATCCTTAGGAAGTCCCAAACCCCCTAGCACAACGGGGAGGCACCTTTTCCGATGCCCCTGGAATTTTAAAATAGAAACTCTATCTTCGGGTGCTAGGGACCCGATTCGAAATTGCACCTTTGAATAGAACCTCGCCCCTCGGAAATAGTCTGTACATCCCAAAAATACCCCATTACAATGGATGACCAACTCAGTTAACTGGTTGTTTGATGACTTTCTTTTTCTTTTCAACCTTCATGTCACTTTTCTGTTGTTCTTCTATTTCTGGAAAGTCAGGTTGTCATCCTCCTATTATGATTTATTCTCCCACTCTATTTCTTGATTCTCTAATGAATTTATTCTTTTGTTTGTGTGTTGTCTTCCTCCTACGCACTTTCTTCCATTTGCGCACTGTCCTCCTGGATGTGTCTTAGCTGTGCGCACACTTTCCTCCTTCTACACACTTTCCCTATACTTGGGATTTTCTCCCAAAAATGTATCCAAACTTCTTGTCCAATAGGTCCCCAACACTCACCTGTGGATCCTCGTGAGCCACTTAGGCCTATTACATGTTCTTCCATGCTAAAATGAATTTTTGAGAGGGAGCCTTTGCTACCTCTACCTCTTTGACAATTCTGGCCTTTGTTGTTGCTATCTCTTGTGCACCTTGCACAATGAAGTCTATAAGTTTTTCCTCTGCCTCAACCGTTGCTTGCTTGACCTTACCTTGCACAGTGGCCAATTCTCCAATTACCCTCAGTGCTTCTTCCTGTAGTGGTCCTAGTCTCTGTTGAAGAATCTTTTGTTGATCCCTCAATCTCTCCACTTCTATAGATGCCTATCTCTAAGCCAAAATGGTTGACATACGCTCCATTGGTGGCAATGTAGCCACCTTTTCTATTGCTTGTTGTGCATGTTCTTGAGATTCTCCTAGCTTGGCCTCTACGACCTTCATCTCTAGGTCTCCTATCAATTATGTCCACACCTTCTCACTCTCCTCATAGATTTTTTCACATTCTCTTTCTACATTCTTAATGTTGGCAACTGTTGTCATTTCCATCCTCACCCTACCTTTTCGCACCTCTGGTGGCGTTCCTGGTGCACTCCTCAGCTACAAGTCCTAGATATTCTCTTTGAATCCCTTAATGACTTTGCCAATCTTCAACAATTGATCCTCCATAGTAGATTCTACTACTAGGGGAACTTTTGGTACTTCCTTGTACAATTTTTGGATGATTGCTTGTGTCTTTTGCACCATGGCTTCAACTTCTTCCTTCTTGTGTAATGCTTTCTTGGCCTTCTCCTCAACCTCATATTTATTCTTCAGAACTTGTTCTACTCGGACTTCAACTTCCCTCTTTTTTTGAAGTGTCATGTCATACTATTCCTGCACTTGGGCTCTTTCATCCCTTATTATTTCCAATTCTCTATGTGCTTCCTCTCCCATGTTCCTCATTTCTTGCACCACTCCTACTCGCAAGTCTTGTAATATTTTTATGGGCATATTTGATATGAATATGTTAAGACAACCCAACGCTTTTATTTTCTCATGTAATTCATCCACAAGAAACTCTAACGCACCTGCCTCAATATATAAGGTTTTATGTTATATTGTTAGCTATGTCAGGGTTGGTTGCACACTTTTTTATTTTTTCCTTGGCCCTGTGGAAGGTCCTTCCCCGTACATGTTCTCTTTCTTAATGATTGTTGTTTCCATCATTTGTTGAAGTACTCTCGATTGATTCTAAACTTTATTATGTTATTATTCTTTCTTCTTTGTTGCTTCCTTCCATATTTCTTCTATGGTATATCATATCTGGTAACCAATTCTATCCATATCATCAGTATGAAATATATAAAATGGGGTCTGCCTCTGTACCTTAGATTTCTTGCATGCCCCTGCTTCTTGTTCTTTCCACTTATCCTTCCTTTTTAGTCCTTCTTTGGGTACTGTCGATGTGCCAAGAAAATCACCTGTGCCATTTGTCTGATCCTCACCTTTATCGTCACACTGGTCCTCATCACTTTTGTATTGGTATTCTTCCTCTTCTGACAGACCTGTCTTTTCTATTGGGCTCTTCCAATATTCCTCCCAGTGATTGATTATAAAGTTCATGTATTATGTTGTCAACCTGTAACTGGTTGGAAACCATTTTCACACAGGATCCTTCTTGTCTTGCACATACATATGGTGCATGCCAGATCTAAATCATGTGATATCCTTATATGTTGCTATTGTTTCTTCTGATATGTGTAGTGTGTCAACAACTACAAAGGTAACACACTCCAAATAGGTATACAATGTGGTGTTACTATTTTTTTTCCTTCTCTTGATTGTTGTGTGCCATAAATTAGCATACCTCGTAGCCAACGAGTTGCTTCGTAAAGTGTGCATGCATTGGTAATAATCGAGTTCTTTCCACCCAATGAGTGCAATGAGGATGCGAAACCATGCACAACAAAATTCAGTGCCGTTCTCCCGGGCCTCCATGAAATCTTGTAAAAATTTGGTGACTAAAAAGGTAACCCAGTTGATCTGAACTCCTTCCAAACATTTCTCTGTTGTTGAAATGACTACAGTTGGTACTTCTTATTTGTGACATTTTCACAACATTTTGTAGGAAAATACTTGCATCGCAAACCTCACATTCATTTTGTTGATTCTCTTAACATTCAGACCCCTCTTTCCTCTGAATGTGTCAAATTTTTCTTTCATTGACTCGTAGAGGGATCAATCTCCCAACTTGCTAAACAACAGTTCCAAGTCTTCTCCTTCTTTGGACAATCTTATAATACATGTAATCAGTAAAATATCAATCGATATTGGGGAATCGAGCCAGAGTATCCCCCCATGAACACAACTAATTAACACCCTTACAAAGGTATTAATTTCCATACTCTTTCTGAAATGCAGAATTTATAACAAGTTCATTATTCCTTCTTTATCCAATCTTGACACCCATTCTTTTGGCTCTACCAGGATTGTTCTTATGCCTTGGATGCTCCTAGTGCATACATACTGATCCCTAGCCAACATAGAGAATTTATGTGTATCCATAATATCATGGTCCATAAACTTAAGCCCGACAATCTTCCCGAGCATATCTTCATCACTACTTACACCAGTCGGAACTGGTTCTATCAACAATGGGTACTTTGCATTGTATTGTGCATTTATTGATGGTGCATCATCCTTCCTTGGTGGTAAGTAGTCTCTATAAAAAATTATTAGTGGTGTCGAAGCCGAAACTACGACTACTTCCTCGACCTCTAGTGATACTACTGGTCGTTTCACTTGTTTCTTCACTAGTACAGATGAACCTCCAACTATCAACGATGCCATTCTACTTGTGTGATAGAATCCTCGATGTAATATCCCCCAATAGATCCCTAGTTGTAAATATGAATTGTAAACATGTTTGATAGGCTGGTGAGCCAAGTTATAATAAGCCATTAGGCTTATGTGATGATTCGGCCAGAGAGATTATACGTAATGGCCAGTGAGCCTATTATTGTATATGTGTAAATAATCATATATTTAATATAAATATATCACTACGTGTAGACTGACCACGATAAAAGAGAATGGGGGACTAAGATCCACTAGGTAGGGAAAGGGAAGGGGCTAAGAGGCTAGGAAAAGGGGCTAATATAGAGGGATTACCTCTAAGGGAATAATATTATATTATTAATTCCTTAAAATACTAAGGTTTGGAAAATAAACTCAATTACCCTAAGTTCCTTTGGGGAGAGGAACGTGCTTCAGGAGAACCATGTGTCAGCTCAAACACATGCAATTATAAGTGGAAATTATTACTATTTTGGGAGCGACTGACCATTCTCCCCAGGCACCCACAAAGGCATAGGGGGAACCAGTACATCCATTGGTGACCTTCGCCATCGTGAACCTATGAAACCTGCAGTTAGACTTGATTTATCCTATGTATTTCCTGTGAAGCCAAGTGCACCTGTATTTTCTTGAGCCTGTTTTGTGTCTTAGCGGTTGGATGTTGCTGCCAACCCAGTTCCTTGGCTGAGCATGGATTGCTTCCATACTATACGTCCTTACCTATTTTCGATTGTTACCATCACCTGTGCGTTAGCCAAATGTTGTTGTTCTATTTTCTTAAGAGTTGGTTTGAAGAAGCAGGTTGTCATGCCTATGCGCTACTCTCTCCAGGTGAGAGAGAGTTTGTTGTGATTGAAGAAGTAGGTTGTTAGGCATGTGAGAAACTCTCTCCAGGTGAGAGAGAGTTTGTTGGGGAAGTGCGTTCTCCTGGAGGGAGTCCAGTAGCAGCTACAGAGCTATGAGAATTCTTGATCCATATTGTTTTTGAAGCCCAAGGAAAGGGAGGTGTAGCAACCAATGGAATGTAGTACAGTGAAGGTGTACACTCCTGGGGTGGGACAGGAATGTGGGGAATGAGAGTTTGTGAGCTGTGGGCGTAAGTGAATCCTTGGAGGAAATCCTTCCTATTGTATTGTGCAGTTCCCGTACCCTCAACCTAGCCTAGGAATCCCCTTTACCTGGGTGGAGTTTAGTCCCAACTCGGGGGTGACCCACTGCTGAGAGTGATGAGCAATGTGGTCGATGGCTGGGAGGTTCATGGAATGTTTGCATGCAGTTGATGGTCTTCTATTAAAAGATAAGTACCACTTTTATGTTCATTTACATGCTGTGTATATGTACATGTATTATAATTGATTAGTAATTCCTGTATATGTTGTATGTGTAGGCTTATTGTTATTTCTGCATTAATCTATGTATGAACATAATATGTTGTCTTTTTATGTTTATATTTATATGCATATGATAATTGTTTTTTCTATGAGTAGTGTTGGAGCCTCCCTTGTTTTTTCACCTCACACAATTTTCGACGTTTAATACTTGACATTTAAAGTTGTTCTTCTTTTCCTTCCGAAATCATAAGACTCTTAAATCTCGTCGTTTGAATAGCAAGGCTTTTTTCACTTTCAAAAGAAAAGTTCCATTTTCCGCCAATGTGTTTTCCCTTTTTGTTTTGTTTTGGAATGTCGCAAGTCAGATATCGCAAGTCGGACATTTTGGTTTTTTTATTCACAAGTCTCGAATCGCGAGAATGCGAACTCAGTTCTAATTTTCGTCCAAAGCATTGACTACGGTAAAAACTTTAAACCTTGACTAGACATCGTCGGGGTTTCGTGCCTCGGCATTCGTCGAGCCTAAATCTCTGCTTTCACAACCCCGAGAGCCGAGAACGCGATAACCTTTTGATAACCTTAGTAAAAAACTAACCACGATTAAAACTTGGTTATCGGCACATCGCCGCTCGTCATTTTCTTTCATAAAGTTAAGGTATCCAATGCTCTGATTCACGAAGTTGCGACATAAATGTATCAAGATTAATTAACTGCCATATCGCGATATTGCGACTTGGCATATCATCCTCCTAAAAAAGTTGTCTTCGAATTCCCGAGTCGCGATATGGAAAATTAAGTTAATCACATCGTTAAGGACCCACCAATCACGATTCTCGTTGATTACCTTGAAATCGGCCCTCGCAGTATCGCGAGTTAAAAGGTCAAAATGCGAAAACAGATTTCGCGATGCAACGAAAAGCGAGGAAAGTTTTCAAGTCATTAAGATTTGTAATACTTTAAAGTTAAACGAAATACGTCCCACGCTTTAAGGTTGGCACACCTCACGAGGTATTTATTTATTTTCTCTCCATTACCTGAGTACCTGTCAAGCTGCCCAATATTCATGACATTAATGAGAATTTAGGGTAAATCCACGAAGAAAATAAGATCGGATTTTTCAATAAATTCGGTTTTATTCGCGATTTGACAGACTTGTGTGTAAAGGTACATGATTTTCAAATATATAAAAGATTTCGTTTTATTTTTTAAACATTTCTTATTAACGAGTAAAGCTCGCCTTTCCCCGAAGATACTCATTTCTGCATGTATACACAGGTCTACTGCAGAAGAGAAAAACAACAAGCTTCACCTATGGCACCGAGGAGAGCCGCAAAAGCAAACGTCGAGGTTGCGGCACAGGTTCTGGATAACGTCTCAGATACTTCGCCTCGGACGAGTGGCTCAGTATCCACCTGGTCGTCTATTTCAGACGTTCTACAATCCAAGCTGGTGAACTGTTCAGACTCTGATGACTATAACCTTGATGTTGTGAAGGACGACATGAATACTAAGTACAAGACAATTGTTCAGTCGGGGATGCACCTGGTCGCAACCAGACCTCAGTTGCTCCCATACTACGACATGATCCGATGGGCATTGGATCATGTCGACCTGTCTACCAGAACTATCGTGAATGACCGACAGGCCATGATCGGGACTTTTAGGCCTGAACATATCCAGTCTATGTATAAGCTCCCAACAAATTTCGAATATACATATGGCCAAGAATTCCTGGCGGAATTCAAAGAGAAAGAGTGCAAAGAATTTGACAGAACCCTGCCAGGATTGATTAAAGATTGGGTGTCGCGCTTCGCGACATTCAGAGTGAATGACAAGGGTGTGTATTCAATTTCTTCGTTGGAGCCCAATTTTTTATATGTGGCGATGATGGCTTGTCGGCTTTTCGGGTGGGAGGATACCGCACATTTCTACATCCAGTGGGTACCTCTCATCTATCGGGTAGCAGAAGGTTCCTCCTTCAATTGGGCAAAAATGCTCTCCAATAGTTTGTTCAACAGGATCACAGAGTACCGGGAGAAAAAAGCAGCCAGGAAGGCATCTGGATTCTTCATGTCCGCGTATATCATGGACACAATTTGCTCCATGACGCCCTTCCCTTTAATGAATTGGGCTTGAAGTCCAACCGAGGAAAAAACTGTTCATGAGTACCACGATAAGCTGTGGGAAAATAACGTGAACAAGTTTATTTATGAGATTTTTAACTGGGTAATGGTGCCCCTGCACGTCACCATTTATGGTCTTTTGCCACCCTGCATCTCGGATAGCATTTCCGAGAATATGAGCCATATTGCAGACTGGTACGTTGAAGAAGAATTCTCTTATTTGAGAGTGTTCAGAGCTGTTGTTCCTCCTTCGGCACTACCGTTGTTCATTCCTGATAAGATGTCCTGTCGCGAAATTGCTCGGCAGACAGTAATCGGCGGAGTAAGCAAAGAACTCAAGGCGTCAGCCAAGAAGGTATGGCCATATTTCCCTATTCGGATAAATTCATATTCATTATTTGATTTCGGACATGCTAAGGCGGAGGCTGCAGCCTTGGAAGACTTGAGCCTAGCCTACATTGAGTACAAAAAGCATGATCTGCAGAGAATCGTAAGCACCCATTTGGGCAATTGTGGATTAAAAAGGTTCGAACATGAACATTCTCCCTCGGTTTATCCCTATATTTTTGTATAAATATGTAACGGTATGGGAGATTACGGGTTCTCTCTCTACTATGGTTGGGTTTCAGTTCCATGAAAGTTATGTGATGTTATGTTCTGTTAGATGTTGAATTCCAAAGTTGGGAATGTAACAATATATTGGTAAGAAGAATGAATAAAGAGAGGTTTCATAGATGAAATTGAATATTGTGTTGTCTCATTTTCTATGTGTTCTTATGAATTATGTTCGTATGCCTCGTAGAATAGACTTGTCTTATGGATTAATTATGGTGACATGTTCATGACTGTAACTGTAGCGAATCTATGTAATAATCAGAATTATGTTGAGTATAGGAATCTGAATCCAAATTAAGTAATACTGAATAGAATCGGACCATGCACATAGATATAATAAGGAATAATTAAATGAATGATTTCCTCCCATTCCCTTACTACTGCAGAAGCTTGGTTCTCGTGGTCCTACTAGATACCTCAGGTGAGCATTCATCTGCACAAGAAGGTGATGTTGAAGTCTGGCGGGTTTGTTGTTCATAGATAAACTGAAACTTGGGTCTTACAAATCATGAAAAATAAAATGCCAACACACTCCTAATTTATATACTCAACTATGGAACAAATACAATGCTAAAGAATGAAACCCCTTATGCTCCTAGAAGTCTAGCATTTAACATCGCTTGATAGCCATCTAGGGGTAGGGTTTTGACTTCCTCAACCGTCAATTGTGATAAGGTTTTTGACCTCCTATAATGTTCTTGAAATTACATACATGGATAGACCCATATGTGTGAGTAATGGGGGTTGATGTACCATCCACTCATACCATGATGGTTAACACGATAGGTCAACTTGCAAGAGACATAGATTTTTGCATATGAGCTCTGATTGGTGTGATTTTTGCACCATTAGAAATGTATTAATGTGTAGAAAAACATCAAGGGGTCTGATCTAAATGTAGGAAAATTTGGACCCCCAAAAAATGTTTTTTGATTCCTTAAAAAGGCTCTAGAAGGTTTCAAACCCCAATTTTCGAAACTGAGACTTTCCATTAAAATGGCCATGAAAGTTGGTTCCTCCAATTTTTTTTCCACTATGAAAGCATAAGAATAGATAAAAAATAATACAATGATCCAATCCAGATCACTTAATGACATCCATATCTGACTATAAGACAAAATACCCCCTAGCAAGAGCTCATATCACCATGTGTAGGTTTTATTCCTAGATCTTAAGGCCCTTGTTTACCCCCTTTACCATGCTTAGGATTCTATATCTATTTCCAATGCACAAACCCTAGTCACCACACTCATATCCCACTTGAAGGCCTACAATAAAACCCTACAAAGGACTCATGTGTTGGTTTAAGGACACATTCAAGGATATTTAACCTGAGAAGATTCAACAATATCCTAAGGTTATTTTTTTCCTACCTTAACCATGTTCAAAACCCTATGACCCATCCTTGGTGAAAAAAAGATGCTAATGGCATCCTTATCCAAATTTGATACTAAATTCCCACTAGAGAGGGTTTGTGTTGTGGTTGTATGTGTGTTCATGGAAATTGAGCTCAAGAAGTAGTGTTAGGGATTAATACTAAGTGTTTTCCTCCCCTAACCATAGTTCTTAAGCTCTATAAGGTTCATTTAGTTCTTAAGCCACTTGTTTTCCCCCTTACCATGTTTATACCTCGAATCCCATTTCCAATACAAAAAACCTACTCATGGCACGTGTGTAGTGTCACTTTTCACTACTAAGGATTTCAAACCTCTCGCTAACCAATCTGTACATGGACTTTTACATAAAACATAGAGAATTGTATAATCACATGCGTAACAACAAGGAGATACATTTTAATTCTCAAAATAAACATGTAGTTACTATTATAATTAGACAATCCATAGCTTTCAACAGTAATTCATTTACACAGTGGAAAACATGATAACAAATCCAGTATAGTCATGATAAAATGTGGTAAAAATATAATTAAACACTTATCTTGTGATAGTGGAGAAATCCACCAACCAAATGCAGGCCTTCCATGAACCTCCCAACCGTAGACCGCACTGCTCCTCAACTCAACAGTGGGTCACCCCTGAGCTGGGACTGAGCTCCACCCCAGGGCAAGGAATCCAGACTCAGGATGAGGTTACAGGGAATTCAGTCCCACACAACCACCAGGAAGAATGCTCTCCCAGGAATCTGCCACGCTCACTGCCCACAGACCCTCATTCCCCACATGCCTATTCCACCCCAGGAGAGTGCACCTTCTCTATCACCTGGACAGTCCTTCGGCTTCTAGTCTCCCTTACCTTGGGTTACACGAACAGACCAGACCGGAAGTCTCTGGGTTCTGTGGTAGCTACAGGGTTCCTTCCAGGATCTCTCTCCTTCCTCTGCGCACTCTCTCACCTGGAGGGAGTTGCTCACAAGCCAACAAGCCTCACGCAGTACAGAACTGTGTGCCACAACAAACACAGGGAAAATGGACACAGGCTTCCCAAGAACCGGTTCAGCAGTCACAGGATGTTCTCATGGTCAAGATTTCAGAACAGAGCTCCATGCACAAGCTCGCTCAGCTTTTCTTGGGCAAACAGAGACTCTTTCCCAAAATTGACATGGACATTTCATTCAGGGAATGCACACACTAGTTTTCTCTCACAGACAGACTCCACAGCTCTGAACAAGGGTAAACACACATTCTTCAGCACCCAACATAGGCTTTCTCTCTGTAACAGACATACACGAGGCCTCTTGCGGACTGGCTCATACCCCTCACACTCAGGGTTGTACCCGGTCGAATGGAGGAGGAGGAACCCTTCTCACAGCTCGTCCTAGCCTTTTAGTGCATGCGCCAGGGTTGACACTTGTCACCCATGGGACTACATGCGTTCCACCAGCACGCGTTCCTCCCACCACTTGGGAAATCACGTGTCCTTCCAAAAGGACTTAGGATAAAAACATATGATGCACGTGGATTTTTAGGAAATAACATTAAAATATTATTCCAGGCCTAAGCCCCTAGGCTTAACACTCAGCCTCTTTCCCACCTTCCAGCCCCTAGTTCCTTTCCCACTCTATGGATGCTCAGTCCCCCTTCACTCATTCATCGTGGTCGGTCTGCACCCGACGGTGTTTATATTTTATTGATTATTCTGCATACATACAAGTACATCAGCAGGCGCCTGGCCCTCAAACACTTAGGCTTCCTGTCCTAACAACCACATAAGCCTTCCAGCTTATACAAAACTTGGTTCACCAGCCTATAGAACACATTTACAATTCATTGCATATATCATGATCTGTAACTGGGCTCGGCCTTGGGGACACTACAATCCCCCTCCCCTTATTTTTGCACTGTCCTCAGTGCAACTTTACATCGCATCTGCAAGATCTTCAAAATTTTCAAAAAGGTGCAGGTACTCTGCCCGCATAACATCTGCATGCTCCCATGTCATGTCCTCGGGACTGTACCATGTCTACTGGACCTTTACAATATCTATAGCTCGATTCCGGAGCTGTTTGCTTTTCCTGTCCAATATGCATACAGGATGTACTTGCAGGACACCTTCTGGTTCCACCTGAATCACAGTCCAATCAATAACATGATTAGCATCAGGTACATATTTCTTAAGCAGTGAAACATGAAACACATTATGTACAGTCATAGATGCAGGTAATGCAAACATGTATGCAACTGGCCCAATCCTTTCTAGGATCTCAAATGGCCCACAAAATTTTGCTGCCAACTTGGCGCAACTTCCCAATTTCAGGGAACTCTTGTTAGTTTTCACTTTCAGGAAAACATGGTCACCCACTTTGAATTCTCTATGGGTTCTGTTATTATCAGCGTAACTATTCTTCCTGTCCTGAGTAGCTTTCAGATTCTGTTTGATTTTTATCATTTGATCTTCCATCTCTTTGAGTAGTTCACGTCCAACTACTACCCTGTCAGTTGGATTATCCCAGCTCACTGGAGTGTTGCACTTTCTTCCATAAAGTGCTTTGAATGGGCTCATCTTTAGAGATGTACGATACCCATTATTGTAGGCAAATTCTACCACATGTAGGTAGTCTTCCCACCTTGATGGTTTATCCATCACATACATTCTCAGCATGTCTTCTATTACTCTGTTTACTCTCTCTATCTATCCATCAGACTCAGGATGATACGTTGTACTAAAGTTCAGATTCGTTCTGAATCATTTGAACAGTCCTTTCCAGAAATTCGAAGTGAATTTTGGGTCCCTATCAGACACAATTGTCTTAGGAATTCCATGCAAGCATGCAACTTCTTTTAAAAAGATATCAGCAACATCTTCTGCTCTGTGGGTGGTTTTCAGTGGAATAAAATGGGCATCTTTAGTAAGCTTGTCCACCACCACCATGATTGAATCATGATGCTTGCTTGTTTTGGGCAATCCTATGATAAAATCCATTGTCACCACGTCCCATTTCCACTCAGGAATAGGTAAAGGCTGCAAAAACCCTGTTGGGTGTCTATGCTCAGCCTTAACCTTCTGGCACTCCATACATATGGTGATGTATTCAGCTATTTCTTTCTTCAAACCTGGCCAAAAATAATGGCTTTTGACTGCTGCCATAGTCTTATGATATCCAGGATGTCCAGCATAAGCCACGTTATGCATCTCCTTTAGAATTTCCAGCTTCAATTCCTGGTCATTAGGTACATACACTCTGTTTTATACAGAAGTAAACTATCAATTCCCAAGGTGTAACTTTCTTGGGTTTGTGGTTTCTCATGCTACTGTAGCTTTGCTACAAGTCTTTTGTACTGCAAATCAGCATTTGCAGCTTCAAGAATTCTGTCTTTAATCTCAGTTCTGTACATGCTAATGGCTGTAGCATGTAATTCGTGCACTTTTCTACTAAGTGCATCAGCCACCTTATTTTCTTTCCCTTTGATATGTCTGATATCAAAGTCATATTCACACAGAAATTCCAACCATCTAATTTTCCTGGCATTTAAGGTTGGCTGATCAAATAAATATTTCAGACTGTTGTGGTCTGTTCTTAATTCGAATTTCTTGCCCATGAGGTAATGTCTCCATTTCCTCAAGGTGTGGACGATTGCTGCCAGCTCCAAATCATGAGTGGAATAATTCTTCTCATGTTCCTTCAACTTCCAGGATTCATAGCAAACTACAAATCCTTCTTGGCTAAGAACTCCTCACAGCCCCTCTTTACACGCATCTGTGCACACTACATAATCCTTGTTTGGATCTGCAATCATCAGGATTGGAGCACTAGTGAGCAGTTGCTTCAGTCGCTGGAAGCTACTCTCACATTCATCAGTCCACTGAAATTTCTTCTCCTTCCTTTGCAAGGAAGTGATAGCATGCGCTATCCTTGAAAATCCGACTATGAACCTCCTATAATAGCCTACTAGACCCATAAAAGATCTAACTTCTGTCGCATTTCTTGGCGCTGGCCATTCTCGAATGGCCTGTACCTTCTCAGGATCCATAGCAATCCCCTCCTCTGATATAATGTGTCCCAAGTAATGGATCTGTTTTTGGTAAAATGAGCACTTGCTCATTTTTGCGTATAGCTGGTGTTCTCTCAACACCTACAACACCATTCTAAGGTGTTGTTCATGTTCTTCCTCTGTCTTGGAATACACCAAGATATCGTCTACGAAGACTATGACAAACTGGTCCAGATAATTTCTAAACACTCCATTCATTAAGCACATGAAGACAGTAGGCACGTTGGACAGTCCAAACGACAGCACCGTAAATTCATAGTGACCATACCTTGTTCTAAAGGCAGTCTTGCTCATGTCTTCATATTTTATCCTCACTTGATGATATCTAGATTGAAGATCTATTTTCGCATCCTTCAACTAATCAAAAAGATCATCGATCCTTGGCAGAGGATATTTGTTCTTGATAGTGACTTTATTCAACTGTCAAAATTCAATGCATAGCCTCATCGTCCCATCTTTCTTCTTCACAAATAGGACTAGGGATCCCCACGGTGACACACTGGGACGAATGAAACCTTTCTTTAGTAGCTCTTCGAGTTGTAGTTGAAAATCTTTCAGCTCTGGTGTGCTCATTCTATAAGGAGCCTTTGAAATTGGAGCTTCTCCAGGCATCAGATTTATAGAAAAATTGATGTCCCTCTTCGGAGGTAGTCCAGGCACCTCCTGAAACACATCCTCAAACTCTTTGAGCACCCTGTGGTCTTCCAGATTCGAGACCACATTTTGGAATACTTCTTCCACCCGGGCTACAAATAATTGAAAGCCTTTCCGGTAACATTTCTTCAGCTGCATGGTTGATATTTCTCTAACAGCCATGGCTCTAGGAATTCCTTGAACTGTTACCTGATTTCCCTCTTCGTCCAAACATGTGAACCTCTTGTTACGGCAATCCAGAAGGGCATGGTGCTAGTCTAACTAGTCCATCCCAATTAAGAAATCATATGAGCCTAAAGGTAGAACGTTCAATTCAGCCTTAGTGCTCATTCCTTTCATTTCCACCAAACAAGACTTAACCAATTCAGTGACATTCCTCTTGGTCCCTGTGGCTAACTGCACTAACCAAGACTTCTCATGTTTTCTCTTCATTAGATGAAAACTTTCCACCACTCTAGGATATACATAACTATGGCTAGCCCCTGAATCAATCAAAATAACAAGTGGTCGGTTGTTGATCATACCCTCCACTTCAATCATGTGCGATTGAAATTCTGCTTGCTTATTGTCCAGGGCTATGTAGATCCTCGGCATTCTGTTGCCCATATCCTCCATTGTTTCAACTTGCTGAACAGTATGGATAGTTCTTGCTTTCTCTTTTCTATGGGGGCAGTCTCTGTACCTATGATTCCCTTTACAGCCCCAACACTCCATGGGTGGAGGCCTAGGCATATGTTCGCTCCCTTCAACTTTCCTGGGCTCTTTAAAAGATGACTGTCCCCAAGGACTGTTTCTGAAAAAGGAAGGCTTGCTTCCTTTCTGCCTCTGTTCTTTCTTAAACCTCTTCTGGTCATCCCAAGCCTTCCGAAAGGTAGGCTTTTCTCTTTGTTGTTCGTATAGTCATTTCGCCCTTCTTATGGTTTCTTTCATGGTCTTAGGATCATCATATTGAATCTTGTCACCAATGGAAGGTGGCAGTCCACTCAGATACCTATGAATTTTGACAGCCTCGTCTTTGATGATTGGAACATACCTCAGTAGTTCCAGAAAAATTCGTTCATACTCATCAATGGTCATGCTGCCTAGCTTGAGTTCGAAGAACTCATTCATCTTTCTGTCATAGTATCTTTTAGTCAGGTATTTCTTCTTGAAATACCTCTTAAACTCCTTCCATGTGACCTCTTTCTCTCTGATGTGTTGCACTTTCAAAAACTGATCCCACCACATGGACGCTTTTCCTTTCAGCTAGTACATTGCAATTCTACCTTCTGCATGGGCAGAATAATTCTGCAGTTGGAAGTATTTCTTCATGCCCAACAACCATGTCTCGGCATATTCCTCCTTCTTATGTTCTCCATCGAATGTTGGAGTTTTAATTTTATTCATCTCTCCTTTCAATTCCTCCCTTCCAGATTTTTGATGTTTTCTGGTAGGGGACGGGCTCGAATTGCTGTGTGTCTCCCTGTCCGAATGTTTCTGGGAGCAACTGTGATTTCGGCTACCACTCCTTGATCTACTTCTTCTCCCATTATTTTTTTGACTCTTTATCGTACCTGAGTCTCTTCCCTTCTCAAGTTTCTTCTCTATTCTTTCCAGGCTCTTCAAGAATTTTAAGTTTAATTCCCCTTGCCGATCCCTGACTTTAATGAGGTTTCGGCTATCAGCTCGACGCTCCTTGGCATCTCTTTGCAGCCCTCCAATGATTTTAATCATATGTCCTTCCTTATCCATCTCTTTTCCATTCCCATTAGAGTTTGATCCTTCGACTCCCAGGTTA
This sequence comes from Picea engelmannii, assembly GCA_009831015.1. Classification (NCBI taxonomy): domain Eukaryota; kingdom Viridiplantae; phylum Streptophyta; class Pinopsida; order Pinales; family Pinaceae; genus Picea; species Picea engelmannii. Next base: position 241,833 of record ML788071.1, read on the forward strand.
ACATCCTTTCCTTCCCGTTCATCTTCTATTTCAGGGGTAAACTGCACTTTTCCCCACTCCATACTCGTCATTGATTAACTGGGGTTCTGGACTTCATTGAACTCTGCACACGCACTCTGTGCAATTAAATTTGAAATTTGTCAGGACATTAAACCTTCACGAACAATCCACAATATTTATAAACCAGTTCTGACAAAATAAAAGACATTTCGTTTTAAACAAGTTTCTTGAACTGGAAGTATTATGTATCTCTTCCATTTCTTTCATTTTGCGGCAATTTCCCAACAGTTCTGACACTTGTCAGTCTTCTGCAATCTAATACACAGATGACTCGAATTTGTCGAGCCTTCGTCTCTTGACAATTCGTCATATTTCATAACCATCGATGTTTAATAAAGTGTTTCAATTTCATGAATTGTCCAAGCTTTGTTCAGCTCTATGTTTTTCAGGTGTCCGAAACTTCAATTTCCGATATTTCAGGACTTTCAGGACCTTGAGTTTCGGTACCCAGGACTTCAGGTTTTTGGAACTTCCATCTTCTCGGCATTTCGAGACTTCAAGTTTCGGGGTTTCGGCCCACGAGGCTTTCAGACCCGCTTTGTTCTCCAAACCCTGACTTCTGAAATTCTGACTCACTCTACCCCATGGATCCATAGCACAGTTGTCGCCCACTACCATGGTGGCACGTGGCAAGTTCATGCATCTACGTGGAATAGCTCCCAATTGAAGCTTCGGGTGTCGGGGTTTCATGATCCCCGACGACGTGAGTTCCTGTCCTCACGAACTCCCGATTCCCGATTTGTCGATGCACCTTTTTCCTTAGCCCCCCAGCTATGCCGAGGTCCATGTAACCACCTCTCATAAGACCACAGTCTTTTACTCTTATCGGGGTTTCGGGGTTTGGAGTTTCACAATGCATGGACTTCTTGTCCCCGCGATTCTTGATTCTCCGAATCTCAATTTCTGATGGATGACTCTTCTATCGGGACTTTCAACGATTGCCTGGATTACTACCACACGTCCACAATGAATGGACGATCCCGATTCAATCTCAAGACTTTGGGACTTTTGATTCCCCGATGACAAGGTTCTATGTCAACTCAAAACCCCGGTAGCCGATATACCGATGGGTCGCTCGATCTCCGCCACGTGTCCCCACTGTTGGACGGCTCGGATCAAATCTCGGGACTTCACCCCTAGTCTCTGAGGTTTAACCTCCGGACATCTCCCGACAGATCCTACGGTTGATGGGTTTTCCCGGTCGAGATCTGACGGCTCTAACGGTTCCTAACCAACTCAGAATTTCGCATATTGTGATTTCCACATTTCCTATGTACTTCAAAAGGAATTTTAATTCTTACGTACATTTTTCCAGATCCGACGGTCATGAGGGCTCGCCTTCCCTCCCGAATGGATCCTAAGGTTCTAACACCATTGGTGTAGAGACCTGTCTCCCTGTGGCCATAGACCACACCAGCCTGCGGTTTCATAGCACCGCTATACTTCCTGAGTTCTTAATAAAAACTCGTCAAGTGTCTCTTTGATGCTTCGGAGCAAACCAGGGTCTGAAATTGGTCCTCCCGACTCTATTTCCCCTCGCATTCTCAGTCCAAGGACCGCTCCACTGGCCCATCTAGGCTCGGTGTCGAAACCTTCGCTCTGATACCAAATTGTAGTGTCACTTTTCACTACCGAGGATTTCAAACCTCTCGCTAACCAATCTGTACATGGACTTTTACATAAAACATACAGAATTGTATAATCACATGCGTAACAGCCAGGAGATACATTTTAATTCTCAAAATAAACATGTAGTTATTGTTATAATTAGACAATCCATATCTTTCAACAATAATTCATTTACACAACGTAAAACATGATAACAGATCCAGTACAGTCATGATAAAATGTGGTAAAAATATAATTAAACACTTATCTTGTGACAGTGGAGAAATCCACCAACCAAATGCAGGCCTTCCACGAACCTCCCAGCCATAGACCGCACTGCTCCTCAACTCAACAGTGGGTCACCCCCGAGTTGGGACTAAGCTCCACCCTAGGGCAAGGAATCCAGACTCAGGCTGAGGTTACAGAGAATTCAGTCACACACAACCACCAGGAAGAATGCTCTCCCAAGAAGCTCCCACGCTCACTGCCCACAGACCCTCATTCCCCACATGCCTGTTCCACCCCAGGAGAGTGCACCTTCTCTGTAACCTGGACAGTCCTTCGGTTTCCAGTCTCCCTTACCTTGGGTTACAGGAACAGACCGGACCGAAAGTCTCTGGGTTCTGTGGAAGCTACAGGGTTCCTTCCAGGAGCTCTCTCCTTCCTCTGCGCACTCTCTCACCTGGAGGGAGTCGCTCACAGTCCAAAAAGACTCACGCAGTCCAAAACTGTGTGCCACAACAAACATAGGGAAAATGGAAACAGGCTTCCCAAGAACCGGTTCAGCAGTCACAGGATGTTCTCATGGTCAAGATTTCAGAACAGGGCTCCACGCACAAGCTCCCTCAGCTTTTCCTGGGAAAATAGAGACTCTTTCCCAAAATTGACATGGACATTTCGTTCAGGGAATGCAGACACTGGTTTTCTCTCACAGACAGACTCCATGGCTCTGAACAAGGGTAAACACGCATTCTTCAACACCCAACACAGGCTTTCTCTCTGTAACAAACATACACGAGGTCTCTTGCAGACTGGATCATACCCCTCACACTCAGGGCCATACCCAGTCGAATGGAGGAGGAGGAACCCTTCTCACGGCTCGTCCCAGCCTGTTAGTGCATGCGCCAGGGTTGACACTTGTCACCCACGGGACTGAATACGTTCCACCAGCACGCATTCCTTCCACCACTTGGGAAATCACGTGTCCTTCCAAAAGGACTTAGGATAAAAACATATGATGCACATGGCTTTTTAGGAAATAATATTAAAATATTATTCTAGGCCTAAGCCCCTAGGATTAACACTCAGCCCCTTTCCCACCTTCCAGCGCCTAGTTCCTTGCCCACTCTGTGGATGCTCAGTCCCCCTTCACTCATTCATCGTGGTCAGTCTGCACCTGGCGATGTTTATATTTTATTGATTATTCTGCATACATACAAGTACATCAACAGGCGCCTGGCCCTCAAACACTTAGGCTTCCTAGCCTAACAACCACATAAGCCTTCCATCTTATACAAAACTTGGTTCACCAGCCTATAGAACACATTTACAATTCATTGCATATATCATGATCTGTAACGGGGCTCAGCCTTGGGGACACTACAACGTGTATCCCACTCAGATGTTGAAGAACACTAATCATGGCCCCAAGAGTGATTTGTGGTATGGGCTCAAGACACATTCTCATTCAAAAATGTTTTGTGTTTCATCATGGCACATGTATCCCTCTAGTAGGTTAAAGATACCATACAAGGTTCTTGCGTGATCGTTTGAGGACTTGTTCAACACTGTATTTGTAGAATCTTTGTGGGTATAGGTGTTGTTCATTGTTTTTGATCCCCACAAGCATCATTTAGGGCACAAGGTCCATTGTTCTCCTCATGTGACCTTATTACACCTCTAGACATATTTCTTTTACACAACTAAGCTTAGTCACAATAGTGTGTGCTCGTTATTTTCATTCAATTTTCTTTAGATAGGATTCACAACTTTAACATACACGTTTGTTGACTTGGTTGCTTCGGATTTAGGTTCGGAATGAAAAATTTGGTGGTTTGGAATGCAAATACATCAAACCCTCCATTTTTTGAATGACTCAATATATATCTATTTTTCACAGTTTTTTTGTATAAGTTATACAAATCCATCATTGATGAAACTACACACACATATAGAGTGGACTATCTCGATTCCAAATATATAATTAAAAAAATTTAGTATTGTTTACTATTTTAATATTTTTTTGTCTTGACATATATCATAACCTTAAAATACATACATATTTTATTCACGTTGTAACTTTTGATTGTCTTAACCATTTTTGCACTAGTACATACCAAGATCTACAATCTAAAAAAAAATCTTTGATTATGTTAAGACCACCATACCCTGCAGTATGGCCTTGTAATTTCAAGGATATAATGACCAACACCTGTACTAATGGGAAAATATGCATTATATTTTTCATTAAAAATAACATACCATTATTAGAAAAACTCAAATTTTCACACTCATACACAAATCATATAAATAAAATTATATATTCTAATTCAATTTCCTACATTTCATCTTTTACAACATATTCAAATTCATTGTGAAAGTACCTCAAATCATCCCTCCAA
>ML788072.1:0-10557 GCA_009831015.1 Picea engelmannii
TATAATGAGTTTCATGCTGAGCTTACCCATCATTACTATTTCATAGCATCCAATTATGTATTTGATTATTCATGTTTCCTCTTTTAACAATATACATATAATGAGTTTCATGTTGAATTTACTATTTTATTTTTGTTGGGATATGTAGCTCACACTTGTTTTTGATGTGATTATATTGTGATTATTATTGAGTTTATTGGCCATTATTAGGTAGAGTTTTAGTCTCTACGAGAAGGAGTCTCTTCTTAGATTTTAAGAGGTTGTTGAGGCCTAGTTGGTTTGAGAGATTCTCTCCAACTAGTTAGCTTCCTCCTAGATTGGTGTGAGGTTGAGATTTTTGCTCAACCAAATAGACCTTGAAATCAAGGTAGTTCTCTTATCTTGAGACAAAAATTTTGTATTAATATTGAGATATTTTCTTAACCAAATAGACTAAATAGACTTTGAAATCAAGGTAGTTCTCCTATCTTGAGACAAAGATTTTGTATTAATATGTACTCTATTTGAGTGTTTAATAGAGCACTTAAACACAATATTGAGTTTGTGTAATTATTTCTAGTCTCGCTCTCCCATTTCCAAATATGGTAGCCGAGCGGGACTGGGGCTTGACTCCCTCATGGGAGGGCCCAGGCAAATGGAAGAGAAATGTGAAGTTAATCAGTTGTAGGAGTAGATTAGCGTAGGAGAGTAGCGTTGTGTATTGTTTGTGAGTGTTCGAGTAATTTTTTTGTCCATCAGTTTAAGAGTAGCTGTTGCAATGAAGGAGCACGTGTGATAGGCCGCGAAGGAGAAAATCCCACTGAGGAAAAGAGAGGGCCTCCGTCATCAAAAAGAAAAGGAGGGTTGATCACTTACCCTACAATGAGCAACCCAAATGACCTAGATCTGTCAGTGAAAAGTCACAGTTTTTGGGAAGTTTGACAGGTCCAGAGATGGGGAGAAAATGTTAGCCACCCTAATAGAAGCAATAGATCATTGAGTGTAAATACGGACCGGGAGGTGACTAACGGCTAGGACAATCAATATGATAATTAGAGTCTCGTCGATGAAGAAATTGTTGTTGATCGAACTCCAAAACAAAACAAAAAAACCCTTCTGATACGAGTGCGAAATTTTGGAGCCAAGTCTGTGGCCGAGGTCATGCATGGAGGTGGGAGCTGTGCACTGGAGAGAGCAACAGAATGCTCTACAGATTAGAGATTTGAGATTGGCCAGCTTCATGCCGACCTCCTGTAAGGCATCGGTGAACTTGTTGGTGCCCGAAGAAGGCATCCAAGTTTAAGATATGGGCAAGTTTTAGTAGAAATGAAACTACAGAACATCGGACAAGGGTCGTTCTGGTTGAACCGCAAGGTGTTCTCTAGGTGAAAACCTTAGATTCAATGGGAAAGAGCCTCGCCAAAATATGTGGCAACCTTGAAACCAATGGTAGGAGAAGGAAGAACTTCACATCGACCTGTGCGTGGAGGAGAGTGTTATGTGGTGAGGACAGCGGCCAAGTGTGCAACTTGTCCAGAAAGTGTTGTTGAAGGAGCCCAAAAAAGCCAAGGAACCGTTGCCCCCCTTGCTGAGAGAAGGATGAGTGTGTTGTCGGTAGAGGAGAGATAGAATCCAGTTTGTCATTTGAACTTATGGTGCCTCCAGGAAGTTTAAATCAGAAGGAATATATATTGCAAGAATATAAGGAAGGTTCAACAACGATGTTGGTGAAATATTGGCAGTATAAGGAGGGTGAGTTGACTACCATTGACGACTGTCGACAGATTATCGCATGCATCAATATCAATGAGATGGAGTCGTCACCTTGGAAGAGTTTTATGCCCACGTCAGTGATGATGAAGCTTGTGGAAGTGCTTAAAATCCAATACAATACATGGAGAGATGAGAACAAGGGAGTTATGTGTTTGTGCCAGAATAGAAGAGAGATCGATGTGGTTTACATTCAATAAGATACCGGGGATACCAAGAAGTTGTTTCCATTGATGTGTGTCATGTGTTGCTAAAGGATGTTGGGAGTTGTACACCCATGATGGAGCAACTGCGTTAGCAGTCTCATGACGATGGCAAGTGTGGGCCTCCCTGCATCCGTTGATGCAATGTCGACGGTGAGGATTGCATGCGGATGGACTCTATTGAAACTGATGCTAGTGATAAATTGTCTTTAAATTTATTTGGAGTTTGTGTTGATAAATATGTGGATGTTTTTATTTTTTATTTTAAAGAATTGATTACTTTAACAATTCCCTGTTTGGAAACTTCAAGAAGAATATGTTAATGGTGTCTTCAAACCAAAAGCATAGTTAACTTTGTGAATCATTGCTTGTACATGTTTTTTTACTTGGTTAGTTTTTATGGTGAAAGTGTCTTGGATTTTAATGATATATTGAGATGGATCTCAATATTATCAAGGAAATTACTTTGTTAGAATTCACTACTCTAACAAATGATAGGGAAGGAGAGGATATTCTAGACAATCATTAAATCAAGAAAATGATGACGAAGATAAATATGTTAAGAAGAAGATGGTATTCTTGTCGTGTGTATTATTATCTCTTGTTAATGAGTTTAAGGCTTGCTTAGCAATATTATGTGATGTAAAATAATTCCTTAGTCTACTTTGTAAAGGGAAGTAGTAGGATTGGAAAGCAAAAAGAATAGACATGTTGTTCTGGATAATATTAGAGAGATTAGTCCAAGGGAAGATGATGACAAAAACAGAAGTGTGGAAGTAGCAGAAGTGTAGAAGCAACAAGATGATCGTGGAAAAATAAGGTGAATTGTGTGAATTGTAACATGTAAAGGGAATATAGTTGTAAGACCAGATTAGCCATGCATAGCCCTTTTTCATATATCCCAATTGATTTGTAGTGCGGAAACCTTTATTTTGGAGTTCTTTAGAGTGAGCCATGTCATGGATAGACTGCATGCTCTATGGATGAACTCTGGGAGGTGCCTAGGTAACCATGATTTTTACATTCAGGGGGAGTTCATCAAGAGGCTGAATGAAACAAGTACATGAAGGACATCCTACTAAACCGACGACTACAACGGCTGATGACCCATGCATTCTAGTGGATGGTTGTCTCTTTATATGGACTTTGTCAGTTTGGTGATGCATGATCAAGGTACAAAGAGAAAGTACCACACTTTGTTGATCAAGAGGTGTTTCGATTCAAAGGACTTACAGTTTGGTGATGCATGATCAAGGTACAAAGAGAAAGTACCACACTTTGTTGATCAAGAGGTGTTTAGATTCAAAGGACTTAGTGATGACGAAGACCTGACTTCATTATTGTAAAGACAATTAGTAGTTAAGGGGGAGTGTTAGGATATGTAACTCCCACTTATCTTTGATGTGCTCATATTGTGATTATTATTGAGTTTATTGGTCATTATTAGGTAGAGTTCTAGTCTCTACTAAAAGGAGTTTGTTCCTAACTTTTAGGAGATTGTTGTTACCTAATTGGTTTGAGAGATTCTCTCCAACTAGTTAGCTTCCTAGATTGATATGAGGTTGATATATTTAAGATAGTTCTCCTATATTAAAAGGAAGTTTTTGTAATAATTTGTATTAATATGTATTCTATTTAAATGTTTAAGAGAGGGCTTAAGCACGATATTGCATTTGTGTAATTATTTATACTCTGGCTCTTCCATTTCACAATAATTTTGTCGAAGGAAAGAACCTTTAGTGACATAGATATACATATCTTTACTATTTTATCAGAACCTTTTATAGCATGGAGTTATATTGTTATTGTCGATTTTGAAGAATGTTTTACATATAGTGGCTAAGTACGAGTAAAGAGTAGAGGAATAATAGTGGATAGCAAAATGATTGCCAATTAAAAAAAAATATTGATTAACAAGATGAATCATACAAATCCTCTAGTAATAGAATGATATGTATACCTTTTATTCCTGCTAAATTTTTTAATTACATGATTTTTTTATATCTAATTTGGTTATTAGATTAATACATTTTACACAGACAACTTCAATCCAATATAAACCTGCCCAATTATTTAAAAAGTTAGGGTTATGGGCTTTAATGATTTTAATTATTTTTATGAGCTTCTTATCTGTATATTAGAGATCTGAATTTAACTAAGTGGCAGATTCTGTTCATCCAAGAGAAAAGTCAACCGTTTTGTTTACTCTGCTCCATGCCCCATTAAATACACTAAATCTGCAATTGAGATAAGGATTGCCACACCAGAGTAACTCATATAATTTAACAATGTTATGCTGCTCACGTTATGTCATATTATCGCATCATTGCATATAAGCAAGCTTCTCGAGCATAAATACTACAATTTATCAGTCAACAAGTTCATGCTAAATCACAAATGTAACCAGCAATATCTACTTCCTAAGAGACCAATGAACAATGTTTATTAAATAAAACGCACAAATCTTAGATTATGGAACGAATGGTTGAATCTAACATACTAATAAACAACATATTTTCTGTGTTGACACAAAGCAGAGTTTATATGACAAGCATTTTTCATCCTACAGACTCTTCATGAATTGTTCTCGCTGTAATTTGGAAATTGGGTGCACGGCGAACATTATCCACCCTGCATACTCTTAATGGTTAAATTGTTCTTACTAAAATAGGTGCAACAATGAAATGGCAAATGCCAGAAGTTTACATAATGTTTAAGGTTTCCCCGCAACTTTCATCCCGACACCCTCTCCACGTTCCAGAGATGTCGGACGCTCTTGGCCATTGATTCTGCCCAACCTTGAATTCAATCAAATGGTCTTCACATCAGATTTTTTTTTTAATCATTAATAATCGCAACACCACGGAGCTCAAAGCTGCGGCTAATTGTGGAAATTGACGCGTGATTTGTAACTGGCGTTCGGATGCCAGTGCTCGGGAATCACATTTCTCGCGGACAACGTTCGTTTCCTTGTCAACGTTGTGATTTGCAGAGAAAACGGTGCTTTCAATGGACCTCCCGATAGAGACCAGTTGGCGCCCCAAACATGATTCATTTCCATCCACGCACCTGAGTCCGCCTGTATTATTCGTTCATACAATTCAAAGTGTATTGAAGTTAGGAAATAAAGAGCAGAATGATGAATGTTTCAGGTTGGAATAACCATGGCCCTGCACACACCTGTTTTAGATGCACAGCTCCCACATCGCCATATCCGTCTTCGTATTCGATAAGTATGGAGAACCAGTAGACCGTGGAGCCTTGGTTCACATGGAAAGTTATGGTCTTCCCTGGGTATTGGCACAATGTCCTGTAATAAATACCATCACAATAGACATCAACCCTTGAATATATCACAACTAAAAGCGATTGCTGCCTGTTATGGTTGTGTGTGTTATACCTTCTGTAAAGAACTGGGAGCTCTCCAGTGTTCAGAAGCGCTGGAGTTTTGCCAACAGCGGCCATACGACCAAACGCAGCTCCGCTCAGATCAAAATGTGTTCTACCGAATGCACAGTATCCTCCTGGGCATTCATCAGTTATCACGATAGTTACAGGTTTCTGAGAGCATAAGCCTTTCTGCATGCACTTAACCTGGAGTTTCCGTAAGTGAACAATAATTAGGTCATTAATAACATTAATAACAGCAACAAACACATGCAATGTACTGATCTGAGTCTTTGCCATCATCCCTACCTTGTAGCACGCCCCACAGCCTTTTCCGCCCTTGAATAAAACGGGGTTTCCAGCGCCTACTCTCGCTCTCAGAGGCTTCTGATCCACAAGGCCACCATAACCGCAGGCGCCACCTGCATTATAACCAGAGTTACAGAAAAGTATCGGTCACAGTCAAGCCACACCAAATTGGTGTATGAGACCTCTTTGTTTGTGAGACAAGGTACCCCTCCCCCATTTATTTGACAAGTCTACAGAGATATATATACCCTACCCTACCCTACCCTACCCTACCCTACCCTCTCTAGATTTAAATTTGAACTTGTAAACTTTTAGAAAAAAACATATATTCTTAATCAATGAAAAATTAAAATATGTAAAGTGACATAGAAAAGAATGCTCAATATACCATCGCTTCCATCGCCATCTGCACTGCCATACCAAGTTGCTGTAGCAGGGTGCCATTGCACCTCCTTACCAACAAGCTCAGTGTGTTCCTGTCCGAACGCCGCCTCCTTGCACGCAAACAGCACTAACAACACAATGCACGTTGCAGTTACATCCACACGGACATTGGGCACCACCCATTGAAGCCTAACCTTCCGCATCATCCTTCCTTAAAAATAACAATAATAACCAAATAATTGGCGCCCAAAGGAACTAGAAGTAGAAACCCAATGAACAATGAAGCCCAAAGGAACCAGAAACTCGTATTTATTTGCAGAGGTGAGAGCTTTTGGAGGGAATTTAGAATATCAAATTCCATCAATCCAGAGTGACTGTCAACTGATTTTCATTTTGCTTTGCTTGAAATCTTGACAGCAGAGGGACCCAAATCGCCAACCATACAGACCGATGAATGGATGGTTCTCAACCTACAGTCAGCTTTTCTCTTTTTACTCAACAAATGAAGCAAAAAAGTACGATCGCTACGCTACGCTGTGAATGTGAACAACGCAGAGATCCTTGAGTTCCTTCACACGGTCTGCAGGTATCTCGCCCTCACCCAACGGTGAAGGAGACAGGGACTGTTGATGGGTGGATCCCACGTCATGTCATGCACGTTTTTAATTTTACTACAATACAAACCGTTCATGGTAGGTCCCACTCCATGTGGCAAGGGTGTGGTAAAAGTGAAGATGTTATAAGTTAAGCCAGAGTGGTGGAAGTTTCCCAGAGCTGGAATTCAATCATGTGTATGCAGGTCCATGGATAGCGTTGTCCACCATGCATGGGCCCCATCTTCCGAACTTGTTTTAATATTGTCATATTGGACAGGGGATTTATGATATCTTAACCTACTCAACGAGCGCTAATGGCTTTAAGGTCAACCTAAGAGCAAACAAAATCATTTTTTTTAAGGGGTAGGGAATTGGTGAGGTTAATGTTCAAATTTCATTGGTTGTTATTATAAACCCTGGGCTCACTCATGGGGTGCTTATCCTTCTAGTTTTATCAGTGCAACCGACCAAGGTTTCATCAAAGATTTGAACCCATGCGTGGGAAGAGTGCAAGACTTACCTTTCAACAATCTCATCAAACCACCTTAACCTAGAGACAAAATAGTTATGCAAAAAAGCTTGTGGTCAATAAAGACCATGTTTTATGTGGTTTTATTGCGTTAACTATACCCCTCATTCTCGAGCAAGAGAAGATGAACATAAACTTAGAGAGGGGAGGCGATACTTGACCATGAGTATATGAGTTGATCCAAGGGGTCTATGGTAAGACAATATTTGCATCGTTTTTGTTCCAAGCACACTCAGAGACTCCCATGTTCAGTGCCAACTATCTTGTTTACTACCAACTATCTCATCATTGATTGAGTAACCATTAGGTCTGTGGCATATTTATTATCTCTCAATTGGGTACCCATTAGGTATATGGCATAACTAAAGGGATTTGGTACCCATTAGGTCTCTGGCATATTTATTATCTCCCAATTGAGTACTCATTGGGTATATGGCATAACTAAAGGTGTTTCTGTCGATAATGTCTTTGTCAATGCATCTTTTGTTAATAGAGTTTATTTTAACAAATTTCTTGTCAACAATGTTTCTCTGGATACATTTTTTGTTAATAGATTTTCTATCAACAAGTTCAATGTCAATAGGTACTTCATCGATAATGTCTTTATCAATAGGGTCGTTGGTTACTCACCTAAGTTCCATGTCAATAGGTACTTCATCGATAATGTCTTTGTTAATGGGGTTGTTGGTTAGTCATCTTTGCCTATAATTGATGGCTTTCTTCCTACTCTACCGCTTCAACGTATGTGCCTTCAATTCTATGTTAATTTAGTTTTCATTGTGCATGTTCTAAGCGATATGAATATGCTTGTCCAATAGATTTATTGAGTGTAAGTGTTTATTTATAGCATGAGACAACACATAGTATGGGTCTAGCTAACTAATCAATATGCACAATAAAAATGGTTAAATCCATTTCATATTTTTTTTAATTCTTTTTTTTCTCCACTGATAAAAACCTATACTTGACCCAAGATCTTGATTATGGGAATAAATAAGTTTGTAGGCCTCTTGTATTTTATTTTAGATTGCTACCATCATGAAGATAGCCATTCATGAATAAAGTGCAACATTCAAAGTGAATATATAGTATTGTTCATTGTGTATTTTCTGTCTGTTCATCAATGCAATTCATTATTGTAAATTACTATAAATTCTTAAAGGTGTTCATGTTTACCTCTGCAATCGTTGCTAATCTACTGTTGTGTTCTATAGTCTCTTGTTATACACAATAAATTTGCAAATTAGCATGTGTCCCTTGAGAATCCATCCATACTCTAGAGCAATGGTATTGGATCCTTCTACTCCTCATTGCATGTCCCCTCTCACAAGGTCATGATACAAGAAGCTTGGTATGTGGACACGAGACTCATTTTCTACCTTCCTCAATGCCAACCCAAATGACCTCAAATAATGACAAAGAAAGAAGACTCTAGAGCAAGAGATCCCATTAAAATATTACTTTAAGAAGCCCTCAAGAACAAAAGAGAGAAAATGTTAGATAAGTTCGCTTGAATTTCGTAGTGTATTCCCATTGTCATGGGTCCACGTTCATCCTGTGAGCACTTTCATAGGCATACAACAATCACGATACCAGTTAACCTTAATGTCCCTTTGTGTTGCATCCCCACCCATCACTCCCAACCATTCAACAACAACCACAAAATAGAGATTTCAAATTTTGGCCCTCAAAGGCCATATCTCCATAATACTAAAAACAAAAGTCTCCTATAGATGACCAAGAATAAGATAAATGCATGCACAAGTGCAATAATTAAAATGCAACAGAAATAAACGAACATGGATTAACATAAATTCATTGCAACCAAATGCCCATGTTTAAATTCAAGCATAATCACATAGAGCATACAAAATACATATATTTCCATAATGTAAAATAGCATTAATTTCATATTCATAAATAGTAATAGAGCACTTATCTTTAAATAAAAGAAAGTCCAAGAAATTGGTTTTGTAAGAGGAAATTTCCATCCAACCATAGGCATCCACTGCAGTGATCACACCCAAGCTAGGGTATGAGGCCACAAAGCTAGGGTATGATGCATACTATAGATTTCTAATTCACACTACCCAACCAGTTTACTCTCATGCTTGTCCAATCTATTTATTATAGAGCATTCCATGCATCGCATTCAATGATCAAAACAATCATGGAACTCTCTTCCACTACTTCACATAACACAAGGAATATCTTCCCTTTCTCTACTAAATAGGGCCTTAATGATATGCTTCCCTTTAGTGCTATTCAGTGTGGGAAAAAAGAGCCCAATCTATTGTATGCTTTCTAGGAATTTCCTAGACAAGAATAATAGTTGGTTCTCAAGTGCCCAAAGAGAAACAATTACACAATGTGTGAACTTAGATTCCTAACTTTCCCAACCTCTGTCCTCACCTACAACGATCTATCTGTTATCCAAGTTCTGTAATTTCTTCTTCATAATGTTGGTCTAATCAATTTCTAGATTGGTTCATTGTTAGCAATGGAGATTAATGCATGAGAAGTCTAAAGCACGAACATGAGAACACTAGAATGAATGCAATGAATGGAAATGATAGGTTTGAGGATATATGGATAACATTACTTATGACAGGGTGAATGTAGTACTCTTACATTTCCTCATGATGATTGTAGTTAGCCCATGCGTCCATCGAAATTATGTGAGAATACTTCCTCACCAATGGTATTGTTGGGCGACTCTAATTTTTGCATTGTTAACTATTCAATTTTGACATAGTCTTTTTACAATGCATGGGTACATAGATTGTAGTAGTGCTTCACTTATTTTCATAAATGTTTCATGAATCTTTTTGTGAATGTTGGGAGTCTCCTAATATATGTTTGAATAACATGTTGTCACAAATACCAACCCAAATTCATGTTTTTCATTTAAGGCACATGGTGGAAGAGAGGTGAGATCTAATGCTAAAATTTGTCAATAGAGGATTTACTTTTCCATAGGTCCCCTTTCCTTTTCCTCTCTAGCTGAATCTTATTCCCTTTTGTGTTGTCCATAGCAATCTTGGACCATTATATATTATATTCCAATATTAATATTTCCATAGCGCAAGTTCACCATGGTAATCCTACCACATAATCCATATAAGTATACTTGTATAATCTACTAGCCTATACATTCATTAGTTGAGCCTTAGCCTTGAGCTCTACATGAGTAATCCATACTAGCATTTTTACAACACTTACATATGTGGTCATTTCTTTAAGTAAACATGGCTTCACTCTCTCATTATAACCATGCATTCATAATTTATACATAATATGATACAATACATTTTCAGGATGAAAACCAAGGTATTACACTTTCTTTGAAGAAAATATAGATGCAAAGATTGTAAAGAAGTGGTTGATTTAATTAAAAGGC
>ML788072.1:30845-54388 GCA_009831015.1 Picea engelmannii
TAATGCACAATCAAGAAAAGGCTACTACAATCTACTGTGACAACAAGTCCACCATTGCACTATCAAAGAATCATGTTTTTCACAAGAAGACAAAACATATCGACACGAGATATCATTTCATTCGAGAACTTGTCAACAATGGATAACTCATCCTACAACATTGCAGATCAAATGAGCAACTTGCAGACATATTTACAAAGGCTTTAGCACAAGACCAATTTGAGTATTTAAGAGAAGCATTGGGCATTGTAAATATTAATGTAATTAGTAGTAGAAATTAGGGGGGAGTGTTGGCATATGATAATTTCTACCTACCAGCATTAAAACCGAAGCTTCTACTCAACCGTCGTCACTGTTCTTCCACCGCCTATCGTGAACACTCTAGAACACTCTGTCGACACTCCAGATTGTTTCGGGAGGCTCCAGAAGTTTCCTCTCTCTCTATAAAATCAAACTTAATGTAACCATTCTGCAAGTGTGCAATAGAATTGTCATTTTCTGTGCATTTTGTTGTTTCTTTGCCTCTGCCGACTCACTCCATACTATAAAAAAAAAATTCAACACCTCCATGGCTTGAAAGCAATGGATAATAACGCTTTCCCAGTAGAAGTTAGTCATGAGGCCAGGTTTTAGGGGAACACCCACTAGTGTATCTCTATAATGGCAACCCCTCTTCCTTTGGTGGAGTGTCTTATTGGCTCCTGCAGAGCTCTTGAATCACTTTCACCTTGCATGCAGTAATAAGATTGGTAATGAGTCCTAAGTCGGCTTACACGTATGGAAGCTAAAAGAGTATGTGCATGGATGACAAGGTAAAATGAAAACATGAATGGCTAATTTCACAATACACAACCAATAGTCATAGTACTCCAATGCGTGGCTTCATAATACACAACTAAAAGTGACACAAGTGTCAACATTGTCCAAGTGTGAACACTGGGAACAATTGGCGTGTTCTTCTCGTTTCTCAGTTTTATGGTAATCTTCGAATCTTCTTTATTTATTCTTTCATTAAAAAGCAAGTTCAAAATGCCACAACTCCATGACAATGTCCCAAATATTAAGATAAATAGTGGATTAAGATATTACTTAAAAAACATCTTTTTGATGTCGTTAATTTAAATATTTTTCGAAATATGGTTTAGAACATGAAGTGATTTAGGAAAAATAAAATCATGAAAAGTAAATAAATCATGCAGTTCAATGTGCCACTTCTATAAAAATTAATTATCAATTAAAACAAAAGTTGAACCCACAAAATACAACACAAGCGAGTTCATGTTGGAGAAATGAATTTACACGTTGCAGAGATTGGATCAAGTACTAATTCCCATCCTAAACAAACCACTATCTTCAAGCATTTTCCTTGGTACTCTTGAAAAATCCAGGTGCATTACAGCTACAGTCAGAGAGGGAAGATGTATGTCACAAGTGTGTATCTTCCTGTTATGGTATTTTAATACTTGCATTTTTAAATTGGGATAGACTCATAATATAAAATTTTATATTTTTTTTTGGGTTATCTTATATTTTTAAGATGGATGGGTTCAGATATTCAATTTTAAAAAAAATATATTTTAGGTGGAGATTTAAACCAATTATACTAATAATTGAAACTAATTGAGATAAATCTAAGATAATTTGTTTTGTATTTCTTTCTATTTTAAAAAACAAAATTAAAGAACCAATTTTGTTGTTAAATTGATGTGTTATTTCCACATAGATTTCCATAGACATAATATTCATGGCGTGAGCAAATGATAGCATTGGCAGAGGCAGGGTTTCATGCAATTTCTCCCGACTTTCGATCCCACGGACTCTCTGATCGGCCCTCTGAACCAGAGAAAGATGCATATTATGACCTTGTCGAAGACTTGGTCGACCTGTTTGATGCCTTCGGTATTGAGAAAGTAAGTTTTAGTTGGACTTCTAATGAAATCGAGACAAGGCTCTCCCGTGTTGGGGGAAATGTCCATGCGTAACACTGTTAGCTTTTATTTAAACTGTTGGGGTTGAAAAGAAAAGTGAGGTTTGAACATTCAAAGTTTTCTTCCTACTACAAGGAAGCTGGATTAAGATTAATCTATATTAGTTTAAATTGAGATTTTGCAAACGCAAGTTTTTTTTTAACATATATAAAAGTTATGTTGGTTTAATAGTGTTAGACTGCTTGCTCTATTAGAAAAAAAAGGTTTATGTGTGTTTAAAATTTTATATGATTTTTTCATAAAATTTCAATGTATTTCAACACTAATTGATATAGATTTATCGTATTTAAGAGGTTTTTACTTTAGTTTTTTAAGGTTTATGTTGGTTTAGTAGTGTTTAAACAAAAGTTGAACCACCTGTAGGAAGCCATTGATATTAACTAGCACAGTCGTTACGGCGGTTGAGAACGCCCAAAGGTATAGGTATCAGATGGTCGATTCAGAAGTAGAACGTGGGCATTTATTTAGATGCCATGGTTTAATCCTACTTAATTATTTAAATGTGGCAATTACATATCCTTACAGTAATTTTTTAATGTGATTAAGTAAATGTTAAAAAGTAAACATGTTAACAAATGCCTTGATAAATGCAAGAAAGTTATGAACAATAAATCTGACCCATTGATTTTGAAGAACAACTAAGAATATGCCAACATCTTCAATGCATAGCCATCAAATTAGGGTTTAAGGTTAAATAAAGTTAAAAGATCATTAATTATGCCCATTATCAATAAGTGTACACCTTTCAACTTAAAAATAAAGGATAAATGAGTTAAAAATTACTGGATTATGTGATATATATATCCGAGGCACGTGGTTCGAACTCACCACGATCTCAAATCTACCCTACTTGACAATCGATCCATAATCTATATTCAAATTTGATCCGAGTCATATAATATGCAATATCGATCCATAATCTATATTAAAATTTGATCCGAGTCATATAATATGCAATATGCAAGTGCAATTTATTTAGTCTAGATTATTAACATTTAAATTTAATATAACAGTATAATAGGGAATAAAACATGTAGATTGAATCTATGTATAGTACTCTAATCCTCGTCTAGACTAAGATGTTTAAACTTATGTGGCAGGGACTAAGCTTCCATGAAGCCTTTATTAATATAAAGAGTTAATCCATGAAGCCTTTATTAATATAAAGAGTTAATTTTTGTCATATTGGTTGTACTTATTTGTTTTTTCATGTTTTGATTTTTATTTTCAAGGTTTCTTGTTATTTTTATTATGCAAAAATTTGATAAAAATTATATCATTTCAAAAATAAAACATTTTTTAATTTATTTTTAGGATAATTTATTTTTCTAGATTTACTCTAACAATCTTGTTTATCATTTCAACATCTTTCTTTACTTCATTTTATGAGTCTTTCATTTTTTTCAAAGATAACCATCTCTTTCAACAATTTTGTTATCTTTCTTAAGTATCTTTATTAACAACATTTAATTTAAAAACATTAAAGAAAAACTAAATACTATTAAAACCTTCAAAATCGTAAATTTTAAACCATCTTAGTGAAGGTTGGACTGTGCAAATCACACTCAATTTAAGTGCCTCCATCCCTCTTAACCTTGCTATATTTAATAAGGAAGGAAAAGGATTTAATAAGGAGGGAAAAGGATATAGAGGAAGTGACTAAGGGCCATAAAGGCATAGGTGATCATTCCTACCTTTCTTTGATTTAGCCTCATATGGAGTTTAAGACATTGGTTGCATGAGAAACATTTATGCAATCAACATGTTTTGGCAATGATACATGTTTTGGCAATGATATTAAGGGAGGATCTCCAAACATTATTATTAGAATTCATTGTTTTTATTGTTTTCCACATTACCTATCATTATATTTGGGTTTTTTCTACTATCATTATTTGGCTTATTTGTTGATTTTATGACTAAATGTAACCTATTAAAAACAAGTTTTAATTTTGAAGGTTTTAATCATATTGATATCATTAACTAACTTCTAAATTTGGCTATATTTATTGTTAATAAGTTTGAAAATGGGGTTGCCTAGATTACAATGGGCCAAAAAAACATTAGCTTAAAAAACACAAAATGGAACAAAAACTAACACAAAATTTTCTTTTTAAGGATTGTTGGCCCCTCGCCCCCCCCTATCTGGTGGGTTGATCACTCCCTCGAACCCCCTTTTGTGCTAGGATTAGAATATGTCTACCTACAAATAGTATAACACATGTCCTACATTCTCCCACTTGTTGAATACTTTGCAAAAAAAGGGTCTAGTGCAATGCATTCATATAATCAACTACTAAGGGTAGGTATGCCCATTGATTCTTTACACCAAGAGAACTTCTTGGTACTTATAGATTTTTTCAATGAGTCTGCAACATTGTTTAAGGTATCAAACTTTTCCAACAATACTTTGTTTTGTTCAATCATGTTTCTAACAAAATGGTACTACACATCAATATGCTTTGTATTAGAATAATAAGTCAGTTCTTTTCTAGAAAAATTGCACTTGAGCTATCACAACCTATCCTCTCTACTTTATAAACAAAATCTATACCTAAACACAATATTTTCAACCATATAAATACCTTACTTCCATGAGTAACGACCATGTATTCATCTTCTATAGTTGACAGTGAAACTATGGCCTACCTCTTGTTCATCCAACTAATTGCTCCACCAAATAGGTTAAAAACATACCCACTTGTAGATCTTCTACGGTCAAGATCTTCATCCCAATATACATCAACAAAACCATGTATATCTTCTCTTTGTGAGAGCTAAGTCTTCCTTGTTAGAAAATTGCATAATCTGAAGTGCCATACAACTATATTTGAATACCTCTTTACAATTGTCCAATGTTCCTTCCCTAGTTTTGACATATACCTACTCAAAACTCCATTGCATGGGAAATGTATGGTCTAATATAGACCATAATGTACATTAGAATTCCAACAACACATGCATAGAGAACATGGTACATGTCCTCTACCTCTTCTTGTGTCTTGGGAAACTAATCTTCAAATAACTTTACACTACAAGAATATGAACCTTTATCATTTTGCATTCCTACATATTAAACCTCTACAATATTGTATCCTAATATTTCTTCTAATTCACTAGAGTTTCCTATTTTCCTAATCTCTTTTAATTTCCATGCCAAAAATAAAATCTGTAGCGCCAAGATCTTTCATATAAAATTTAGAAGAGAATTGAGCTTTGACTTCCTTGATGATTTCCTTCTTGTTTCCAATCAACAACATCTCATCAACATACAACACCACATAAACAAAATTATCACCAACCAACTTAGAATACACATAATAATTATCTTTGCTTCTTGAGAAACCAAGTCTCAATATATGAGTATCAAAAATTTTATACCACATTCTTGGGTATTGTTTTAATCCATAGAGGAACTTCTTTAGATTGCAAACTAGTTTTTTTCCCTTCAATGCAAAACCTTTTGCATGTTTCATGTAGATTCATTCTTCAATATCCCATGGACAAGCTTTGTACTTATCTAATTTACCTTCTACTTTCAACTTCTTCCTAAGCACCCATTTTTCGTCAATAGGTTTTCTTCCAACCAATAACTCAAGTAGATACCAACCTCATTTTTATCCAAGGGATCCATTTCTTCAACCATGGCCTTCTTCCATAGTTTAATATCCTATGAATCCACTACCTCCCTAATAGTGTTAAGATTGTCATCAATAATAGATAGAACAAATCTAGAATTGAAATCAAGTGGGGCATACCTTTCTAGTTGCCTTCTTTCTCAAACCGGTCTCCTCAAGAGTGGAGTCTGAGGCTCTTCCTCATACAATTCATCTTTTTTCTAATGATTCAGATTCATCACCCTCCAATTAAAACTCGATTATCTCTAGTTCTTCTTCCCTTGGTTGGACTTCCTATTTGGAAATAGTTTTGACCTCTTTAAATAATATGTTCCAACTATAAACAAATTTATTTATTATTGGGTTCCAAAGTTTATAACCTTTTATACCATATTTATAACCAATGAAGATACATTTTTCATCTTTATTATCCAACTTACTCTTTTTTTCCCTTGGAACATGCGCATAAGCATCACAACCAAAAACTTTGAGATGTTTAAGAGATAATTTTTTACTAGTCCATGCCTCATGTGGAGGTTTATCAATTAACATTGATATAGGTGATTGATTTACCAAGAAACATGCAATATCCAATGCCTCTACCCAGATTTCTTGTGATAACTATGCATAACTGAGCATAATCCTTGCATTTTCCATCAATGTTCTATTCATTCTTTCTGCAAAGCCATTATGTTGAGGTGTATATGGATTAATATTTTTCCTTGTGTTGACGCATGGAAAAATTCCTAACATTCAACATGGAGAAATCACCCTATCAAGGTCCCAATTAGGCCTATACTTGTTTGGGATGGTAATTCTCACTGGTATATGGGCCTAGTTGCCACTGAATGAATTGCTCCTCAAAAAGAGACTTTTGTTGAAGCTCATCTAAATTCTACATGCAGTTTAATCTATTAAATGGAAATAAGATTAACTAATCTATCTATATCTAATTTCTATTCTAAATCTAACTATCCCAATTGGGATAAATAAGTAGTTCATAATATCCCACTTGTGAGCAATCAAAATCTTAGATGCAAAATTATATGATGAATTAACCGGAATCGTCCATTATTCTTAGTAATTATAAAATATAAATGAATGACAAAACTTGTAGAAGATGAAGTCAAACGTCACCACATCTGATTATGAAAGAAGTTAGATATCGAAGTAAAAGATGAATTACTTTAGCCGAGAAATATCTCTTCGTCAAGGTAACTATTAAGTGCAAATGTATAACATTGCTTGTAGAATATCGTGTCAACATTTTGACATCTAATGTAGTCAATGAAAAGAAATATGGTAGTTCAATTACATAAATGAAAATAGTTTAAAAATCGAAAATGAAATAACATAATACATACACAAAATAGCAACAGAATAGTCTAATCACTACAATGGTATTGACTTTCCATTAATCATTAATCTCTAGTCTTCAAGTCCTTCATTAAACTCAATAATAATATATATGCAAAACTCTAGACTCTTCTGACTTAAAGGAGTTCACACAGATCACATCAGTAAATGATTGCAATTATTTAGTAACGGTTGAAAAACAAGAAAAAAATTATTGTCTTCAAATTTGATTAAACTAACATTTCCAATCTAATTCTAATATAATAAAAGTGGTTCACATTGTAAGACATGTGTTTCTTCTTAAGAGGTTACAGGTTCAAATCCAGAGGGGGTAGGGTAGGGTATGTATACCTTCGTAGACTTTACCAGTCAAATCGCTGGACAGAGGGGGGGTCCCTTGTCCCATAAACAAGGGGGTCTCATACACCAATTTGATGTGCTGGCTTGGCCATAACCTTAAAAATAGATTATTATTATTATTATTATTATAAATGTATTTGCAATCAATATAATATTTAAGAAAAAAAGAGTATATATTCATTTTTACACATGGAATAGTCTATTGTGTAACAATGTTGATTGGAGAAAAAGAACTCAAAAAATCTCACTCAATGTGAATTCACAAAAAAACAAATGAAATCTATGAGCATATCATAATTTTATTGATTTGTAGTAAAACCAAAATTCTTCTCAACAATCTGAGTTCAAACTCTCCCACTGCACAAAATGCAAACTGGAAATGGTAGCATATTCCTTCTTGCTTATGTCATCTCAGCGAAAACATTAACCATGGCAGAATGAAATCTTTTTTCTCCATTTATTACCACTATGATGACGTGGCTCCTTCTTCTCACGATATGTGGCTTGCCCCCCCGACGATTGTAGTTTCAAAAGAGTGTCACGATAGCGTGAGCTCCCTTCTCCTAGTCCAACCCCTTTCCTTTCTCTTGTGAGCGACTTCCTCTATATCCAGTCCTTTGAAATGAGCTCAACGAAATGTCCTTTATTTCAGACATTTTGTTTGATGCGTTGGCTCCTAAGGTTTGATTTCATTGCATTACATATCAATTGTATTCACAAACTTGCATGACTTCTGGGATTCTCACAGTGCAAAACCCATGCGATTTTAAGTACGTGGCCAATCAGTCCTCATAAATGGATTTAGGCTTGAATGATTTTATGTTGGATTGTTGTCATGGATGCTATCAAAATGGCTTGAGAATTGCTAGAATCTTCTGTATATGCAGAGCAATGACGTGTGACTAAATTCCTCATGTTCTTGTGGTGAAACCCTACGCGATAAACCCGAAAGAATTTATTATAAGAAACACACAAAACCAACCAATCAAATAAAAGAGAATTATCAAAACATCCTTTGAAATCAAGCAAGGCTAAATAAAAAACAGTGTTTTCCAAAATTTAATGGGGGGCCTTTATTTTACAAAAAATAGAAGGAGACTTGTTGAGGCCTCAACACCTTGCTAATTTTCACTTCTTGCACAAGTCCTCAAACTCATTTCCATATAACTCTCCACTATTATATGTCCTCAACATCTTTATTTTGTTATCTATTTAGTTCTCTACAAGAGCCTTAAACTCATTAAATTTATTTTAAACCTTAGATTTGTTTCGAAGGAAATAAATCCATGTGTTCCTCGAGAAATCATCTATGAATGAAACATAGTACAAATTTTTTCCTAGTTATAGAGCAGGCATAAGTCCAAACACATAATTTTGTGTCAACTTCAAGATTCCTTCACTCTTGTAGCACCAACTGGGAATCTTTGATTTTGTTTACCATATATACAATTTTCATAGAAATTAAAATCTAATGAGAAATCAAGCATAGCTTCAACCATATATTTACCATGTAATTCTCAAAGACTCTTCTCACCAATATTTCCTAGACTTTTCTACCATAGCATTGTCTTCTCTATAGGAATAGTAGGGGTCATGTCTTTTTCATTCCTAACTAAGAAAAAATAGAGCCATTACACCCATATTTCATAGTGCTTCCCAATAGGTTGTACAAGATTCCAATATAGACTCCCCTCATCCACACCATTTCTCCTTGAACCATCTTGCAGATTTCCTTTTCAAATATGGTATTCATTCTTACATTAGTAATCTTACTTACATATATTAGGTTTTTGACCAAATCTAGAATGTGCAAAACCCCAAGGAGAATTATAATCCTTCCATCTTTGAGTAGTAGCTTGACCCTTCCACATCATATGATTTTGGTTGTCGAATCATCTCATAGGAACACCACCATTGTACTTTTCATGTTAACAAAACCACTCCTTGTGAGGACATTGGAGATATTACACAGCCACCTAGTATTTGTTTTCCTATGTTCATTATCCTATGTTGAGGGCATCCCTTGGTAATATATATTCTCCCCAAGATAAAAATATTTCTCCCTAGATGAGGGTGCCACATCCTCTTCAGTCATTAATCATTTTTACTTTAGTTCGACTAGTGGAGTCAAGTCTCACATGGAAACCTTGGAATTATCATCAAGTGTTGCATGCTCACCTTGGAATCATCACCAGGAGGGAGAAATTCACATGCATGAGACTAAGACAGGGATACACATGTGCATGAATGATATTCTTTCCACTCCACTTATGTGAGCTAGTTAACTGATGACTACATGGCTGGTTAACTAGGACTAGGTGGTATTTCACTTGGGTTTTTGTCAATGTATGTCCACATCTCTCTAGAAGACTACTATTGGGCATTAGTTTGAATATGTAGCTTATATATATTGTAAATTATTCACTCTTTGAGTGTGTATTATAGTGTGGAATACAATTATTTCTCTCAAATTCTTCTCTTCTTCTCTCAACTTTGCAAGTTTTGTGTTCGTTGTTGCTAGCTAGATTCTCTATGTGGGTTTCACTACAATTTCACATGGCATTAGATCCCACAGGTGCTAGGAAGAAGGTGCACAAATAATCATTTGTGAATACAAAATATTGAAGCAATCTCAAAGGATGGAATTCCCGTTGTTCGCCATTCTTACCCCATACAACTACTTTGATTGGAAGCCAATGATTCTACTTCTTCTCAGAAGTATAGGCTTATATCGAATAATTATGGGAACCGAAGCAGAGCCCAATTCTAGTGGTGAAAAATATCATTTTCTCAACAGACATGATATGGCGTTCAAAATTATCTAACTGTTGATTTCTCTGGAAAAACTACTTCATTTTGAATCATTCTCAAATCCAAGAGAAGTATGGACCAAATTGGAGGTCCTATTTGGGAATAAATATGATCATGAAGAATGCATATCAGAGAATGCCAAGAAAAATCCTGCAAAAAAGCCATCGAAAGAACAAGCTTCTCAACTTCCTCCTAAAGCAGATTTCAGAGTTGAAGAAAGTCCCTTGCATGCATCTCAAGAACAACATGCAGGAACTTCTTTGCTTCCTCTTGAAGAAGATCAAAGAGATGATACATCCTATCATTCATATTAGATTTCAGATATGATTTCCAAATCAGAATTGGAAGTACACTAGCATTCATATGTCAATCCAGAACCAAGACCTAAATGGGCACAATCCATCCTACCGACAGTCGATGATATTGTGGGTGACCCTGTCGATCCTAGAAGGATGATATCCCAATTTGAGGGAGATCGACATGCTCACATAGCCACAGACTAGTAATTCCCATGCATCTACATGTTTCTGGCATCTAACCCTTGGGCCTAAGCAAAGGATGAAAGGAATCTGTATTGGAAAATTACCATGAATGAAGGAGATTTAGATGATATTCCTTCCAAGAGGATAAAGTGGATATATATATGAACATCTCACTAGTGCATTTACACCATCATATCCATAATACATCTACATCTTCAACAAAAACTTCACCGAGAAGAAACCAACACATTTGTGAGGTCTCCTTGGAATGAAGAACTCAACTACAAAGAAGCAGTCGTAGTCCTCATTTTATTTTGAGGGGGGGTTTGTTCCCATGTGGTTTTCCCTCTTTCGTTCTATGTTTCCTAGAACATTGAAAATGGGTACCTAACATGTCTTCTTGCAAGGACCCATTCATTGTGTACTCCCTAGTAGTACTTCGGGGGGTATTGGAGATATTACACACCCACCTAGTATTTCTCTTCCTATGTTCATTATTCTATGTTGAGGGTGTTCCTTAGTTGAATATATTCTCCCCTAAATGAAGGCGCCACATCCTCTTCAAACATTACTTTGTTATACTTTAGTTAGACTAGTGGAATCAAGTCTCGCATGGAAACCTTGGAATTATCACCAAGTGTTGCATGCTCACCTTGGAATCATCACCAGGAGGGTGCACTTCACATGCATGAGGCTAGGAGAGTGTTACACATTTTCATGCATGAGATTCTCTCCACTCCACTTGTGTGAGGTAGTTAATTGATGACTGCATGGTCGGTTAACTAGGACTAGGTGGCAGTTCACTTAGATTTTTGTCAGTGTATGTCCACATCTCTCTACAAGACTACTATGGTGCATTAGTTTGAGCATGTAGCTTATATATATTGTAATTTATTCACTCTTTGAGTGTGGATTAGTGTGAATACAATTATTTTCATTATTTCTCTCCAATTCTTCTCTTCTTCTCTCAACTTTGCAAGTTTTGTGTTCATTATCTATGCAAGTTTCACTATGAATTCACATGGGAAGTAGAAGCTTATATCGAATAACCATGGAAATAGAACCAGAACCCACATCCGCTGACGATAAATATGATTTTATTAACAGATGAGATATGGATTTCATACTTATCTACTTGTCTATTTCTTCTAGATTACGATTCTATGTTGATTCATTCACAACTCCAGACAAAGTATGGACCAAATTGGAGGTCCTATTTTGGAATAAGGATGATCGCAAAGAATGCATGTCGGAGAATGTCAAGACAAATCCTGTATAAAATAATTGGAAGAACAAGTTTCTCGGCTTCCTCCTAAAGCATATTTCAGAGTTGAAGAAATTCCCTTACATGCATCTTAGAAAAAACATGCAGAAACTTCTTTGCTTCCTCTTGAAGAAGATCACAGAGATGATACATCCTATCATTCGGATTAGATTTCAGAACTAATTTTTGAATCTGAATCAGAAGTACATGAGCATGCATGTGTCGATCGAGAACCAAGACCCAAATGGGCACAATCCACCCTATCTATAGTCGATGATCTTACAGGTGATCATATCAATCCTACAAGGACAATATCCCAATTTGAGGGAGCTCCACATGCTCTCATATCCACATAACTAGCAATTCACATGCATTGCTACATGATTCTAACATCTGACCCTCATGCCTATGTGGAGGCTAATGGGAATATGTATTGGAAAACTGCCATGAATGAAGGGGATTTGGATCTTCTTCCTTCCAATTGGAGAAAGTGGATAGATATTGATGTCTCATTGGTGCATTTACTTCATCAGATCCATACATACATCTACATCTTCAACAAAAACTTCACCAAGTAGAAACTGGCACATTTGTGTGGTATCCTTGGAATGAATAACTTAATTGCAAAGAAGCATTCCTAGTCAACATTGTGTTTTGAGGGGGGATTTTGTTCCCATTTGGTTTTCCCTCTTTCCTCTTTTTCAGTTGTTCTATGTTTCTTAGATGCATTGTAAAATGGGTACCTAACATGGCTTCTTGTCGGGACCCGTTCATTGTGTACTCCCTGATAGTACTTCAGGGGGGTATTGGAGATATTACACACCCACCTAGTATTTATTTTCCTATGCTCATTATTCTATGTTGAGGGAGTTCTTTGGTTAGATATATTCTCTCCTAGATGAGGGCGACACATCCTCTTCAGTCATTATTAAGTTGTACTTTAGTTAGACTAGTGGAATCAAGTCTTGCATGGAAACCTTAGAATTATCACCAAGTGTTGCATGCTCACCTTGGAATCATCACCAAGAGGGCACACTTCACATTCATGAGACTAGGAGAGTGCAATGCATGTGAGTGCATAAGATTCACTCCACTCCACTTGTGTGAGCTAGTTAATTGATGACTGCATGGTTGGTTAACTAGGACTAAGTGCTAGTTCACTCTAGTTTATGTCAGTGTATGTCCACATCTCTCTAGAAGACTATTATGGTGCATTAGCTTGAGCATGTAGCTTATATATATTGTAAATTATTCACTCTCTTTGAGTGTGGATTATAGTATAGAATACAATTATTTCATTCTTTCTCTCCAATTCTTCTCTTCTCTCAACTTTGCAAGTTTTATGTTCATTATTGCTAGCTAGATTCTTTGTCCAGGTTTCACTACAACTTCACAGAGGAGTCATATGAAAATGAATCACATGCATTGATCAATCATACATCATGATCTGAATGTGTACTAGTAGATTCCAATTAAACATCACCTCCTTCTTTTGTGGAGAATATTTTCTTTTAGGAGGAAGCATCATCAAATCCCTTACTTTTATCAAAATTCTTAGGTTTGAAATATTTCATATAATCCCAACTTTACCGAATTTCCAACATTTCCTTATAGGTTTTCCTAGAGATTTAGATCTACCCCTTGAAGACTCATTTTTCTATCTTGGGGATGACCTCTTACAAACAAAACACCCTTGGCCACACCCTCCATAGTTTTTCTCTTCATTTCCTTTGATAATATGGATGGAACTACATCTTCAAACTTCAATGTGGATTGAATAGTAATACCAATTATACAACCAAATTATCCCAAGAGTTTGGTAAGCAACATAACAAGGTAATACAAGTATCTTCTTCATCCATCTTAATATCACCAGAGAAAAGTTCATGTACCAAAGTATTAAATGAATTTATATTCTCTATCATGAAGTAACCATCATCCATCCTAAGATGATACAAAGTTATTTCAAAGAAACAACTTGTTTACCAAGGACTTTGACTTATACAAATTCCCTAACATATCCCATAGTTTATTTGCATTGTCTTTTCCGAAGACATTCAACAACACTGAATATAAGAAGCAAAGTCAAATCATACTTATCTCTTTTCTTTCTAGCTTCTCTTAGTCATCTCTCAATATAACAATAGGTTTTGCACCTGCATCCATAGCAACTTGTTATTATCTATCTACAAGATCCTCCATCTTTAGTTTCCATAACTCTAATGTCTGGCCCTTAAGACTATCTATTTCTATTCATAAATTTATCTCCATTTTTCTTTACACAAGATTCAGTACATAGCTCCCACTCAAGAACAAATTTATCACAAACCCAAGATACCATTTCTCTTTACATAATAAGCTAAACCCTAACAGTAAAGGCATCTCCCTAAAGCTAATAACTTTTCTCTAATACCAAATGAAGAGTTTGATAAACCTATGCAAGAAAAGAAATGCTAACAAAATTTAAAACAAAACTATAACAATGTTGCATTCACATAGTGTACACAAGATTTACCTTGGAAACCTTTGATGGGGAAAACCAACCTTAAGTGTTGCACCTCTCTATATCACATTGTATCAACATCATTAGTCATAATACAATATTTAGATATTTTGCATCATCCAAAACCCTAATTTGTTAACCTGTATTAGATTACAACCTGAGTCCCTTAACTATAATTATATTACAATGGGCTAAAATGCCTTTGGCTGAAAAAACACAAACCCCCCGAAATAGGGGGTCACCCCCTGGGACCCTTTGCACTAGAATGAGACTAAGTCTGCTCGTAAAGAATACAACACATGCCGAACACAAACCATTGTAAATCTATATAGTCATGATGTGCTAATTATCTCCACTATCAATTTCCAAACAAAGTTTTCTTCAAGTATAGACCCTTCCAATTTGAGGAGTGTTGTGAGGCCTCTTAGACCGTGTAAATGCTATCATACATTGTATTAAGATAATAACTTAAGTGAGTGCATGAATATAAATGTATAAGTTAAGTAAAAGACAAATGTATAACAAAACATAAAAAATGATTAGTTATATCATGTACAACCACTCCAACCATCCCTTTGATTGTATAAATACTCATAAAGATGGAATAAGAACTTGGTTGGTTAACCTTCATGCATATATTTTTTTACTATTTACATGTATTTTGTTTTAATATAGTCCTTTCTTGTATGTGTGTTGAAACCCTAGTTTCAACACTTTGGCATCGTTGTGGATCTCATTTAGTTTAGGTTATGATAGTAGCAAATGGGGAGCATTAAGATAAGTGAGATGGAGAAAACCAGCAAGCTAAAGAATTGTTCGAGGATTAAAAATATGATGCTTCACTATTTAAATGTATTGGAGATGCTCCTCGAAGGAATTTTGAAGAATGACTCAAAGATAAGTCATTTTAATTGTGCTCGGACAGGGTTAATGGAGATCTTATTTATGAAAGAATATATTAAAAGTCCATCGAGTTCTTTCTATTATCGATGGTTGATAAAGCACTAAATGGGATACAATAGCCTACAATTGATGGCATGTGTAAGAATTCAAATCACAATGCTTTCAATGGTACATAACCAGATTGTAGAAATTTGTGCACTGGACACAATGCAATACCAACCAAGAGATTGTGGTCTAATGTCAATACGTGATACATAAAATTGTTGCAATGAGAATCGTGAGATGAAATTGACAAGTGTAGTCCCTCAAAATCAATTAGAGCATAATAGAAAAGTTTATGAGATGGTTGGTCAACATATTGGTTCAAGTCCACGTGCCTAGCATTCGAAGAAGCATATGTGTGTCGTTGTTGGTTAAATACTATTGGTGAATGCAGAGAATGATAGTCACCACAAATTCCCATGGAATAAAGTGGGGTTATAATCAGTGATAAATGCCTTGGACAATGGATGGCTCACGGGCAGATTCGCCTTCCTCTCTCCTTGACAAGGAGTTATCATGAAAATTTTGCTTGAGCCTATGACTTTCTTTTCCTAAACAAGAATACAACAATAGGTAAATATTTTGTATGAGAAAAAGTTGCAATCCAAATACAAAAATATATTGTTTGGAATAGCATAGTTTAGGTTATCACTTTCTAGTAGTGAAAGCTTCTCCTTATCTTTTGTGAGGTTGGTGACCTTAGTATGGAATAACATAGTTTAGGTTATTACTTTCCAGTGAAACTTTTTTCTTATTTTTTTTGTGAGGTTGGTGAACATTGTATGGAATAGCATAGTTTAGAAACTTAGCTAGATATTGAAGTAAAGTTTTACAAAATTCAAAAAATTATTTATAGTTGATATTCAAAATATTATTACTATATTCAAAATATTATTTTAGTATAAATTTGAAGGAAAACACCTAAAAGCAACCCTACTTTCCAAAACATCAAGAAACTATGATTTAAAGGAAGAGATGCCCATTGTGTCCATCAGCTTGTCGAACACATGTAGAATGTGATTATTGAGCTTCCATCTCTACATCTTCACATAGCAAGTGCATTGTGTCCTCTTCTTTGAATTCCCCCAAAGCATAACCCATTAACAATCCGATATGTGATGCAACACATTTAAAGGTCATCATTTGAAGGGGAACCAAATGTCTTTTTAACATTTGACACTCTATCTCCAAAGCTTTAATTTGCTTGTCTTTCTCTAAATGTAATTCCATTATTAACATTGATTCCTTGCTATGAGTTTCATCCCAAGACTGTAGTTTAGAAGTAATAGAAGAAGAAAAAAAGGAGGTTTTGTTATCAAAAATGAGATTATCATTTCTCCTTAGAATCCTTTGAATTTCCAAAATGTCCCTCTGTATGATGCTCCCTTGATATGAAGAATTCCCAAGATCATCCATTAAGTACAAATACCATAAATTCTTACCCAAAATCCCATCCCTACAAGAAGCCAAATCAATAGAGAAAAACATTGTCGAAAATTCCATAAATCAGGGCATACAAACAAACATATCCTCCAAAACACAAAAAGGTAATGAACCTAGGAACGCCTTCACAATCCCAAACAACCTGAACATAGAGAAATATAAACCCAAAAAAACATAGAGCACCTCCATATTGAGTAAATTACCGAATAGTCTAGAAGGGAAAGAGACAAAGCAACCAAAACTTACCAGGAAACAAGAATTCCAAGAGTGGAAAGGCCTCGATGTAAGACACAGACCCAAAAAATATGTCAAGTGTACCAAATCGTAATGACCTAACCCCAACAATGAGCTTCTCATTATTGGAATTGCAACCTATATATTGCTTTCACAAACTTCATAAAAACCATGCTCAGAGTTATGAAGGTTGTGTGTGATGGTACCTCACTTATGCAATCCATTGATGGTCAATCATGTGAATTTATTTCACACTTCTTTGATCTTTGATGCATGACTATCATGTGGTGAGTTATAAATGGTCCATGATTGAGATTCGATGTGTGGCTAGCATGCAAGGAGTTATAAAGACCATGGTTATTCTTAAAGAATTGGTTCTAATAACAACCCCTTATTACATTGAAGAACTCATTTTGCTAAGTAAGAGGTTGAATTTGCTAATTGGTTTGTTCACTTATTGTTCACCCTTAAAACATGAAATTTTTCCAAGTGTTCAAATATTAGGAGCTATTTTTGAATTCCTTTTATCATACTAGCTAATTTCTCATCTTTTGATGATGTAGATGATTTATACATGAGTTTTATGATTATAGTTGAGTCTCCCAAAACTAAGATATTTTTCTTCACAAAGAGTCAAATTTATTTATCCCTTGGAATAAAACAAATGACTATGCTTGATTATTTGTTGCAAATCCTAACCCCCGTTCAAATGTTTCTTTTTTTTCTCAATCGGGATCATACATGATCCCCCACCATGCCTCCCCCCACACTCTTGCCACCCCTTTTAGAGCCCATGAAATTAATGATTCATTCAAAATAGAAATGACAATATTATTTTTCTTAGCATACATATAAATTAAAGTAGTTATAAAACAATATATATGTCATATAGAGCTTTGTGGGTGTCACGTAATTGAATTGGTTCTATCAAGAGCTAGAATAAAGAAAATGTTCAAGGAATATGTAATATGGATTCATTATCAAGCATACAAAGTTATATGTATAAATGATGAACAAGAAGGACAATTTAAATTCATCAATAGTGATTAGACTATTAAAGTTAGTTTAATAGAGTCAATCTTAGTAGTTGAAAAGAAAGAAAGAATGTTGTTTATTGAGTTAATTGAGTAAAAATCGAGTCTGTCAAAGCATTATAAAATATGAAATATCACTATAAAATTAAGCTTGCATCTAAAATAAGAAGGGGGTTAAAAGTGAGTCTTTAAGTAGGTGATCCCCTCTACCTTTGTAACAAAATTTTGTTTTTAGCTGACATTGGTCAATACCTAGTTGACAATGTTTGGTCAAGTTAGTACTGAAAGTTTGGTACCAATGAAAGAGTTTTTTAAGTCTTACTAATAGTGAAAGAGTTGTGGAAGTAAAGTTTAGTCATTGAGTCTTAGTCAAGTCAAGTTCAGTTCTTCACACATAGAGTTGTCCTGGAATAGTGAGTCATAGTCATCCTTCATGTAATGAAAAATGTAGATACAAACACATTGCTAGAAGCCAATTGAATATCACATCCAGTTAAAACACCTATGATTGATGGAGTAGAAAAATAAAGAGGTCAACCAATAAATAGAGAAAGTAATTCTACTAGGAATAGAAGGGATGAAAAATAGTTCAACTAGGAATAGAAGGGATGACTAAGTTGATTGACCAAGCATATTGAGCACATAAGAGCATTCCAATCAGGCATATAAAATCAAAAAGTAACTAGGTATACTGAGCATCAAAGAGAATTGTCGTTAAGCACTTGATTGAGAGATATTGTAGTTTTGAAGTTGAGCATTAGTTGAGAGTATTACACATGATGATTGAACTTGTAGACTTATTGATTCTAAGATTCCCACTACAATGACAAGAGAAGAAGACATTCAAGAAAGAGACATCAGATGATACACACACAATATATTAAAGAAAATATGATGACACCAAAATGATTGAGTCCCTTGGTATTATGAGTGGTAGAGCAATTCCTTGGGTTGTGACCTCAAAGGAGAGAAGGAAAGAAATGGGAGGTAAGAAGAGCGCAATGTAGGATGCTCAAATTTGATAGAGGAACCAATTTTTTTGCGAGTATTGTGCAGGGTGACAGGGTGAGCCGAAATGAAGATACATTGACTACATAAGCATCTACAAAATTGAAGACAAAGGCTAAAATAATAACAACACCTAGGATATTTCTTTGCATTTTCTTCAAGAGAAAGAAAGACTTTGAGGTTTGAGGAGATGTAGAGAGACCTCATAGGCCATGTAAATGTCATTATACATTGTATTAAGATAATATGACAAGTGATTATATGAATATAAATGTATAAATCAAGTAAATGCCAAAGGTATAAGAAAACAATATTCTTACAGGGGAGCGATGTGAGGTGGAAGCAAACATAAGGTTCACCATTACAACATTCAGTTTAAAAATAAAATAACATAAAAGAAGATTTTGAAAATTGGTAGAAATGGTGGCTCTAGTCCTACAAGATGAAATGGTCGTAAGCAGCCCCAATTAACCATTTGTTCAAATATGTGGTCATTGGCTTGAAATCGAAGGCCTTGTGGGGGAGCAAGAATCGAAGGATAAAGAAGAGACCGGTAAACCCTAAAAGATTCAACGGTAGAATGGTTGTCTGCCCAAATTGACGAAGAACCAAGGTATGAAGTTACTTAGCCCAATGTAAGAAACTACATGCAATTCATAAAATACCACACGACGATTAGTAAGTTCATGTGCATATGGCCATCAAATAATCTCTTATGGGTTGGATCCACTCTAGATGGAGGCTCAAAGCCCAAGTGGATTTGAAATTACGTTCAACAGGGTTCTTCACAGAAATCTTTGTGTGTATAGAAGACATGGAAAGGGTGTTTGAAGAGAACCACTATTTATTTAATTTTGTTGGGCTACACCTGAGGTACTAGACAGAGTATTTCTATCCAAAGAAGGAATATTTCACTAAAGCCCTAGTGTTGATTTTTCTTTACTCACTCCCCTAAGAATTTTGGGAGAAGGAAATGTTGGAATGCATATGTAATACTCTGAGAACATTTTTCAAGATATTTGAAGTCACAAAAAATGGAAAATACACCTCGTACACCCAAATCTCTGTGTATATTAATGTAGTAGGGGCCTTGCCAGAGTTCATTACCATAAGATTTCAATATGAGAAATGAGTGTAAATCCTATATTATGAACACATTCCCTTTTGTTGTTAAAAATTCCATGAGCATGGGCATCTCTTTTCAGACTACCCACACAATATCAACCCCAATCCAACAAAAAAGGAGGAAATTGATGAATAAGGCTTCTCCAAGGTCCCTACTAAAAGGAATTCTGGTTAAAAAGTTACTACCTCT
The DNA here is from genome assembly GCA_009831015.1 of Picea engelmannii. Lineage (NCBI taxonomy): Eukaryota > Viridiplantae > Streptophyta > Pinopsida > Pinales > Pinaceae > Picea > Picea engelmannii. The sequence goes on from ML788072.1 coordinate 51,206, forward strand.
ACTAATCCTTAAAACTCCAATACTAGTAACAATTTTCAAGTCATGGAAACCGTAGATGAAGTACCAGCTCAATAGAGGGAGGCTTCAAAAACCACCATGGTGGAGAAAGTAGAGATCATGCCCATCAAGGAGGACAAGAAGAGATATAAAATGGACAACAAAGAAGCAATCCAGAGCATTGTGGAAACCCAAGAGGAAGATCTTGAAAAGGTAACAAAAGGGATGGTTGGAATATCCTAAGGGGATGAGGAGGAGGACCATAGTGTAGAGATGGAACAGATCTAAATTGACATGAAAACACTCACGGAATGGCACATTAACATATGGAAAATATCACACATCCACAACTAAGGAAGTTGCAAAGAGTCCTACTCAAAGGTAAAAAAAATATAGGTGATGGATCTCAAAGCCTCACTTCTCAAGGAAATATAGGAGTCAAAACAACTCCATTGAAGGCCGAAAATAAAAACCAAGTTCAGGAAAAAAATATAGGATGAAAAACATTGAAGCAAAAACTAGAGGAGGAATGAACATTGTTAGTCAACTTGGGGCAAGCTCTAGGCCTACCAGAGAAGAACTTATCATCACAACCAAGAGTTTAATTAATATGCAAGTGATTTCATGGAATATAAAAGGCCTTAATTAAATCAACAAGAAATTCTTTCTTAAGCATAGGATAGCCCAATAAAAAAAAACCATATTCACATTGCAAGAAACGAAATATGACAAGGTCTCCATGTCCTCAATCACAAAAAAATGTTGGAGATATTATGAGATGCTAGTGATGAGAACTACTACAACACCTAAAGGACTTTCCCAACTTCTTGATGGTCACCTACAAGATCATTGATTCTCAATTCAGAGGACATCTAATTAATGTCTATGGACCCGTTAATCCATTGTCCAAAGGTCTCTTCCTAGATGGATTGGTGACAATCAAGAACCTCAAAATGGATCAACCGTGGATTGTTGGAGGATACATTAACATGATAACCTCATTTTAGGAAAAGAAGGGTGGACACCGAAGGCTGGACAATGGCAGTCTAGATTTCAAAACCATCATTAACCAACTATGACTAGTGAACATCCAAACTTCTAATGGGTATCACACATGGAACAACAAGTGAGGAAGTGCACATCAAATAGGAATTAGGCTCAATGGATTCTTAGTTTCAGAGAATCTCATGCAAAATTTGTATGTAGTGATAGTAGAAACACTCCCCTTCTCATGCAAAATTTGTATGTAGTGATAGTAGAAACACTCCCCTTCTCATGCAAAATTTGTATGCAGTGAAAACATAAATACTTGCACTGATCTAAAAATGAAGAAGACTTGTATTCTTGAAAATATTTGCAAGTTAAATTTATGTGTTAAAATGCAAATGGATCAACTTTGAAACACAACTTTAATAGGATTTACTCATTCAAGATGCATATAAACAACATCATAATCAATGAACAAAAAACACATAACACAACAAATGATAAAGGAGTTCACCCCTCTCTTGGGCTACATCTCTTGGTCCAACTTCCAATGGATCATTTATATTATTTTCTCAAAGTGCTAAAAAATGTGCTTTACAATGCTCAAAATGCCAAATAGACTGCTCCAATGGCTTCAAAACGTCCAAAAACCCATAGCTGGGCTTTTTCGACACCTCGTTTGGCCAAAAATTGAAGTAGATAGGCTTCCTAGAAGTCCCCCCTTCAAGCTTGTTGTCTCTGCATCTACAAAACACACCTCCCTTGGCTCAACCTAGCCCACACGCAATTTAAAGCGTAAAAACTTGGCACCGGGCGCAACCGCACAACCGGTCCAAACTGTCGAACGGCTATGCACCGACCTTAACTACCAAGGCCCGTGGGCACATGGTCATCACATGACCGCGCGCTATAACACAACAGGGCTTAAGTTTAAAACCGTTGATATAATCGCAAGGTTTAAACCCGCGCGCATATGCATTGGTCACATGTCGTATCAAACTGTGCATATTCAAACGGTCATAACATATGTTACGGTGGGTCTAACTGTCGTAGCACTGGTCGTATGCAATACAATATGTAACCACAGGCTGGGGCTTAGCCCCGGCCCGGTTCACACCCCAACACACATTTATACGATGTTAAATATATTGCAACACATATATATATCAAGTAACATGTGCGGGTGCGCCGGTTGGGCGGCCTTTCCCAAAGCTTTACCCTACCCCGGAGGTCACGGGGTCGACTCCTGCCAAGTGCAAAGATTTTAACCAACAAACAGGTGACACGTGGCGGCCATTGATTGGGCCACGTGTCGCCATCCCATTCGCTACCAACAAACCATGTCACATGCCAACTGTCCAATAACTGCCTGCCACGTGTCATACGGCCTACCACGTCATCGTACGTATGAACTTTACGGACAGTATAGTTAGCATCCCTTTTTTTTCTTGTTTGCCATTTTGAACAGAACGTGATATCTCTCACTCCTGATGTCGATTTGAACCCAAACGAGTTGCGTTGGGTTCCCAACAACGAGGCCTACGCTCTCGTTCGATTTGAAGTGATTCCGAGCACTTTGAATTTTTGAGCAAAATTTGATCCCCTGATCACACCTCCCCATTGGAAAGCTTTTGGACCTCCAAAAGACTATTTTCAGTCTATTTAAAGATGAGGGTATAGTTCCCTCACTCTTCCAACCTCAATCCACTTGGCTTTGCTTGGATTTGTACCTTTAAGACCAACTCGAAGATACTCCACATTTCCTCGTTTTGAAGTTCGCATTCTCGTGTCAAGGATGGTGTCTTCATGCAGTTCTGTAAGATATTCTAGGGAAAAATCATCTATAGAAGGAATCTGAATATGTTCTCCTTGATCATCAATCAACAGAGGCTCATACAATTTCAAATTCTCAACATTAACCACTGCATACATTTGCATATAAAAAGGAAAATCTAAACGAAAGACATTGTTACCAATCTTGTCGATAATCTTGAAAGGACCATATCGAATCGGTTTCAATTTTTTACCTTCTCCTTTAAGCCTCTCCTTACTAATATAAAGCCAAACTTCATCTCCAACTTGGAAACTGTGATCAACACGATGCTTGTCATGTCTCGTCTTGTACTTGGCTTGACTCTTTTCCAACTGCTCTTGCACCATTTGATGTATCGATTGAATTTGTTCAATGAACTTTTCTAC
>ML788072.1:58028-86151 GCA_009831015.1 Picea engelmannii
AATTTGTGAAGGAGTTTTACCATGTCCCTTTGGAGAATTCGGAAGAGGTCTTGAATTGGTAGAAGAAGAAGAAGAAGAAGAAGATGGAGGAGAGGGTGGTGGAGAAGCACCATTCCCTCCATTTCCATTTGGAGTTTTATGACCACTGTCTCCCTTATGCTTTGAAGGGTTGGAGCCTTCACCTTGCAACCTTGTATTCCTTTCTATCAAGATCTTCATCATCTCTCTCATTTCCATGACAACTTTTCTGAGATCTTCATATTCTACAGGAACATGTTCATGACTCTCTTCATGAGCCATACTTGGTGAATGCCTCCTTGAAACTTGCGGTGATGGTATTTGCTTCCTCCTTGAAGGATGAGAACTTGGCTCTACAAGTTGAACTTCTCCTCTTGTGAGTTTCAACCTTGTGAGCATCAGAAAACAAAACACTTGCAAATAATCAAGTCTTCAAAAACCTATGCTCTGATACCAACTTGATCTAAAAATGAAGAAGACTTGTATTCTTGAAAATATTTGCAAGTTAAATTTATGTGTTAAAATGAAAATGGATCAACTTTGAAACACAACTTTAATAGGATTTACTCATTCAATATGCATATAAACAAAAACATAATCAATGAACAGAAAACACATAACACAACAAATGATAAAGGAGTTCACCCCTCTCTTGGGCTACATCTCCTGGTCCAGCTTCCAATGGATCATTTGTATTATTTGCTCAAAGTGATAAAAAATGTGCTTTACAATGATCAAAATGCCAAATAGACTGCTCCAATGGATTCAGAATGTCCAAAAACCCCTAGCTGGGATTTTTCGGTACCTCGTTTGGCCAAAAATTGAAGTAGATAGGCTTCCTGGAAGTCCCCCCTTCAAGCTTGTTGTCTCTGCATCTACAACACACACCTCCCTTAGCTCAACCTAGCCCACATGCAATTTAAAGCGTAAAAACTTGGCACCATGTGCAACCGCACAACCGGTCCAAACTGTCGAACAGTTACGCGCCGACCTTAACTACCAAGGCCCATGGGCACATGGTCATCACATGATCGCGCGCTATAACAAAACAAGGCTTAAGTTTAAAACCGTTGATACAACTGTAAGGTTTAAACCCGTGCGCATATGCATTGGTCACATGTCATATCAAACCACGCATATTCAAATGGTTATAACATATGTTACGGTGGGTCTAACCGCCGTAGCATCAGTCGTATGCAATACAATATGTAACCACGGGCTGGGGCTTAGCCCCGGCCCGGTTCACGCCCCAACACACATTTATACGATGTTAAATATATTGCAACACACACACACACACACACACACACACACACATATATATATATATATATATCAAGTAACATGTGTGGGTGCGCCGGTTGGGTGGCCTTTCCCAAAGCTTTACCCTGCCCCAAAGGTCACGGGGTCGACTCCTGCCAAGTGCAAATAATTTAACCAAAAAACAGGTGACACATGGCGGCCATTGATTGGGCCACGTGTCACCATCCCATTCGCTGCCAACAAACCATGTGACATGCCAACTGTCCAATAACTTCCTGCCACGTGTCATACGACCTGCCATGTCATCGTCTCTACAGACTATATAGTCAGCATCCCTTTTTTTGCCTGTTTGCCATTTTGAACAGAACATTATATCTCTCACTCCCGACGTCCGTTTGAACACAAACGAGTTGCGTTGGGTTCACAACGACGAGACCTACGCTCTCGTTCGATTTGAAGCGATTCTGAGCACTTTGAATTTTTGAGCAAAATTTGATCCCCTGATCATGCACGTTGACATAGTCCATGATGCTTGAACACGAGACCATGTGGAAAAGGAGATCACTATCCAAAAAGAGATAAATGTAAGATCCCAATAGGAAGAAAATCTTTGGAGAAAAAAATCAAGGGTCAGATGGCTTAAGGAAGGAGATTGAAATTCCAAGTTTTTTCATAATTCTACGATCAATCGATGGAACCATGACCACATTTCTAGCCTCAAATCATCAACTGAGGAAAATTTGGAGAAGCACCGGGATATTGAGAGAGAAATTAGGGATCACTTTAGTTATATTCTATCTGAACTAGTAGGAGACAATCAAGATGAAGTTCAACTGATTACTTGCTCAATCCCCATTTTGGTCTCTTTGGAACAAAATTCCAACTTGCTCTGTCTTATCTCCTTTGATGAGATTTCCCAGATAGTTATGGACATGGTTTCCAACAAATCCCCAGGACTCGATGTATTTACAACAACCTTTTTTCAATTTCATTGGTCTACGATTAGTAGTGAGGTCTAGGAGGTGGTGGAAAGTGTCATAGCATCCAGGAACATCCTCAAAGCATTCAAATCCACCTTCATCACCTTATTCCCAAGGAACAAGATGTAGACTTTGTAGATAAATATCGATTGATCTCTTTGTGTAGTGTTATTTATAAGATTATCACCAAAATAATTGCAAATTGCCTAAATTATATTATGTCAAGGATAGTATCTCATGAACAAGGTGGCTACTTGGAAGACCAATGAATCCTTGATGGAATTTTCTTTTGGGTCCTCAAATTGAACTATTTTTCTCACTTCCTTACTCAAAATTCCCTCTAAACCTATGCTTATGAACTATCCTACACTCCATTACTACCTCTTTCCATGATTATTTCCCTAGCTACAAGATTTTTATATCGAAGGAAATTCAAGGTAAAATTGTCCATTCTTGCATGTTTTCATTCTTCCTTACAAAAAATAGTTTAGAATTTCATTATGTTAATAAGTTGCTACATAATCATAGATTATTTAAAAACTTTGTATTTCTATGGCATCTGATAATATTGTAGAAAAATCACAGTTTTGCATGGTTATGCGCATCCTAGGTTTAGAACGAGACTTGGAGGTGATTCCAAATCATCATCAGATAGTCACTCACCTATCAACCAAGATCTTGAGTCATCCAAGCCAGCATGGGATCAAGGTCAAAGTTCAGGTCAATGCTTTATATAGTGGTAGAGTACTCGAGCTTAATCAACGCCAAATCATCCACGATGTGGAAGTGATATCAAGTAGGATAATTTCATGCATCACTATCATGAAATTCTTCCTACGTGGGTCATCAAAGACATTTCATCTAGCTGTGAGGATTCCAAATTTGATTTGTAAACACATGTGCACTATTTTAGAGATATGTAGGTTTTGGATCTAAATGATATCCTTTGTAATGTATACATATTTGATCATGAGAGCCTATAAGGGATGGATCTGATATGATATAGAATTATTGTAATGATATTATGTTGATTCAAAGTTAGTATAAAATTATGGTTGACTGACAATCTATGAGTTGCGAGTTTTAATTACATAAGTTTAGTTATGTAGCGTTCTTTAGTAGCGTCAACCAAACCAGGAGGGCCCCCTATGTGAGGTATTCATTGCTCGAATTTCAATTGGTTTTATTTTGATTTAGCATTTGTGTGAGTTTGATTGTTGTCATTTTATTTATTTCAAGTTTTCAATTTCATTCATGAATTTTGTTTTTAATACTATGGAAATACTATTGCACAAAATTGTTAAGTGACTAAAGATAGTCTTACTTTGATTACAGAAACCTTCATTGAACATAATGATTAAAATATTGTAATTTCATTGCAACTGCTAGTCTAGAAGGTTAACAATTTCAAGTGCTTAGAATCATTTATGTAGTTTCCTATTAATTTTGTTTATGTATTATTGCATTTACTCTATTTTTTGTAGCCAAGCAATAACTCTGTTTTTGGAGCAGAACAATAAACAGTTTTGTTTTACATAGTGTTCATTTAGAAATAGGTCATAAACTAAGTCTTGCATATATAGTGTATGAAGGTCATCAGTTTATTAATCTCATATTGATGAATTTGATGTTGCAAAGCTCACTCAATTGAATTGTATGAAATTATCATTGCACAAGAAGTCATCCATTCAATGAAAGTAAACAAAATCGAGCATGCTTCTCAAGTTGGATATGTCAAAAACCTATGATCAACTGAGTTGGACCTTACTCTAATGTGTTCTAAAATCCTTTTTCTTATGTCATGATTGGATCCTTTAGATTCAGAACCTCATCTCTTCTTCCTTTCTCTCTACTCTGGTAAATATTCTCCTTATGACACCTTTGGCCCTTCCTATGGCATGAGGCAAGGGGACCCTCTCTCCTTGTTCTTGTTCATTTTACCTATCAAAGGCTTGGTTCTAAGCATCATGGATACTCTCTCAACTGGACTCATTAAAGGTATCAAACTAAGTCGTAATGTCAATCCACTCTCTCACTATTGGTTTTTTTATGACATAAATCTCCTTGGAACTTGTTCTTCCTCGAAACCCCATACCTTCAAAATACTCTAGGACACCCTCATGATTGCCTCTGAAACTAAAATAAACCATGGAAAATCTCAATTCTTCTTTTTTAATACCTCGTTGAGGGTCTAGGCCCATATTCTTAGGATTATGGGTTTCCAGAAAGTCTCCCTTCCATCTGAATACTTGGGATCCCCTCTCTTTGAAAAAAACATTTGAAATGTATCTTGGGAAGATTTGATGTCCAAGTTGGAAGCCAAGCTCAATTCTTCGACATTTCACTTCCTCACACTCCCACGCAAGATTACCCCTATCAAGTATCTTCTCCACTTGATGCCTCTATATATGTTCTCTATATTGGTTTCTCCATCCAATGTTCTTAAAAAAATACAAGCCATCCAATGATATTTCCTTTTGAGGGAACGACCAAGGAGAACAAGCGAGCCCTAGTAGCTTGGGATAAACTCTACCTCCATGAGTGGGCTAGGGGATTGGGGCTATGTGATTCACTCCTTATAAGTAAGGTCCTTGTAGAAAAATCCTGGTGGATATGGATAAAAGGTAAATGAGACCTATGGAGTCATATTTGGAGATCAAAATATGCTAATGGCATTAACAAGTAGAACCTAGTCCATATGGAAGGTTGTTTTCCTAGGTCACCAATTTGGACTAGTGCCTGAAATAACAAGTCCTTATTCCATAACCATTATTTATAGGAATTCTAAGAAGGAACATTAGTGCATTTATATAATTATTATTGGTATTAGTAGGCCATTATAGCAAGGCATATACATCTTAGGTACACCCAGGCTCTATTAATAAATCATGGCTGGAAACTAGTCCACTAATATTGGATCAATGCAAGTTCTAACCAACACATTGTTTGCAGAACATGGATAAAGGGAGAGGGATGGCCAATAGAAGTCTCCACATAGGCAAGAGTACTCCTACACAACTACCTCGATACTGTGAGAATACAAATCCACACATGACCATGAATGCTACGATGCAGAACTCAAGGAAGTGGAAATTTCATTGTTAAGAAATCCTATAACTTGGAAATCAAATACCACCTTATCTAAAGAGACCTGGTTTTGAAAAAATTCTAGAATGCAAAGCTCCATCCAAAGATCCAATCCTTCTTATGGTTTCTAGTGAACAATAATACTCTTACCTAGGACAGGCTCCTCAAGTGAGGTTTTGAAGGACCCTGTGTGTGCTTAATGTTTCAAGAAGAGGAAGAGGCTGCAAAACAATTATTAAACAAATGTCTTATGGTCAATTTGATGTGGGATGCAATGGAAGCCCTATTATGACAAATGGATACATCCAAGGAAAGAGTTATCCTTACTCTAAATAACTAAATAAATTCCCCATTTGTGAACCATATGCTCAATAAAGTGTGGAACATATTTCTGGGTTTCTTCTTGTGGATGATCTAAAAGGAACGAAACCACAAAATATTTAAACAACTCCATAGAAAAATGGAGGTCATTTTCCTATGTATCCAAGACAGTATCAGAGAATCAATTATCATGTGCCCTTGGCCAAGGGAATCTTCTCAAGTGCAAGGGATAGAATAGATCATATTTTCCAATTAGTATCTCTAGAAACTATCTCCTATTCCAAACCCTCTCAATCTTAGGCCTAGATCGATCTCTCCCAAGATTTGGACTAGACCTCCTCACAACTTCATCAAGTTTAATTTTGACATGTGTCAAAAGGAAACCCTAGACCTATAGGGACCGATAGTATATTTCATAATGAGGCAAGAGACATCATTCTTATTTTTCCTCCTACCCAGGAAAAATAACTAACAATGTGTCTGAGCTTCAAGATTTACTCTAGGGAATACAATTAGAAATTAAACATGGATTTTATTAACTCTTATTATAGGGAGACTATATCCTTATCATTCAATCCTTGAAGAAAATACAATGTGGAACTAATCCAAAAATTACATCATGAAACTATCACCTTACAGGAAAATTAGTCCAGGTCTCTATGCTTTTGAATTAAATCCTATTCATTATCCCCTCTCACATTTTTCAAATAGCTAATAAAATAGTTGATCGGCTAGCCAATGAAGGGGAAATCCTGCATACTGAATATTTTGTACCTCCTTGGAATGACAGACTCCCATAATAGCTTTCCAAGGACTACTCTAAGATTAACTTTGAAGAAAACAAGCACGCATATGGCTCTCCATGTGGATGGGAGATGTGAAAAATGTGGTACGGGGTTGCAACATAACATGATATATCCTGATGTGAGGGGAGGGAGCTTGGAGGTCCGAGGAGAGATGATGATAGGACTCAGATGGTGGTTATGGCTTGTCTCGTGAGAAATTTCTTCAATAATGAGGTTGGAATAATGGGAAAACTAAAAATCATCATAGAAGKAGGGGKATCRTGTATTTTCAATGAGGGGGGGAACCATTCTWMTTGACAGTGGGTTCCTTCADCATTGTCCTATTTTATAAGGGTCAKAGGGATTGGTTATCTTGTCTGCATGGGGAAATTCTATTTCATTTGTCTCAGAGGTCCTCAATGGCTCTGTTTGAATGGATGGTTGGAGATCTCATCCAATGGTGGTCATATTTATTTTATTGTGGTTGTGTTTGAGGAGAGACTCCCCTTTCTTTATTGAAATAAACAACCAAAATAGGAGAGGTCAAAGGGGTTTGGGGATTCGCAGAGGAAACTACATGGGTTGGATTCATCCTAACTTGATGATTTGATTGATGGCTTAGTTCTCTCGATGTCCTCATCAATTGTTGGTTCTTAGATAAGAAGATTGGGTCATAGACCTTGTTGTCCATTCCTTGGTCTGAGTGGTTCTCTTCAATGATGATGGTTGTTACAGTTCCATGTTGGTGGCATGTTGGGCCCCTACACTCCTTGTCCTAGGTCATCTCAATGACATGGTAGATTAATCTGATGTGGAGGTTGTTGAATCCAACTCGAGGGGCTAGAAGAGAAGGCATAGGAATTTCTCTCATCCTACTCTTGTTGAGGCCACAACACCCTCCAAGACCAAGGCCAAAAGGGGGGCCAAGAGGGATGAGTATACCTTCCAAAAAATGTTCTTGATTGAGATAACAGAAAAGGTTGGCGGAATGGGTGAAATTTTCTTGGAGAAGTGGAAGCTAGTGGAAAAATAGTAGATTGAGAAGGATTTTGAGGGGTGGTTCTCTGACTTTGGTTTCTCAAGGAACAAAGAAACCAAAGTTTTTGGAGACACTTAGCACTACTATCTCACCAAGGCCCTCATTTCCCAAGAGCTCTAGGAGCATGGATCTCAACATAAGAAATTGTTGGATAGGTTCATGTTGTTTGAAGCCAATTTTGAGGTTGTCGATAGAATAGTCATTGGAATCAAAATTGAGGTGGAAGATAGGCAAGCCAATGAGAAGGATTGCACCTAGCACTCCCAGGGGACCTCCTCGAATTCATTCATCATTGATGAGGAGGCTAAACATAACTTCAACGAGGCTATTCCTGATCTTCAAGAACCCAAAGATCAAGGCCCTTCAGGCTAGGATTGATAAGCTTCTTTGTTGTTCTCTTCTATGGTTATCATATGATGTCACTCTATATAGATATTCTTTTTTGGGCCATATTGTTGTTACTCTTAATGTCCTCTAGCTATTGTTTTAGTTTATATGATATTATAAACCTTTGTAAGTTGATTAGGCATAGACATGGAAACTTTGATGTTATTTGAATGTTATTTTGAAGTTCTTTATAGCTTGGTTTCCTTTTTTTCAAGCCATAGAGAGCCCTAGTTGTAAAAAAAATTGTACCATATACCAAAAAAGTATAAGAAAACATAATGAATGGTTGGTTGGAGTGGACACAACATCCAACTATCCCCTTGATTGTATAAATACTCATGAAGATGGAATACTAACTTGGTTGGTCAACCTCCCCATATATACATCTTGAGTATTTATGTGTATTTGTTGCAATGTGGTCCTTTCTTGAATGTGTGTTGAAACCCAAGTTTAAACAAGGAGGATGTTGAAAATAACCCTAGCACATGTCGTCACCTTTGAACCTCAACCCAACAACCATTCCTTTGGCTTAGTTAAAAGAACATCTTTCCAAGTTCTCTAGGAATGACACTATTTAAATAACTCAACACCTAATTTTTTTTTCAAATTCATGTAATAATGTTGGTGCAAATGATAATAATACCTACATATGACTCTTTGTAAACATATTACAAGGAAGGATTGTTGTTAATTTATTTCATTTGCCTTCTAATGCCTTTTCCACATGAGTTGGACTTTGGTATTGGTTCAAGTCAACCTTCAAACAACCCTAAAGCCCAATAGACCTGGTAAAAAATTACAACAACCTGACCTTTAACCCTCAAGAAACCATAAAGTCCGTAAACCTCTACTTCACCAAGATTTACAACTTGATTCCTAAGGTTATTAGGCTAGCTAATCAAGCTACTATGATACACTATTAAACACCCTATTTTCACCATAGTTTATTTTCTTAGAAGAGAAGAGTGTTGATAACTTGGGTTCATTATTACGAACCTACCTTGAGTTCAAAGAATAATCCTTGAGAAAATGGATGTATCTTAACAATCCTGGAAAACAAACTGAATTAGCTATCATCTTGTAGTTAGTTAAAGACATGAAAAATACAATTTTGTGAATGTTATCGTGAAAACTGTAGGTTTGGAAAATCTTGACCCAATCCACTAGATGGTGATAATGGTGGAAGAGCTTACCCATTGTCACCTCAGATAAACCCTCCCTCGCTTCGGTGAAGGAAGAATCCAACACAAGGGGGAGTCTTGAGTGACCCTAGGGGGAAATGAAGTGGAAAGTGAGAGTATGGAAGTGAAACCCCTATAGTTCAAGATACTAAGTAATAAAATCTTGATAATGAGTCTCGAAGATGGTTTATGGTTTCCAAAGTGCTTAAGTACTTGCGGAAGATGTTTGTACCTACCCGAGACACAAGAAGGAACATGTATACAAGCTCAAAGTTAAGTGGACAAGTAAGTTAATATTGATGTCCCTAATTGAAAAAGTAAACAAGAATATGTATCAACAAGGAAAATAGCTAATTATTTCATATTTAACCACTTAAAGCATCAAATATTGGTTGAGAAATGAAGCACAAAACATGTAGATAAATTCCCAACACTTTAGCACAAACTTTAGTGGTATTAGAGGGTTGTTATAAGAATTTTTCAGAGTATATTTGTAACATCCAAATGGCTGTAGAATTTTTTTTCTATGGCACAAAAATTCAACCCACAAAAAAACCAAGTGAACCACCCAAAAAGTGCATTGAGACTGGTAGATTATAAGGACAATTTATTAACAAATTTTGGCAATTGAAAAGTGAGTTATGATTGAATTAAAGAGAAGTTTGTTGCATCCCTAATGGTTTTATATTAAATTTACTACAGCAGCAACAAATACTTGGAGAAGTGAGATGCCTCAGTGGGCCAAGTAAGCTTTAATCACAAGCAAAAATTTCCAACTTAGACAATTACAATATCTCATGTTTTCACGTATCCCAATGCAATGATTTTGTTTCTTCAATGAAAGAAGATTGGTGCCTTTAACTATTTGATTTTGGAGTATCAAAAACTAAAGAGATAGTTGAGCTACTTCCTTGGGGGTGTAAGTCCTTTTACTCCCCAAGGCAAGCTAAGCTAGCTAGGAAAAACCCTAGGAGGGTGTAAACCTTTTTACTCCTCCTAGGAATTCCTTAGGAAACAAAGTTTTTAAAGACAAACATAATGGACTTAGTGGGGTTGTATGCACTTATACTCCGCAAATTAACCTTGAAACCAAGAAAAGAAGAAATAACAACAAAGATTCATTACCTAGTCCAAGCATTAACAAGATAAATCTCTTTTTAACCAAGGAAATCCACCATAAAGCAAGAAATAGACCTCAATTAGAGATAGTGCATCATCCATTCATCCAATAGCCAAATCAAAACCATTACAAGATCAAGTGACAAGAGAGATGTAAAAATGCCCAAGTATGGCACAAATTTCATCCAAGGAGTCTCTTCTCCAAAAATGTTATGTTAAAATGACAAGAGTTTGAACTCTATTTATACTAATCCTGTAAAAGAGTTTGTCCACTTAATTTTAGGGTAAACCACAAAGTAAAGGGTCAACAACCCTTACTTGTCAACAACCCTTACTTTTCCCCTTTACAAGCTAAATTCAAATTTAAAATTAAAAAAATGCACAATTAAAACCCTAATGTGACGTCATCCCTCTTCTAGGGTGACTTTTTTACACTTTTTGCAAGTCTTTGGAGTGGAAAGTGGAAGTTTTTGGGCCTTATATGAATTCCCTCTCATGCACTAGGTCTCTCTCCTCCAAGCCAAGCCTTCTCAAAATGTTCCAAGTGTCAAGAAACAACAACACGACCACCACAACCCTAGCCCTAGGGTGACGTCAAGCTCCTCAAAAGTGGCGTTTTAGCCTCAAGAGAAAATTGTTGGGCTAGAAAAGGGTTGGGTTAGGTCCTCTGAGATGTCTCCTGAGGCCTCCAAAGGCTATCATCGTCGCCCAGTGTATGTGGCATGGTATCCAACCAGTGGGCTTCAAGCCCCAAGGAATCCCAATCTAGGCTTGTTCTTCCAAATATGTCCACCAACTAGGTCCTGCAAAGACAATGGATGCACCCTCCAAGGATCTCAAGTCAAATTAATCATGATAAGTAAATCAAATCAATAAAAGAGCCATATAAGCATGTACATCCAAACCACCTCATCAAAATAAACAAGTGCTCAAATTCCCTATGCAATTTGCCAAGTTTAGGTATGGGAGGGTTGACAAAGAGACCTATTGGGTGAATCGTATGTCAAGTTTAGGAGTGTTTCCCAAGTGAGTCCCTCTCTAAGACATGTGGAAAAAGTGACATGGATGGGGGAAAGACTTGTGGGCATGGGGTTCATGACATACAAGGGATTGTAATATCTCATTTATGGGTGCCTTTGTAGAGGGTGTGCTTCACCTTCGTTTTCAATGCAAGCTTTGTCCAAGCCCATTTATTGTCTTTTATCTTTTAAATATGTTTCCAAGTTGAATCCAAGGTTGGGCTTCTACCTAAGCATGAAAAACAATGTCCACCTTGACTCTACCTTGGTCACATCATGCTTCCCCAAGTTGGATCCATGTATGAGGCTTCTACCTAAGCATGAAAAACAATGCCCACACATGCTCCACCTTGGTTGGAATTTTGTATTAGTTATTTTTTACGGGTCCCATCAGTTTCTTATGAGAGACATTTCATTGTCCTTAGGATCCTTGGGAGAGCATCTAGAAGGTTCATGATTAGATTTTATCTTTTTCCAGCTACAATCCTCTAGGCCTTCAACCCCTTCTTCCCATGAAATGAGGGACAATCCCTTCTTGGGTCAGTACACCCGAACATCCCTAAAGGTAAGGAGATGAGGGGATGAAGTGTGGAAAATGAAAAGTATGGTTGGGAGTGGCACAATGACTCGTCAAGAGGACCTCCTAGTAGAAAACCTATCCCCAAGGGTGACCCACTTACTATGGCACAGTGTCAACCACCAAAGTGAAACAAGGCAAAGAGCATAATTTCCAAGCAGACGTTATATAATCAAAAGCAGTTTAAAATGCACAAAATCAAATGCCTCAAATATTGAAATGACACTCACCATAATAACTGGCTTGTACCTCATGGAGAAAGACCCAATGTCTTTCAGAAGCTAGCTGATGTGGTGGATACCCTTATGATGAACCTGAAACTATGGTGGTGAGGTGGGTCTATGTCTGTGCAAGTGGAAACTATTGGTCAAGATTGATCTCGGTACTCCATGTCTGCAACCTGAGGGCCTCAAGACATCATCTCCTTGGTTATCTCTAGGAATTGGGGATAACAGGGAAAAGGTCGATGACCCAATCTATCCCAGAAACATCTACTCAAGCCCTTCACTAGCATCAACCCCAAAATTTATAGCCTAAAGTCATTCTCTCTCTCATGTGAAATTTTTGCAAATATGCACGTGATATGAACACTTGTGAAGTTTCAAAAGAAAGAACGTACACTCAGTAAAAGACCCACACTAATGATTGTAGCCTTGGATTGGAACAAAGAGGAAGAATTTGTGCTCATTACCACCAAATGCCAAGGCTAGAAATAGTAGGAGCAAGGTAAATCCAACATAAAATGGCACTAACCCTATTGCAAACACCAACAAAATTTCGAAAAAAAAAACCCCAAACACACAAAATCATGTTGTATGAACCCCTAGACAACAAAATCTTAATGTTGCTCAACCTCATAAAACAATCTCAACAACAACCTCCTTCCATTGGTGTAACATAATAGATGAGTTTGCAGCTACAAAGGTTAATGCTACCTTGGTCCTTGTTGGACATGGTTAGAACCCTTAAACAACTTGAGAATCTACACAAATTCTTGGATGATCCTTCTCAACAAATAGTGCAACCCTTAGACTAGTCTTCCTTTGCCAATCTCAGTACTCTAGTTGAAGAAGAGCCTCCCGAATATGATGTTATGGCCATGAGTTCTTTCAGACCTCCCAGTAATATGTGAGGCGACACACAACGTGCTACATAGGTAGTTGAAGCTATTGAATAAGCTAGGCAACAATGTTTAGTTGAAAACACTCTTGAGTTTTCAGTGAAGACCTCAACCAAAATGTTTCAATCATTTTGAAGCAATATATAAGGAAATACACTTTCCATATAGGTCATTGCAACTATAAAATAGGTTTGAAAATCATTTTTAGTTGGAAACACTCTCCAATTTTGTGTGAAGACCTTGGCCAAAACCTTTCAATTTTTGTTTTGCAAGGCTATAGGGTTCAACTACAACACTTTTTCTAATACAAATTTAATGGTTTATGTCCAAAAAAAAAAAAAAGGAATTTAGGAGAATCTTCTCTAAAATGCTAAAAAAAATAAAACATAAAAACCTTTATTTTTTTTTAAGAAAACACTCACATAATCTTCACATGTTCTTTGAATTTTTTTTTTCCCTTTTTTTAATAATGTACATGCCCAATATTTTTAGAAAAAAATCAAAGTTGAAAATTAAGTATCACTTTACAAGAAAAACAAAACGCTTTATTAAATTAGAAAAAAATCAATGTTGAAAATTAAGTATCACTTTACAATAAAAACAAAACACTTCATTAAATTAGAGGAGAAGCATATGAAAGTGTTAATTTTTAAAACAAAACACTTCATTAAATTAGAGGAGAAGCATATGAAAGTGTTATTTTTTAAAAAGAATCTTGTTTTCTTAAATTTTAAAGTGCTTCTTAAAACCATGTATATTTAAAAATAAAAACAGTTATTTTGTAAATCTTTAATGTGACTTTGTGTATTAAAAAATAATACCCTAAAAATGTTTTATATATATATTTCATGAAATTTTATGAAAAAATTATACATTTTAATTATAAATTTTCATGCATTTTAATTAAACAAAATTGCAAAAATCATTAAATTCATATTCATTCTTTCATATTATTTCACTATATAAAACTCTTGTTTTTCTTTCATATTATTTCACTCTATGAAACTCAGGTTGTTCTAGTTTCATGTTTTTCTTTCATTAAACAAAAGTGCAAAATAAATAAATAATAATTTAAAAAAAAATAGAATTTAAAAATAAAAATAAACACCTGTTTAACTTCACCTAAAAGCTACTCTAACAAGAAATCAAGTGGTGGTGGAAGGAAAGTGAAGAAGGGAGGATGGGTGGAAGAGGAGGTAACAGATTTCCACGCATCCACCACCTCTTCCTTGTATAATTGTAAATGTCCTATAAAGGGTTATAATTTTGTTGTTATATATTTTCTATATAAAAATGGGATCTTTTGGAAACCTTTACAGAATGTTATCAATTAGAAAAAAATATATATAATAAAAAAATTGTGATTCTGGTGAATAGTTTTTTAATCGAATAAAAAACATTCAATTTCAATATCCAAAAAATAAAAATAAACTTTTGTGCTGAAACATTTCTGGAAAGGTGAAAAGGTGAAAGTAGAAATCTCCAATTCATTGAATTGATCTCCATGCCTACACCATCTCCTCGACCCATTCTCCCTACTTTCCTTTTAAAAAAAAGTGTTTTCTTTTACAAATAATTTCTAATCCACACAAAATTTTAAAAATAAATTTACAACAGCAAAGTCAGGGAGCTTTGGAAGACCTTCCCGTTTCAAAGTTCAGAGTAAAAAGCATAGAAGAAGAATTGTGCTTAGGAAACGGAAATGATGTTGTTGCTTATGCCAAAAAGCTTCACATTCCTATAGAGCTTTTGATTTGAAAAATGTAAAAATGGAAAGAATGATATGAATTTTATGAATGAAGATACACTTGTAGTTGCAAAAATTAATCGAATTATTAAATTATAGTCACGATGACGTAGAAATCCAAAATTTAAAAATTAATCGAATTATTAAATTATAGTCACGATGACGTAGAAATCCAAAATTTAAAGATAAACTAGATAAATATAATATAATGTGTAGCCACTAGGACTTTAATATAATATATAAAATATTATATTTTTTAATATATTATTAAAAAAATCAATAATAATTTATGTATATTTTATTTACAGTTATAATTTGGTTAATGTTAAAAAATAAGTGTAAAATTAAAAGTTTTTATTTGGAATAAAAAATTGTTTGTATTTATTTATTAATATGGTTGGATTTGAGTTTTTTTTCAGGGGATTTAAATAGATGACTCACTTACGAAGTGTTTTAACAGTCTACTTGTTTTAATCAATTGTTTTAAACATTAGAGACTATTTTTGAAGGTGTTTAATTTAATAGTGTTATATATATATATATATATATATATATATATATATATATATATATATATATATAAAGGTCCAAAAATCTATTATAATTCATTGGTTAATCAACAATGAGAAAAATCATCATGTGCTTTATCCATACATTTAGTCTTAATGTCATACATGAAACCAAACACTACCTCAATTATTATTTTTAAATCTTATTTATTTTTCTCATGTTTATCTTGCAAAAAATATACAAATTTTTTAAAATAAAAACAAATATAACTTATGAAAAATATTATACATTTATATATTAAAAACTTAAAATCTCATATATAAAACTAAACACTATTTTAACTAGCATACCCCTAAAGCAGGGGAAAGGAAACGCCGAAGTGAATTGGGGTTGTTATGTTGTTCTAGATTTTGTTTTTTAATGGAAAATGAATGCTTGACAAGGTCAATCTGCATCCCATACCTCGTGAAATATTTTCAACGATCTTGTAACTCCAAATCTGAATTTCCCAGCTGCATGCCCACTTGCAATAATCACAAATACGTGATCGCGACTTTTCAAGAAAGAAATAGAAGATGAAGAAGTGACAACAATCAAGAGGGTGAAGAGACGATGATGGAGCAAAACTAGAAGAAATTGTTTGCTGAATTAAGGCATTGTGAAGGTGATGAGGGTATGCAGGGGGATGTCTAGCATGATGGACAGGGGGAGTACGCTACATGATGGAACATAGGCCAATCAACAAATGTCACATGGTAGTTTGCAAGACAAAACATAAACTAAACATCAAATGACACATGTTAGTGTTTGAGAGGTTCTAGACATTCGACAAAACTTATGAACCCCAATTGTTGTTTTTAATGGATGTTTCAAGAACAATGTAGTGGCGATATATAAAGAGAGTCTTTCAAGGAGTACTCGAGTTGAAGGAATGGAGGGTTGTTGGTATGTATTAGGACATTTTTGTGGGTAACTGATACAATTCAATTAGAGGTTAGAAACCACTTAGATGAGATCCATAGTTTAAAGTGCACTTAAAAGTCATCATCTCAACAATTTGCACTAGTGATGACTCATTAACTCCCAATTGAACAAAACAAATATTTTGATTTATTTAATTATTTGTAATATTAAAACAACTTAATATAAGAACGTGCAATATTCTAAGTTATTATTATTATTACGACTTATTATCTTTTTTGTTGTATACCTTACCTTATTTATACGAAAGTAATATATACACCAATATAACAAAATATGTAAATAGTACATTGGTGTGATAAAATATGTATTCTAAAATCCAAGGTTTAAGAGTAAAATGACTTGGCATAGATTTCCATATAGTAATCATATATTGATTTAGTCCACTTTATTATAATATAATGTTTCAACTAATAAATTTCAAATTATATATATATATATATATATATATATATATATATATATATATTATTATAATGGATGAAAATATGATAAAAAAAACTTTGAGAACTAAGGCATTGCATTTTAATAAAGTTTTGAAGGTATTTTCTTTGATAAGTCGTGGAAAGACTATGAAGGGTTTAGGGGAACATCCCCTTAAAAAAATGTTATTGTTCGAATTTGGTGTTTTTAAATGTTATATATATAACATTTAAATTGTTCTTATCACCTTTAAGAAGTGATGGATTTAATAGTATATATTAATGTAAATATTTTGAGATATGTATTATATTTAAATTTAATGTTATATATATATAGGAGTCTTTTATATATATATATATATGAGATTATAGAAATGTTATTTTTATTGGATATTTTCAATTAAAGGTAAGTGGTTCATTAATATTAATATTTTTAATTTTTTTTATAAAAATACTACTCAGTTGAACAAGTTAATAAATTATTCATTAATTATTTCCTTGATATGTACAAACTTGCACTCTTCAAAAGATTAAATTGTTTCTTTACACCATGTTATGTGGTTAGACGGATTTTATGATGAACCTTTGAATTTCTTATTAAAAATATTGATCACCAACATCAAAACCCCTTCAAAGATAACAACATTGAATTCATCTCTTTTTTAGTACTCTTATTAAAAACTTATATTAGATTTTAGATTACGCCTTAACAATATGAGAGATTAGATTTGATCTCTAATAAACTCAAGTCATTATACACCTTAACAATATGAGATATCACATTTGATCTCTAATAAACTCAAGTCAATGTATGAATTGGGTTTTCATTTTTTCTTATACCATGAAACACAAAATTAGAGGAGTTGGTAACAACTAAGTGATTTATTGTATAAACATTTTTTTTTCCAGATGTATTTTTTTAAATAATTTAAAATTAAAATACTATAGATGTTTGGCTTATTTTATCTAAAATAATTTAAAATTAAAATACTATAAATGTTTGACGTATTTATCTATGGATATTTTTTAAGAAAACAACACCATCATTAGAATGGAAATTTATGAAGACAACAAGATTAATAGACATTTGGATTATTGTTTTTTCATATCCTTTCATTGATTTATATCATAAACATAATTTCCTTCTCTAAATATATTAGAGATGTATTTTTTTATTTAAGATACAAAGATGTATTTTTGTTTTAGAAAAAACATTAAGACTTATATATCTTTGAAGTATCCAATAGACAATTTTCATACCCTACCAAGGTATCAAGGTTCAAATTCAAAGATCCGATAACACTCTGTGAGTCCAAGTAATTTTAACTAAGTGCCCATCTAAAACAAACTAAATAGACTCCAAGATGCAGATCCTAAACAAATTTAACTGATTTTCAACTAAAAGAATCTTTCTTCCATTATAATATTCCTAGGCTCAAGAAGGCCTTTTAGCCAGGATCTTTCTTCCATTATACTCTCATAATGTGAAAGATGGTTTGTGACAAGATAATGAAAAAACAGAAGATGGTTCGTGACAAGATAATGAAAAAAAGAAATTTATGAATCTATGATAACAATTAATAAACTCCCTCTATGGACTAACTTGTCAATGCAGGAGTGATTGATTGAGCCAACGTTGAGTGAAAAAATGAAAGTTACCAAGGTGGGCACAGAAATGGGAGTGAAGTGCATAGTAATTACATCTTCTACTGGTGCATTTTACATGGATACTCACAGAAACCCACTCGCTACAGTGGAAATGACTCTTGGAGGGATCCAAACTACCACATACACAATAAGGTAACACAAGAAGGTATTCAGTTTATTTTTATTTCGCTTTAACAACAATGGGATAACATATATAGGTTATTGAATATTTTGGATAATATAATGGACTAATTTTATTACTCTGTCTTGTTCATGCATTACAGAATTGGTATTGTTGTGCAAATATTTTGGTAGAGAAATTAGCATGAGAGGTTGTGGAGAAAAGAAATTTGTATATTGTTTGCAAAGATATTAGTAGAGAAATTAGCTTGGGAGATTGCCGGGAAATAAATTTGGAGGAATCCCTTTGTTAACACTCGGAACTTGACTTGGGTTGCATGCAAGTAAATCCCGAAGTAACCTCGAACCACTTTGGATTGGAAACTGCCCTTTCCAACCATGAGAGGGATCTCTCAAATAATGTCACAAAAACTAATGATAAATCAATAATTCACAAAAACAGTGGACAGACTATGGGTTTTAAAAGGTTTTGGGTTTTTAGGTTTTGTGGGTTGGGTAGTGTGAATAGTCCATTGGGCATGGAGTCAAATGATCATGCAAATAATATGAGTTTTCGACAATGGAAATTAGTGGAACATAGGCAAGGTAGAAATTGTTTACAGAGAGAAGGATTCATAAGTGTATGACAACATAATAGAGAGAAAACATATCAAAATACAAAGAGCACTTAGCAAAGAGTGAGTTCCTTGTATAAATTAGTGGAAAGAGACTGTTGGGACATAGCATATAACAAATGATGAGTTATGGGCCTTCAGTTCTCTGCAAGAAACAATCTATAACCAGTTCTGCAACAGAGCATCTAACAAAAAGAATGAATTTCATTCTAAAAACAGTTAAAAATCGAGAAGGAATGATAATAAGATCATATGAAATGGTATTGAAACTAAGCAATAGAAAAACTCTGTAAAAAACATCACAAGAATCTATGATATGGAAAAACGATGACTCTGCACTATTTTATTAAACTGAAAATGAAAGCTACAACCCAAGAGTACTACTCCAGTGTTTTTTCCGCCCTTCTCCAAGAGATCTCTCCTTAATTAAATAGAAAATAACATCCAAATAACCTTAGGAGGTTGAATCCCATCTCCTCCATTGGATTCTAAGCCTTGGAGATAGGTGGCAACAATCAAAGAGACAAAAATCCAACAAACTACTAATTTTCAAGAATTTGTTGGAAGTCATTAATAAATTGTTTCCACCTCATGCATAAGGCCATTGATGGAGATAAATCTTACGTGCAGGTGTCCCTTGACATCTAACTGATCCTTGAGAATCCATTTGAATCCTCCTTGATAGGTGGTAACCTCCCAACAAGGCGAATATCAAAATTGTGACCACTACAGGAAATTAGGTAGCACCGTTGTAAAAAAGTTGGTAGCGCCACTTCTATGTCTAATATATATATAAAACCATACCATATTTTCAAAAACTAAGAGAGGTTTTTTTTATTTGGAATGTTATGAACAAAAACCTCCTCCAGTTTTCAAAAATACCTTCTCAATTGTTCATAATCCAAGTTTCAATTTAGTGACTCAAAACTGGTAAAATAACTCTGCACAATTTGTTTTTTGCCAGAATTTAGGTAGCGCCTTCCGGTGTGTTTGCATGAAATATGGTAGCGTAAATCCATGGGTGATTTTGATGGTTGGAACCTTGTGAGAATGTTTTCAATGCTTGTTCTTGACACTTGGCACCTTAACCAATCTTGTGCTAACATAGGCTCCATGGGGGATAGAGTCCTCCCTGTGAGGCTCTAAGAACTCTTGTAGTTTAAGTGCCTTATCCTTTGGGCTTGTGGAGTCATGCTCTGTTGCATCGTGCTGAAGACAAAATAATGACAACTTATATTAATCTACTTTAAAACAGAAAGCAAACACACCTTCTCTTGATGGATCTTATTTATGTACAAAACCTAAGCTAACTGACTTTTACAATGGGATAGGTGAAGGAAAACTTCCACCAAAGCCATTCAAGCAACTTGCTGACATGAGTCTTTATAATGCAAATTATTGACAGCAGACAAGAGGAATATGACAATGGTTTGAAAACATTTCCTATATCTCCTCTGACTATTGCTGACACAATAAAGTTTACAGGTTCCAAAACATTTGAGAAATACAACTCCATATACACCCCTACAGGGTCATGAAAATGGTGACAAAACACATGGGACTGATAGCATATTTCTTTTTCCACTTCAAGTTGCTTACTGTAAACTGTGGGTACAAGAGGAAGAAGGATTGACGTAGGTGGTTGCTGCTCCACTGATGACTGTTGATTTACTTATGGCTATGTATAAACGATCTCTTCATGTGCCTCAACTAAGGGCTGCTCCTGGTCAAATCTTCGGGTTATGTCTTCTATGACAAGGCCAACCTCTGCATCATACTCCTTGTCTTCATAGTGATCAAATATAGGATAATATTGCTGCTCATTATCACTAGAATATTCATCAAAAATGGGCTGCCCTTCATACTTACGATCAACCTCTAAAACAGTAATTTCATCAAGAATATAATTGTTAAAAATATCCATTTCAGGAACAACAGTAACTGTTGCTTCTATTTGTTCATACACATGATTTTCATTTGAAACAAAGTTATGAATGTTGTCCTCTCCGAATACAAGAGTATTCTTTATACTTTCATTTGGACAGTGAATAAAATCATTTTCATCTTTATATTCTGTAGAGTAATCTAATAGATCTTGAGCACATTCTACATATCCCTCACAACAATTATGGAAAAATACTTTGAGAGGGATAAAACCTTTTACAGTGTTCATTGAATACTCTATGGAAATCCTTCAAGGATGAAATGCTGGAAGGGGGTAACGAGAAATACCATTTACGTGCATCCCCATCCAATGAATACATGAAAATTTTCATCAAAATATCTTCATGATGGATGTCAAGCTGCTGCATCAAAGCATGAAATTCTTGAACATGCTCAATAGGGTTGTCATCCTTACCTTCATAAAATCTAGGCAGCAGATCTTAACATTCATCAATAAGAGGCACAAGATGTGGATAATCATCTATGGATGAGAAATTGAGTGGGGAAAACCTCCTGGCTTGGATAGCCTTCATAGCCATTTAATTGGTCTCATTCCATTGGAGTCACCAATAGATTCTGAACAATGGAGTCGCCATGGTGAATGTGAAGTCTTGAAGGTGTCCAGATTCAGTCACCATCTAAAGCTAGAGTTGTGCAATGTCGTTCTTCCCAGGGAGCTTTTCAATCTGCTCAAATCTGTCCCCGACAACGGTGCCAAAATGTTAACACTCAGAACTTGACTTGGGTTGCATGCAAGTAAATCCCAAGGTAACCTCGAACCACTTTTGATTGGAAACTGCCCTTTCCAACCACGAGAGGGATCTCTCAAATAATGTCACAAAAACTAATGATAAATCAATAATTCACAAAAATAGTGGACAAACTGTGGGTTTTAAAAGGTTTTGGGTTTTTAGGTTTTGTGGGTTGGGTAGTGTGAATAGTCCATTAGGCATGGATTCAAATGATCATGCAAATAATATGAGTTTTCGACAATGGAAATTAGTGGAACAGAGGCAAGGTAGAAACTGTTTACAGAGAGAAGGATTCATAAGTGTATGACAACATAATAGAGAGAAAACATATCAAAATACAAAGAGCACTTAGCAAAGAGTGAGTTCCTTGTATAAATAAGTGGAAAGTGATTGTTGGGACAAAGAATCTAACAAAGGATGGGTTATGGGCCTTCAGTTCTCTACAATAAACAATCTATAACTAGTTCTGCAACAGAGCATCTAACAAAAAGGATGAATTCCATTCCAAAAATAGTTAAAAATCGAGAAGGAATGATAATAAGATCATATGAAATGGTATTGAAACTAAGCAATAGACAAACTCTATAAACAACATCACAAGAATCTCTGATCTGGAAAAACCATGACTCTGCACTATTTTATTAAACTAAAAATGAAAGCTACAACCCAAGAGTACTACTCCAGTGTTTTCCCCCCCTTTTCCAAGAGATCTCTCCTTCATTAAATAGAAAATAACATCCAAATAACCTTAGGAGGTCGAATCCCATCTCCTCCACTGGATTCTAAGCCTTGGAGATAGGTGGCAACAATCAAAGATACAAAAATCCAACAAACTGCTAATTTCCAAGAATTTGTTGGAAGTCATTAATAAATTGTTTCCACCTCATGAATGATGCCTTTGATGGAGCTAAATCTTAGGCGCAGGTGTCCCTTGACATCTAACTTATCCTTGAGAATCCAATCAAATCCTCCTTTACAGGTTGCAACCTCCCAACAAGGCGAATATCAAAACCATGACCGCTACAGGAAATTAGGTAGCGTCATTGTAAAATAGTTGGTAGCACCACTTCTATGTCTAATATCTCTCAAACCGTACCACATTTTCAAAAACTGAGAGATTTTTTTGTTATTTGGAATGTTATGAACAAAAATCTCCTCTGGTTTTCAAAAATACCTTCTCAATTGTTGATAATCAAAGTTTCAAGTTAGTGAATCAAAACCGGTAAAATAACTCTGCACAATTCATTTTCTGCCAGAATTTAGGTAGCGCCCGCCTGTGTGTCTACATGAAATTTGGTAGAATAAATCCATGGGTGCTTTTGATGCTTGGAACCTTGTGACAGTGTTTCCAATGCTTGTTCTTGACACTTGGCACCTTAACCCATCTTGTGCTAACACCCTCCAAACATAGACAACATGAGGCCCTCTATTTAGCGATTTTCTTGATGAAGAACCGAAATGTGATTTTGAAACATGCAGACATCCTCATTTCCTCTTCAATCTATCCAAATGAAGACATATTTTGATCACAAAAACCTGGAATGCTTCTCCATGGTGAGATTCATGAGCAACATAAATGCACTTCCTATACGATGTAGGGCCTTATTAAACTTGACCTTTTAGGGAAAATGCATATGACACCCGAGCTGGATGAAACCTTCATCAAAATAGCCCAAGAAAATTTATGAAGGAAGCTAGTGCCACCAGCTCTGTAGAGATAGAATGTTTGGAAGTAGATTTCGAACCTACATATCCTACATATGATTGTTGTATTCTCATAATCCAAGTATTTAAATATTTTCCATCTGAGAATCATTTCTTCCGAAATATCTTTACTAAGATCTATCTCAACACAAATAGCTCTCTAAAAATATGATTTTATGTGTTAAATGCCCAAAGTATTCTCAATATCCTTAAACACTCATAAATACCATAAATGTAATGGCAAATTGAAAAGACTACCCCAACATGACATTCTAGTAACAAACATAGTATTAGAATCAAAATAAGAAAACTAAAAAATTATAAAAAGTATGATGCTTCCCAAACAAAAGAACCTCCTTAAAAATCCCAAAAATCTGTTGATACTCAACATAATTATAAAACTAAACAACAAAAAACTACCTTTAAAATAGAAAGAAAATTTTCCAATTAAAAATCTCACAATTCTTTGTGCAGAACTGTATAGATCCATCGAAAATATTTTTAAATATAATGTAACCTCAACAGTCTGACTGTACACTGCCAGCTATCCTGGCCAGTTGTACTTTCTATTCTTGTTTTTCTTGAGCCTACTTAGCTCAGCCATCTCCCATTGCATTGTACTTCTTTAGAACTTCTTCAGACTTACTTCTCATTGTACTTCTATTCTTCATACATTCCAATATATTGTTCTATTCTTTCTCTCTGCATCTCTTGCTTCAGAATTTATCATGGTATCAGAGCTACAGTAGTAAGCCTCTTCACACAGGCTGGAGAGCAACACGATCCTCAAACAACGCAGAGCTTACACGGATCCTGAGAGCAATTCGACACATACTTTTCACAAGGCTTGGAGAGTTGTCTGTCATACTCTCGAAAGATCCTTGCAGGAAAATTCCACGAGGAAGCAGACCGTCCTATGCTCAAATATCAGCGTAAGAAGCTCACACGTCAAAGAAGAGCGTACAACGCTCGAAATATCGAGGCAGAAGATAGTGTAGAAGAAGAAACTTTAAATATTCTTGTAATTTTCAAGAATCATCAAGGATACACGAAGAAGAGCTGCAAGAGGTGGGAACTCTTGAAGAATTCGAAGAATTTGTTCAAATTCGTTAAAGATTCCTGCAGAAGGTAGAATCGTTTAAAGATTTACGGGAAATCGCTCAAATCTGTCAAAGATTACAGCAGAGAACAAAGAATTCGTGAAATTCTTTCAAATCTTTGAAAGATTCACGAATCTTTCTTCCACAGGAGCAAAGAACGCGTCTCAGGTTCAAAGAATAGCCATCGCGGCTGTAAGATTCGTCCTGCGAACGGATCCAGAGCGGGAAACCAGTTCAGAAGGGACGAAGAGAGCGCGGAAAAGGTGAAAGAGTTTCAGCCGTTAGATCTTGCGCAGAGGACCGACAACCGTTGGATCAACGAGAAAGTGCACGAGGTTTAGTCCTCTGAAGTGAACAGGAGAATTTTTGACTTGTGAAGTCGCGAAATCCCGACATCATCTGGACCGTCCATCAAGAGACACGTGGCGAGTCTTGACATTTCGCTAACTCGCAAGGTGTAAAGGTCAGAAGACTGCTGTGAGAATTCACGAATCGCGAAATCACAAGTCATTCTGGACCGTTGGATTGAGATAGATCGTAAGCTGTCGATCTGATCCGATCGCTAAATCGGGAATCGGGAGTTGGACGAGCAAAGGAAACTGCTCTCCAAAACTCTGATACGCGAAATCCTTACATCACGTATCACGAAATCCCGAGAGGATTGAGAGCCGTCCATCTCAGAGGACAGGTGGCAGCAAATCCAAGCCATCACTCCATCGGCATTTCGGAGTTCGGGATATCAGAGGTCTTGTTGACAAAAGACACTCCACGACGAAAGTCGCGAAATAACGATTCACGAAATAGCGATAAGATCACAACCGTCCATTTGTTTGGACACGTTGCGGACATCGAGGAAACCTTCGGCATCTCGGCAATCAGGGTTCTCAGTTGACAGGGAATTTGGAGCCGCAAGTCGCGAAATCGCAAAACAATGAGGACCGTCCATCTTAAGGGGAAGGAGAGTCCATCGACACATCGGGATTCGGTAAATCGCGAATCCTGAGGACAAGGGATCAGGTTTCTTTATGGTGAAAACCCCGTAAACGATCGGAGCCGTCCATTTTGAGGAGACACGTGGGCGAGATTGGGAGAACCAATCGACACACCGGGGTTCGACGTTTCATGGATCCTGGAGACGAGACGTCCGGAATAGTCAAATCGCGAAATCGCGAGGAGAAATCAGGACCATCCAATATAGGAGGCCGCGTGGTGGAGATCAAGGCAATCGAGAAATTTCCCGAAAGGAAAGGTCATCCATCGTGAAATCGAGAATCGAGAAATCGGGGATTTCGTGGACAAGAGGTCCAATACATTTCGACTCTCGAAACCCCGAATCCCGATAAGAGGTTTGACTGCGGTCTTATGAGTTCTATTCATAAGATCTGGACCGTCAGATCATAGGAAGATCTGGAGCGTTGAATTGTCCAAAGGCGAATTTCACATTTCGGCAATTTTGAAAGACAAAGAACCGGAAAATCCCGTAGCGCTTTAACATCAAGGCGCGTGGTCACATTGCACGGTGACTAAGGCCAAATTCAAGGTCGATAAGCTCTCTTCGGCCATCGACAAATCAGCGTTTCGACGATCAGAGGTTGGCAAGACAAGAGATCGGACGACTCGTATAACGAAGTCCTGACGTTAGAATCACGAAGCCAAAAACTCGTGAAATCTTGAACACAGAGTTCTGAAGTCACTACAAATTATACACAGGAGACAGGTAAGTAAGAATTTTGTTTCTGTTTTGTTCATTTTTTTTCAAAACAAATATGGCGTCGTCTAGCAATTTAGGACCAACTCAGGGTCCGATTCTTCTTGGAAAGAACTATGAGTTATGGTCTCTTCGGATGAAATCTTTCTTGCAAGCACAAGAGTGTTGGGAACCAGTGGATCTTAGATATGTGGAACCAGATCCATCATCCCTTTCTGCTATGACAAATCCGCAGAGAATTGCTCAGGCAACACAGAGGAACAAAGAAAATAAAGCTAAATTTTGGATTCAAAATTCCGTGGATGATTCAATCTTCTCAAAAATCACAGGCGCTGGTACTTCAAAACAGGCCTGGGACATCCTTAAATCTTCCTACCAAGGAAATGACAGGGTCAAAACAGTTAAACTGCAGACCTTGAGGACGCAATTCGAGACTCTAAGGATGACAAAGTCCAAAAATGTGGATTAGTTCAGACGAGAGTCATGGGAATCGTGAACCAGATCAGACTGACTGGTGAAACCATCATTGATCAACGCATTGTTGAGAAAATCCTCAGAAGCTTACCAAAGAAATTCGAAATGGTTGTAAAAACAATCCTTGAATCCAAGGATCTGTCAAGTTTTTCAACAGATGAACTAATTGGTTCTCTGGTGACACATGAGACCAGACTACATCTCATAGATGAGTCAATCTCTAATGCTTTCAAAACTCAATTCTCCTTCAGCAGAGGAAGAGGCAGAGGAAGAAGCAGAGGTCACCAAAGAAGAGGGAGCAATCAAAGTAACCCTCACTCCAGTGGAGGTAATAGACAACAGTATCCAAATCAAAATTTCCAAGGTCAAAGACAACAACAACAAAATCAACATCAGAATTTCCATCCTCAAAGAGGCAGAGGGAGAAGATCAAATGACAAAACAAGCATACAATGCTATTACTGAAAAAAGTATGAACACTATGAATCTGAATGCAGGAAGAAGCAAGCATATCAGCTCTCAGGCAGAGCACATGTGTCAAATCACACGGGAGAAAACTCAGGAGGTATGTTTCTTTCGTGTCACAACACTGAACAACAACCTAAAGATCTCTGGTTGCTGGACAGTGGATGCAGCAATCACATGACAGGTAACAAAGAATTACTTTCATGCATTGATTCTTCAATCTCATCTGATATTACACTTGGAAACGATTATTTAGTCAAAGTTCAAGGAAAATGAACTGTCCCTATTCTTACTAAACATAATGTAAATAAAGACATAAACAATGTCTATCATGTTCCAGATCTGAAACATAATTTGCTAAGTGTAGGACAACTCATTGAACATGGCTATAAGGTACTTTTTGAGGGAGCATCTTGCAAGATATATGAAAAAATCCCAAGCAGAAAATTAATTTCTGAAATCCATATGACTCAAAATAGGATGTTTCCCCTTACCCTCAGAACTGCAAATCTGAGTCAACCATATGCACAAAGTGCATCAACCCTGAATGAAACAATGGTTTGGCATACAAGATTTGGACATCTACCCTTTCAGAGTCTAAGTCTTCTTCAGAAGAACTCCATGGTCAAAGGTCTTCCTATATTTAAAGAGCAAATTCCCCCATGTGAGTCTTGCATACTTGGAAAACATAAGAGAAATAGTTTTTCACAGTCTTCCAATCAAGCCAAACATCATCTTGAACTTGTTCACATTGACCTATGTGGACCAATGCAAACAGAGTCAATAGGTGGTAGCTTTGACTTTCTAATGTTTATTGATGATTTCAGCAGAAAAATATGGATCTATTTTCTCAGACACAAGTCTGAAACTTTTGAAAAATTCAAAGAATTCAAGGCAGAAGCTGAAAAACAGAGTGACAAATATATCAAAGCACTCAGGTCAGATGGAGGAGGAGAATACAACTCCAGAGAATTTGCAAATTTCTGCAAATCACAAGGCATTATCATGCAAACAACAG
>ML788072.1:93390-113169 GCA_009831015.1 Picea engelmannii
ACACTATAATTCTCATTATTAAACATTATTTAAAACAAAAATCATTTTATTTATAAAGAATAATTAAAAATAATATTTTTAAAACCTAATTAATAATAAAGTTTGTTTAAATTTTTTTTCCTAATATCTAACTAATCTTAAAATTCAATTCTATGATTCATACTTTCCAAATGAGCTTGCATCAATAAATAAATAAAAAAGTGTGAAATTTTTTATATTGTTCATCAATTTGTTGCGTACGGATATAGAATTTTGTTGTTCATGCACCAGCACAAAGGACGACTTAATTATTAATTTACATTCATAAAAAAAAAATCAAATATATTCCTTCGTTTATATATTTATTTATATATGATTTTTTCTCTTTAAAATGTGATTTATTATAGACTAATTAAGTTTTAATGGATGTTAATCATCATCATCATATAGATAAATAGATGTATATAATTTCTTAAAATGAATACAAAATAAATATTTTTCAAAATAATTTAATTAATTAAATAATATTAAAATATAATTTAATGTAATCAAAATTTGGGGATGATTATAGTATGTTGAGTTTTTAATAAGTATATTATTATCATGGTTTAAATTTTATTATTGATTAACTTTATGTTTTATGTTTTAGAGTTTGTTCTATCTTAAAAATAATATAAAATAAGTGAAAATACTCAATGATTTTCCAATAATATAACCTAGAAAAAAAAGTACTTAATTTTTTATTATAAAGAAAATAAAAAACTGATTATTAAATATAACTCAATACAATAAAATCTATATTTTTTTATAAATTAATATATATATATATATATATATATATATATATATATATATATATATATATATATATATATATATATATATATATCAAATAATACTAATTGTAACTCGATCTAATCAAATTCATTTAATTTTTTATTACACTTAATGTTTTACAAAGTAAAAAACTTAATTATTAAATGCAATGAAATCCATTTAATTTTTTACGAAGTACCCAAACCCATTTTCATAAATTAAATAAAATCCTACATTTTTACATCCATATTCATTTTTGGATTTCCGCTACGGATAATGTGATTATATCGGCATTGTAACAGGATGAAATAAAACAAATATTTTTTACAAACTATTAACGCAATAATAGTTAAAGCAATTTAATTAACTGAAATGAAATTTCATTATTTTATTTTTGATATATATATTTTTTTCAATATATATTAAAATTAGAATTAGTTTATTAGAACTTAAGAAAGGTAAGAGATTAATTGGTATTGTGACAAATATTTTGAAATTATGATTTAATTTGGGCATAGGCATGTCATTATAACAGAAAATGTTTTTCATTTTCAATACTCATAGTGTCACAAAGATAAGATATTATTTCATCCCATAGTGTTTTGGGAATTGTCCAACACCGAATTATCTCGTGATAGTTTATTCTTATATTAGCAATGTTGATTTTCTTCTTTACACTAGTCAAAACATAGAGAGACTTTTGATCTTCTAGATTAGGGTTGACCGCCTCCTTATAGTGTCTTAACTTTTTTTTTTTTCTCTTAATCCTTTATGGCACCACAAATTCTCCTTAAATTTAGATGTAAGAATATTTTTAATATTATTGGTATTCTGTAGAATGACTTCTTCATTTATTCCCTAATGATTGAGAAAAGACTTGATATCTTTATGTCATTCTTGCTTGAGCCTCTAGTGGTTTTGGCTTGTGTTTGAAGCAATTTTGGGGAGCCTCTTGTTGTCCATGTCATTTATCTTGTTCTTGTGCATTAAATACATAATCATCTAGTTGTGCTCTCAATGGGGGAAAGACTCACTTCTATGAGGAGGATAGGATAGGGTGTATTGCCTTTAATTTTGAGATTATAAGTTATAAAATTCTTTTGGAACTGCTCTATCTTTCTCTAAGATTCTCTAGAGATACTGCATTCTCAAACTTCACATCCATATAAGATAAATAGAGTGATGATAGACTCAAAGAGGAGTTATTTCTTATCCCATAGACAAAGTTCCAAAATTTTACAATTGTTTTCAAGCCCATAATAAGATTCCCACATTCCATTTATCCTTTTCCCAACACTACAATTCCAGTTGAGCTTGTGATAATAACAATTTTGAGATATTTTTATGAAATCACTTCCTCCAAGTTATTGTTGTCATATACAAAAGTGTTGTAGGTGATCTTTTTGGATTTAATTATCATAGCCTTCATTTTCTCAATGTTTACAATCATACATGTACTAGATAAGAAATCATTGAAGATTCTTAGTTGTTTACTAAGGTCATAGGGACTCATCACCATAAGAACAATATCACCGACGTAAAGAAGAAGGATGATGACTATACTAGCAGGAGTTGGGATGACACAAACTGCATCTTCTAAACAATCTTCTAACTTGTTAATGTATATATGCCAAAAAGGGTAGGGGACAAGGGACACCCTTGTTTGAATCCCATATTATAGTTAATATCTTTCAACCAACCCTCAATGTTACTTTAAACTTGGAAATAATGTTCTCATACAACCTTACCACAACAACTCTCAACTCAAAATGAACTTTTTGCTCTTCTAACCTTTTTTAAAAGTTAGTCATGGGCACTATGTCAAAAGTTTTTCTAAATTCAACGGAACAACAAAGGATATTGGTTTATTATTGTGACATCGCAATGATTGTAAGCGTAACAAGGTGGTCCACGGTTGAATGATATCCTCTAAACCCAACGTGGCCTTAAGCTCTTTTTTCCATGGCTTTCTAACCATATGTTGATCTTCTTTTCCAAAATAATTATGTATAATTTGGCTAAAATGGGGCTAATCATAATGGTCCTATAATTAGAGGGATTAATTTTGTCCCCACTTTTAAAAATAGGTACAATGAGGATTTAAGTCCAGGGTTTAGGGAATCCCAACTTCACTGCTAAATTGAAGAGCTTGTGTATGTGAGGGATGAGGATAGGCCCTCCAATTTTTAAGATTCAACTTGGTAGCCTTCGATGTCTTACATTTCTGTTTTGCAAGTCGCTTAACCCCTGAACTTTATGTTTTCTATAGATAAAATCCTATGTAGAGATGTTTGGAATGTTGTCTAAGACATTAGGGGATTTGTAAATATTTTCAAGGTAGGATTTCCAGTCTCTCAAGGTAACAATATTATTTTCTTTAGTTTTACGAGTCTTAGTTTTATGAGTTAGAATTTGTGAGCTAGAGTTTCTTAGGATTTAGATTAGATAGGTTCAAAAGCTTCTCATGTTTTCTATTTATGTAGTGCCTTTTCCCCTTTTAATTAGGGCTTTGTATCTATTTATCTTATAGGATTTTAAGGACTCATTAGAAGCATATATGCTAGTTTTTCTCGCAATTTTACACTCATTATCATACAAAGGGTTGACTATTCTATTATTCTTTTTACACAACACCCCGATAGAGAATTTGTTAATAGAATTAAGGAGAGTTGTCATAAAATTATGATAAAAGGCTTCAATATTGTTCTTATATGATAGTAGATTTAATTCAATATTCAAGTCCTTATTTAATATCTATTTCATCTTAAAATTCTTTTGTATGATTCATACTTTCTTTCTTTCCAAGTGAAAGACACCCATCGACAAAAAAAAAATATTTTTTTTATTTATCAATGTTGTTGCTTATGCATGGGCATACAATTTTGTTTCTTATGCATGATCACAATTTGAAAGATAAAGGAAGACATAATTATTAAATTACATCAATAAAAATTATATGTGTGTGTGTGTAAAAGATACTTCTTATATATAGAGAAAAATATCTACATGAACAGTTAAAAAGACATGAAAAAACCAGAAGGGTATATAGAATTAACATCATAAACTCTTTCGAAGGGAAACTTAAAAAACTATGAAATCAAAATAAGAGGATGGATCTAACATTTGTGTATCTCTAATAAATAATGTCCCTTTTGCAAGGAGTTGCATATGTACCTCATTTTTCCATAATTTCCAAAAAGTTGATTGAGAACAAACCTCATTATCAAAAATGTAATTGTGACATAGTTTCCAAAGGATAAATAAGGCAAAGACTCTCAAACATTTCCAAAAACAAGCCAAGGAATCACAAATCACCCATTTGGAATCACCGAAAAAAACCACACGCCAATGCAAATGCCCCTAAAGAGTGTTCACCATCTGAGATTGAACCTAATCCCAACAAGATCTCGTAAATGTGCATTCCCATAAAATATGCTTCACATATTCAGACTTCAAGCAAGAGGGGAAAAGGCCATTAGAAATACCACTTTTGGAAAGTTGGGATTTAGAGGGGATACATTGGTATATCACCAACCAAGAAAAAACCCGGAGATTATATGAAGCTCAAATCAACCATACACCATGCAACCTCCAAATCCACTAACTCTCTGCATTTGAAGAAATCCACTTGGCATTGAGAATGGGATCTAATTCATGGTGTTGATGCAAAATGGAGTAGATATTGTGAGAATTGTAATGGTTAAGGGGATTTCCAACGCTCTACTCCCAATATCGCTAAAAGGGCCCAGTCATATCAATATTCATCTTAAAATTCTCCTTCTGGGGTATGAGACCAATAATCTCCTTCCAAGTAAGTCGATCCACAAAAGACAATGCAAACTCCTTGGGCAGTTAATACCAATTCTTCCAAGAACGGGCATTAGAATCCCAAAGATCTCTCCAGAAGAAAATATTACTTCTGCTAAGCCTCCTTGCTTGAAAACGAGGGAGGTCAGATATTCAAGTACCTTCGTACTTCCAACTCCAAATTGGTCTCCTAGCCAGATCCCAAACTGGTCTAATTCCAGACCACTTACATCGAACTAAGCCTGCTACCCTCCTCTAAGTTTTCCAAATACTCATGAAGATGAAGGACCCTCAAATATGGAAATTATGAATAGAGATGATATCACATAAATCAAATTTACCCTTTACTCTACCAACATGTTGGGCTAAAATCAATTTGTGTCGCATCAAAACCTGATAAGGAGATGAGCCTTCCAAATGCCTAACAACCCATTTAGCAACAAAAATGTTTCCTTGGGTTGCCACATCAATCAGGCCAAGGCCTCCCTCATCCTTGGGAATGATACATACTTCCCAAGGCACCATGGGGAGACCACAAGCCCCACCATATTTGGCCCATAGGTATGAGCACAAAATATGTTCCAATCGACGAAACAACATCTTGCTTGGAATCCAATAAGAAACATAGTAAATGTGGGAGGCCTGAAAAATCCTGCTCACCACTGTCAACTTAGCGGCAAAGGGAAGATACTTGCATTTCCAAAAAAGTAATTTACGCTGCAATATTTCCAAACACTAATCCCATATTGCAATCGGAGAAATGTCTACCCCAAATGGTATACCAAGATATTTCACAATAACCCTTGGCTCGACAAACTTCCAAGTAGCTGGAAATCACATGGGATGATACTCAAAACCAACTAAATAGTATTTTGTCTTGTGGTCACTAAAAAATTCCCATGAAGCCTCACAAAACAATGAAAGGCGGATGATGCCTAAACCTATTGTGGAAACCCTAGCCGTAGGCATTAGAGGCCTTTCTCCCTTCGGTCTTATAGCTCTCCTTTGTCCTTATTCAAGCCTCCTCTTCCACGTGGTCTCTTCTTGAGTGCTCTGGTGGTTAGTATAAATGGATGAGATGGTAGATTATGGTTATGACCACACAGATGGTCAACTTATCTAGAATCTGCTATATGGCATTCTCTCTAACATTGGCCTGTAGTATTTGTCGCCTCTTGTCGGAAGGTTGAGAAATTTTTTGTTGTTGGACCCAGCTCCAATGCCTCTCCTGGGTCTCCAGATGTCCGATGTGGGTGGAATTATTTTCTCTTTAGTTTTCGATCCTATTCCATGGGAGGATTTCTCCCCTTCTCCCTCAGAGGTGTCCTCAGACTCATGGAGTTTAGTTACTTCACCGCTCCACCAGGGTCCTTTTTTTCCACATGTTCGAGGTTTTGATGAGATCCTAGCGCTATAGTCTCCCGGGTGATTTATTTTTATTAATCAATGAGATATGCTTGGGGCTCTTTGGACTTTTCCCATCTTGGTAAGCCCTCTTCCTGGCCAAAATTAGTTATTTTCCTCCTTCTCCCTCCTGGAGCCGATTTTTCCCTTCACTCAGGACCTGAATGACTTTTTGGCCCTGGCATCCTCCCCTCGTTCCCCTGGTTAGATACCTTCCCCTTGTTCCCATCCTCCTCTCTTGGCCAACTATTCAAACCCTCAAAGCCACAACCCAGATTTTGTTACTGGTGAACCCTCGGCCCCGAAGTGGAAGAAGGCTCGTCTAGGTATTTATCTTGTCCCACAACTACTCTCGATGGATTTGGGCGATGACATCATGTTAGATTGGCTTCTAGATCTTGCTAAGAAGGCGATGGTTGGACAAGAAAATGGGATACATTTCAGCCATGAAACGCTCATAAAATTGCCTTCAGTTCATTCCCTAGCAAAAGGTTGGTTTATGTTCAAATTTCACTCAGCCATTGATGTGAGAAGGATTCTAGGGGAACCATGGTGTCTCGATTCAACTCCCCTTCTTCTAAAATGTCGGACCCCATTTTTTGATGCTTATCGAGAAAGGATTGACGAAGTGCCAATTTGGGTACGGCTTCCTAGACTGTCGCGAGAATGTTGGAGTTGGAAATGTTTTGAAAAGATTGGATATCTTTCGCTACTTCAAGAAAAATGTTTGTGGCTTAGATTTTACTATTCGTCAACTTTAGGAAGGGTTTATCAGCTACCCTTGAGCTCACGTGGGAAGGAAAAACTTACAGTCAGTCGCTTGACTATGAGGGAATCCCTTTCGAATGCCATAGATGTCACAAACACGGTCACAGGATTGTTGAGTGTCTTCTTCCTATGAAGCGTCGTCCTCCAAATGGGCCGAATCATGGAAAAAATTATACCCATTCCTTATGCCCAGGTCGAGGTTTTCTTTCGCCTCCTCCCCAGTTGTGGGCTTTGATTCGAGTATGGAAAGAAGTAAACGTAAAAAAAAACTGAAGGAAAAAGGGATTTTACTACTATCCCATCTAAGGTGGAGTTGTTGCAGCATGCATAGGATTCACGCCCTTCTTTTTGTGGAACCCATCTCAAAAAGGGTGTTGAAGCACATTTGGGTATGCCCCCACTCTCTCCATTCTCTATCAATTTTAATTTTTTACAGTGTTTCTCTCATAATTTCTTGGATTTGAACAACTTAAAAAACCTCCCCTCATACCTAGCTTCCTTGGTTTCCCATCCCGTGTTCCTTTCTCCACAGGTCCCCCACTTTCCAGGCTTTCCTTTGTTTCGGCTTTGGATGCCTCCCTCACTTATTCAAGATTCTTCCCTGATTTCTAATGAAGAGTCTTTTATTTATATCTTGAGTTTTCGATCGATCCCCTCTTCTTATCACCCAACCCCACCTTCGTCTATTTTAGGCTTAAACCCCCCCATACCACTTCTCAAAAAGGGAGAGGAAGAAATTATTTATTGTCAAAAGCACAAACTCGTGCAACCATTGATATGACAGTGGGACGTCAACTTTCTATTTCCGGGCCCCTTAGAGAAAATTCCCCCCACAAGGTCTTCCCTAATGAAATTGATCTCTTTCAACTATAGGGGGTTGGCGAGCCCCACAAAGAATCTCGCCCTTCAAAGGCTAATGGAGCTCTCACAACCTGATGTAGTTTTAATTTAGGAAACTCTTGATGATCAGGCAAGGATTGTCTAGATGCTGGAAAAGACTTTAAAGGGTTGGTCATTTTTTGGATCAAATGCTTTGGGTTGTTCGGGCGACCTAGCCATGGGATGGAAACCAAAAACTATAAAACTTGAAAATTCCTAGGATTTTGCAATGGGTCAAGGAATGATAGTTTTTGTCGAAGATTTGGGGATATATTTTACAATCTTAATTGTCTATGGGCCAACATAAGATTGGACCCAGTTCTGGAATGCCCTTCTAGAAAAATATTTTTTAAAATATCCCACACTCATTTTAAGGGGTGACCTAAATTTCTCATTAGGGGCGGTTGAATTGTGGGGAAACAGGTCACAGAAAAACTCTCTCTCTGACTTATGTGTGCACAAGTTGGAAGAGTCTGGTTTAATTGATGTTTCCCCCATCAAAATAAGCCCCACTTGGAGAAATAAGAGACTAGGAGAAGACTATATTGCAAAAAGGCTAGATCATTTTTTTATTTCCAACTCTCTGGTGGAAGAACCCCTCCTCTTCAGACAATGGGCTGGTTCAAGAGGGGAGTATGATCATTTCCCAATCTTCCTAGAATTAGTGGGAGAATCCAGAAAATTGACAAGTCCTTTCAAGTTTAACTCTAGTTGGTTAAAAGAGGAGAGCTTCCTAAATCTAGTTAAGGAAGTTTGGACGCTCAGAAATGCCAGTTGCCCATTTTGAAAAGAATTTAAAAGAACTAAAAATAACCACAAAAGCCTAGTAAAAAAAAAGAAAGTAGCATATGGAACATGATTTAATCCAGACAGAGGCTAACTTGCAACTTCTTTACGACTCTGTCAAAGGAGGTTTCAACAACCCAGATCAAAAAGAGTTGTTAATCTCCTTGGATAAAAACAGAAGGGACCTACTACAAGCAAGAGAATAAGAATGGAGACTAAAAAGTCGAGCTCTATGGTTGCACAGTGGTGATGAGAACACAAATTTTTTTCAAGCCTATGCAAAAGGTAGGAAAATGTCAAACATTATCTGGGGCATCAAAGATCAGTTTGGCAAATTACTTTCCTGTTTTGAACACATGGCTAGATTGGGATCTTCACATTTCAAGTCATTAAATGAAACTGATAGAAGAGTATCCATTGACACCGTTTTACAGATTTCTCAACTATTCCCCAGATTCGTCAAAGAGGAATTTAATGAAGAACTTATGACAGAAGTTACAGAAGCAGATATAAAATAAGTTCTTCAAATTTTTCAAAAATACAAAAGCTCGAGTCTGGATGGCTGGTCCATTGATTTATTTGTTGGTTTGTATGATTTTATCAGCCCAAACATACTCAAATTCATAGAAGAATCAAGAATAAATGGATTTATCCATCCTTCTTTTAATGCTACTTTCATAGATTTAATTTTGAAGCAGGGTGCTCTTGAAAGTTTGGATGACTATCGGCCCATATCACTGTGCAACTGCATTTATAAAATCATATAAAAAGTCATAAGTAGAATAATAAAAAGAGTATTATCAAACAAAATTTCTCAAGAACAATTTGGTTTTTTGGAAGGAATATAGATCCATGAAGCAATTGGGGTTTCTTAGGATTATTTTCACAGTATCAAGACGCAGAAGCAAAAAGAGGCAGCGATAAAAATAGACCTTTCGCAGGATTATGATTGGGTAAGTTGGCTATACCTGAGATTACTTCTTACACATCTGGGATTTAGTTTTTCTTTTAAAAACTAGATAATGAGTTGCAACCCCTCAGTGTCATTTGTTATCCTCATAAATGGAGTTGCATCCCCTTTCTTCCAAGCTGATTGAGGCCTCTATCAGGGGTGTCGTCTTTCCCCCCTCATCTTCCTTCTAGTGGTTGAGGGACTGAGCAGGGCACTTAAGGAATCAAAAAATAACAGAACATTTTTCGGTTTTCCTCTTACCCATATCCTTTCTCTCACTCACTTTCTCTTTCTGGATGGTTTCCTAATATTCTACAATGGCCTAAGGGGATATGATGAACAATTGAGATCCATCTTAGCCCTCTTTAGCAGAACCACATGCATGTAAATAAATAGTACAAAATCTAATGTCTCCACCCATCTAATGGCCCCAGAAGAAATTCTCTACTATAAAGGTTTTTTTCCTTTCATGGAAAATCCACTCGATGAAGGTCTAAAATATCTAGGTTTTCACCTAAAACCAAACTCTTACACTAAGAAGGAATGTTCTTGGTTAATATCAAATCTTGAGAAAATTTTAAAATCCTGGAGCATTAGGTGGTTATCTCGATCTGGAAAGCTAATCTTGGTCAAATCAGTCGTGGAGGCAATTCTAGTTTATTGGTTATCTATGGCTTGGATTCCAAATGAAACGTTGGAAAAAATAAGGAAATTATGTTTCAAATTTCTATGGGGAGGTCAGAAGGAGAGTTTTGTAATGCCTTGGATCAAATGGGAGTCCTTAGCTTTGCCAAAGTTATTGGGGGGATGGGTCTTAAAAAATATTCATTGCTTCTCCATCGTTCTCGCGACAAAAATGGGTTGGAGACTTATCTCTTCCAACAATCTATGGTCAAAGGTCATCCAACAAAAATACATCAATCCAGATTCAGTGATGGATTGGATTAGAAGACCCGAAAAAATCCACCAAAATGGATCTATCATGTGGAAAGCTATGGTCAAATCATTCGATGTTATTAGTCAAGGTTTGGCTTGGAAAGTAGGAAAAGGAGACTCTCTCAGGCTGGGAAAGGATCCATGGGTGGGTACAAATGAACAACATTTACTCTCCCAAAATGCTAGTAGACAGACTTCAAGAGGGTGGTCTTTTCCACCTGAATCAAATTGTAGATGAACAACAAACCTTGATCTAGACTCAAGGTTGGAAAAATGTCCAATTTCTGAACCTTGAAGAACTCTTTATAGCTCCATGGAATGAGTATACCAGGGCCCTAAAATTAAGCCATATCAAAATAAATGATAAGGAAGATGAGCTCCTATGGCAGCTCAGTCCTATTAGGGTATACTCCCCAAAAGAGGGTTACACTGTCATGATGTCCTTACTAAATAAATAGGCTCCTCATTGGTGGTGGAAGGGGATTTGGAAAGCCAAATGCCCCCTCAAAGCTAGAGTGTTTATGTGGTGCTTACTAAAGAAGAAGGTCCCTACCTGGGATAGGATGAAACTCAGGGGTTTAGAAGGACTGAGATGGTGTCCTTTGTGCAAAGGGGAGGAGGAATCATCATTACATGTTTTTTTAGATAGTTCTTTTTCTATACAATGGAGAGATGTTTCTGTTGTTTTGGGTCAACATTTTGTTTGGTTCAGAACCTCCATTGAAGAAGCCTAGAAGGTGTGGGTCCAAAACCATGGATACAAATTCTTCAAGGCACTTCCTCTCCTCATCATTTGGGGCATTTGGATTTCCAAAAATGCTGCTATTTTCCAGGAAAAAGACTCCCTCCATGAGCTTATTGTAGCCAAAAGCCTAGGAATTTTAGCACATTTTCCACAAGAGAAAGATCTACCTCCCCCAAGACAGGTCGCGGAAGAACACATTAACACCTCCAAACCTTGGGATTTTTTTTATGGTGCCTCAAAATATGAAGGTACTCTTTTTGGGGGAGGGGGAATCCTCCATCTTACACCAAATCACTCCTACAAGATAACGTGGGGATTGGGACAAGGAACAAATAATTATGCAAAACTTATGGCTTTAAAACTCTTGCTGACATTTGCAGGGGAAAAAGTACTTTCAGAACTCCAAATCTTCAGGGACTCTATGGTGGTCATCAACTGGATGAGGAAAACACAAAAATGTCACAACATAATTCTTGCTTCACTACTTGAAGAAGTTTTTGTGATCTCAGGTTTATTTACAAATATGTCTTTCAAACATGTCTATAGGGAAAGAAACGAAGAAGAAGACTCCTTATCTAAAGAGGGAACTTATATGGATCTTGGGAAGTGGCACATCATAGAGCAATAACATGGTCAGAGGCAGGAACATTACCACAGGCCATTTATAGACTAGTCATATTAATTTTGTTTAATCAACATTGTTTTTATCCTACTTTATTGTATATACGAAGTCTACTTGTGCACATGATTCAATAGCATTAGTACTAATCTAACAAAGATATATTGAGACATTATGTCAACTCGGTTCTCAATACTACTACTTTTTGGAGTAGTTTTTTGGGTGATGTACAAAATAGCATCGGTCCTTCTCTGACAAATATCTCTTAAGACATTTTATCAGCCCAGTTCTCAGTACTACTACTTTTTGGAGCCGTTTTTGGGTGATGTACAAAATATACTTTTGGACTTTGGCTTTTACAACAATAAAAGTAGATGGAACATACCATACTCAGAGGATTGTCTTTTTAACATTCATTAGCCTTTCATGATCAACACAATTTAAAATCTTAATTGGGACTAAATTCATATCTATATATGCATTCTTCAAAATGTAAATTTTATATTACTTAATAAAATTTATGCTTTTTTCCTTTAAAAAAAATAAAAATGAAAGGCAATCCCTGGAAGCTA
The DNA here is from genome assembly GCA_009831015.1 of Picea engelmannii. Taxonomy (NCBI): domain Eukaryota; kingdom Viridiplantae; phylum Streptophyta; class Pinopsida; order Pinales; family Pinaceae; genus Picea; species Picea engelmannii. Next base: position 105,654 of record ML788072.1, read on the forward strand.
AGATGAACTCCTCATCAGTAGAGACTGATAAAAGAGAGTCATCGGAAAAATGATTGTTAAGCATCTCCTCTCCCCCCCGGGGAGAGAAATAACTCTAATCCGACCCTGAAGATGGGTTTCCTCCAGTAAATATCCAAGAGCATCATCCATCAAAACATAGATATAAGGGGCCAAAGGGACCCCTTTCTTGATAGACCTATGGAGATGGATGCAGGGGAAAAAAAACATTATTAACTGGAACAAAACCAAGGAACATGTAAAAAATGTGTTAAACATACCAACACAACACTGGAAAAACTCAAGGCAGGTCAACATATTGGTGATAAAATCCAAATTGATACAATCATATGCTTTGTCAAAATCAATTTTCAGGAAGAGTACCTATTGACTAGACTCCCTGGCCCACTACATGCCCTCCCAAGCTGACAAGATTGTATCCAAAATAAATTTTCCTTATACAAATCTTGTCTACTCTCAACGGACAATTTTTCGAGGCACATCTTGAATTCTCCTTGTTATACCACAATTTGCCACATCATTTGCACTTGTGAGATGGCTTAGTCCTTATCTCTGGTTTGCAAATTTAAATCCCAGCTTCCCTCATATAAATTACTTAAAAAACAACACTTTTGTGTCCATCTACAAGTCACCCTTGTGAAAACTGAGGATGTCCATGCCTTTCTAGTTTGCAACTCACAAATGAACTCAAAAAATGTGAAAAATAAAATAATTCCACTTTTTCAATTGGGCTCGTTCCCAAACTCCCCTGGGCCCGTAAAAAATGAAATTCAACCACGTCAACCCCTTGATAATGGTATAAAGGAACATTTGAGGGCATGGATGAGGGGGACAAACTAGGTGAAAGATTATGATGACGGATTTGCAATCTTCCATATTTCCCTTAATCTGTTGAGTAGCATCCCTTTGTTCTGGAACTTGTTTTCCAGTACTCCTTCTTCTTCCTTATATGACCATAGGGTGTGTTCCTATCCCTTTTGGGTCATTCGAAGAAGGTTCATCTCGCTAAGTTGATGCTTGAAGGACTAGTGGAGGAACCTGGACGGTTGGCTTCGAGGCAATGCTGACGATTCGAGTCAGGATGTAACTACCTGCTTTTACAGTTTTCAATAAAATATTTATCTTTCCCTCCATACATGTGTAAATTGATTTCAATATGTTGATATATGTTAGTCTTCTTCATATACTTGAATATGTGCACATTATATGTATGATTCGAATTCATAACCACCTTGTTGCAGCATAGACTTGGTCTTGTTTTGTAGGTTGATATTGATGGAGATCAAGAGTAATATCAAAGGTGGAGAGAGAGGATCGACATCAGATGTAGGATACAAGGTGTGAGGCCTCTCTCTCTCTCTCTCTCTCTCTCCCTCTCCCCTTAAATTAGTTAATTTTCTCATATCATTGTTGTGTGTGAGGGTAGATTATGTCTTTTATATATGGTATCACTCTGTTGTGACATGACCCAAAGTCACGGGGGGGAAATCCCATAACAGAATTGGCGACCATACTGGTGATATATTCTCCTAGTTTGGATTGTTCTTAGGTTTCCTTGGGTTGTCTTTGATTTATGTATCTTTTTCTGTTTTCTAGGCTTCCTTTTTAAAGCATTTTCCATCTAGAGACATTTTCCAAAGTTTTTGGAAGCCTCCTTCTAGATTGGATTTTTATTTTTCAATTTTTACTGGTGCATCCGTGCTTTTTCCCATTATGAGTCACGGATATCCACGATTTTCCTTTCTATGACCCGCAGATGCTCGCGATTCCTAGTGTACACAGTCATGGATCTCTGTAAGAATTGAATTTTTTTAGCCTTTTTCTCAATTTTGGAGGATCTGGTTTGGTTCTTATATACAATCTGATCCTGTTGGGTTTTCTTTTCCTTTTGATTGTTGAGTTAAGTCTCCAAAAACTCTCAAATCATTCTAAAAGTTCTTGCTCTTGGTTTCCCAGTGTTTTTGGCTTACTTTTCATCTCTCTGCTACATTTTGAGTTTTGGGATTTATACCCATTTTTCCAATCTTTTCTAATTGTATACACTCTTTTCTTTCACATAAATTGTGTGAATATGTGACCCTTATATAGGGGTGAAGCACGGATTTTAGTTCAAAAAAACACATAAGTGTTGGTCATATCTATGCTTTGTACAAGGCCAAATCGCAGATATTTGTGCCTTTTGGAAGAAAAAAAATATGGATTAACTTCATCCACACTTCCTATAGTGATACAAATCATGTATATAAGCTTGTATCCATGATTCACAGTGGGGTGACATGTGGATGCCTCCAAAAAGTGACTTTTTTCCTTTTTTTCCAGCCTTTTTGGAGCCTTGTTTCAGCGAGTTTGGGGGTCCTTTCTGGGGAGTTTGGTCATGAAACATCCTTTTATCCTATAGGAGGTTAGTAAGGCCTTAAATTTGAATGGAAAACAAAGTTTTTTTATCCATATTTGTCTCCATTTTATCTTTTGGATTGCATGACTATAAGACTAGTCTTGTTCTCAAGATCGCGGTCTTCTAGTCACTGTTGTGGTCATCTTTGAAAATTGAGTCTATATTTTAGTTCGAGACTTTTCTTTTGTATTTTCCTTGGATTTTTCAAATATAAAACTAAAAGAAAACATTTCTTTTAGCATTTGTTGAGGGGGCCTCTTAGGACCTAATAGTCATCACACATTTGTTATTAGACATTAGACTACATGATAATATGTAATAAAGCAAGAATATACGTAATAAGTGGATAAAGCTAAGTAAATGTTCGTGACTAGTGGTAAATGTAACTAAACAAAGGATTAGTTGGAGCTAGTGCACTCCAACCATTAATCTATTGTATAAATAACCCTAAGTAAATTATCTCTTCTTGTTGGGTTATTGAGTTATGTGTGTGTTCTTGATATATTTCATGATCTAGTCCCTCTTGGATGTCTGCCTCAATTGCCTGGACTAAAACATTTTGGTTTAGTAAGATGTTGATTGATTGAGGAGAAGTAAGATGTTGATTGATTGAGAATTCTTGTGAAGGTTGATGTTGTGTGAATCATGGATGTCGCTTAGTGATTGAATTTTGGTTTAAGTTGCTTGGCACTTGAACATCATAGATGGTTGCTGGATGGAGCATAAATCTGCACATGAAAAAAAATAAAAGAAACAAATCATGGATTGTTTCTCGTGAAGGTTGGTGGATGATCATTGATTGTTGTCCATGGATTCTCACAGATACAATCCATATATTTATGAAGATTGCTCATGGACATTGTTGCTAAGAAAATCCTCACATGAAAAAGACAAGAAGAAATTGTTTATAATGTTGTTGGACATTAAATATACTCAAGAAAATCTATTGATGAGCATGGACGCTGCTATGAGAAAAGAAAATATCACTGATGTCGCTATGTGAAAGCTTGTTGATTATTCATATTTCGTTGTGTGTAATCCCAATAATTGTTCATGGATGTTGTTTGAAACACCTACACAAATGTGTGGGCCTATGTATAATGAAGTATGTGATCGAATGTATGAGTATGAGACATATTCATAATTCTTCTTGTAAGAACGAATGTATCTACATAGACATCTATTGTTGTTGTCAGAAACTAGTAGAAAAGACAATTTAAATTGCAGAAAAAATTAAGTGATTTCATGGAGAGTTGCTTTACAAGGTATCTTAATTAATAATATTCAATCTGAAGATGAAGAAACGACAGAAAATACTCAAATTGACATCATCTAAAGGTCGAAAAATAATTGACCTATGTGAAACCTAGGACGATGATAATAAATCAACAACCACGAATGTGAAAGATGAATGGATTCAGGATTGAGGATCGACTGTCGAATAATGGAGTCGAAGAGGAAGTAGTTGGAACCCATTGTCGGATTCAATTTGTCAGTTGCTAAAATGGATCGAGTCGACCCCAATATCTCGTGAAGAGAAGAGACATCAATCCTTTCATTTATGTTGATTTATGCTACAAACGATAACCGTGACTATTTTTTGTACATGATGTACAAAATCGTGATCGAGTAGGACAAGTAGCAACCACATTGTGAAACCGACCATGTATAATGATCGACTTCCCAACATTAATTTAAAGATAAATATGACCAGATATCGACTACAACTTGGCGAAGGCTCTGTAATTGATACTGGAAACACTATTTCATTCCAAATATGTGGGACCAATTGGGTCTACATACTTACTAATCGAATCATGAGAAGAATGTAGACTTGATGAGACAGGTCGACTCACCCAGTGCAACGAATGTCGACTCAACCGAGGAGCGAATGGTAGCCGACCGACCAATGAATTGAAGTCGATGAGGATTGTGGGATTTTCATCGACCTTGATCACACATAAACTATTACATTGAGTCGTGAAGTCTAAAAACAAAATTCTTTCATATTTATATGGGGTCGTGATTGTATATCAATGGAGTCATTTGTACAAATTTGTTACATGAAAGATAATTTATAGCATAGTCATTTTTTAGTCAAGTCAAGTTGACCCAACTTGTGAGTCGAGTCAAGCATGATTAGTCGAAAAAGAAAAAAAATATATTGTTGATTGTACTAGATTCAAGATGTTTTGAAAAATATGACTTAAAGCAGAAAGTAGGGGGTTAAACATGCATCTTCTTCAAAGAAAGGTGATCCCTTCATCCATTGTAATGTAATTCGAGTTTTATCCAATGATATCGGTGCCTCGCTAACATCAGTTGATTCATATTCAACAACACACAAGAACTTGTAATTGAATCACAATTAGTCATGTTTCATGCAATATCATACAAATAACAACAAAAACATATTAAAGAGCAACATGAAGACAATATTAAAGAGAAACAGAGTAGTGAGCAAATAATAGTTGAGGAGCATCAATGATGAACATGTCGACAACGGTTAAGAGCATCCAAGAGAGACATATTTTCACAGATACACAGACATGGAGAGATGAAATGAAAATATGATGATAGAAGAATGAGTGATTTGATTGAACCCCCTGGTATAAAAGTTGTAGCATAGTTTCTGAGTTGTGACCTTCGAAGCCAGAAATCAGAGAAATGGTAGATTGTTTGAGGTATGGAGCTCCACCATAGGGTGTTTTGTAGGTGGGAGATGAGCCCAGGATGAGCCACTCACCACTCTGTGTTGGCATGTTTTCAGACAGAGGCAGAGTATGCGTGTTTGTCATTGATGGAAAAGATCACGATCAACAACACAACGATAATGGCATGGCAATGGCAAGTTCAATAGTGAAGAGAAACAATGATCATTGGATCCCATTTATATTTCCCGATGACTGTCAGATCTGAATTCAGATAGGAGGAGCACGCAGTAGAAGAGAAAATATCTCATGCGTCATATCTGAGCCCGAGGTCCAATCGGCGTTGGATCCAGGAGAACCTGCATGTTCTTTAAAGTGCAAGGTGAAGCGGGCTTACAAAATCTCGAAAGAAAGAGGACTGTCCATCTTTGGGAAGGACACGTGGTTATAGATCAACATTTCGTTGACTGAGAGGTCAAAGGAAGGAGTTCTCTAACCTCTCTAACTCACGATATGTGAAATCATGAAATAATCCTAGCCGTTGGATCAAGGATTGATCTGAATCATTGATTAGACACGGCGAATGCCCATGAAGTTTCAAAATCATGATAAGATCTGGACCGTTGGGTCCTTAGGACACGTGGTGAAAGATCATCATTTTGTTGACTGGAAAGTCAAAGGAATGGGGTTCCCTAACCTCTCGAATTCGTGATATGCGAAATCGCGAAATGTTGAAATGCAAAATTGCGAAGCGCCTTTTGGCGTAGCCTGTGGTCACCACTGGTGGTCACGTGAGGGGAAGAATCTAGTGGAGCTAAACTCCATTTCATAGTTTCAGCGATCGCAACATGAAGAGTCGAGACCCTTCATCACAAGAATCCCGAAGTTGCAAATTGCAAAGTGCTTTGTGGATAAGCGCCCGGTCACCACCGATGGTCACAAGAAGGGAAGGAGCTAGTCCAACTTAGCTCCTTTTTCGGAGTTTCAAGGATCGCGACATGGAGCATCAAGATATCTCATCACAAGGAATGTCGAAATGCCGAAATGTGAAACGACGAAATACCAGACCGTTGATCTGACTCCATTTCGGAGTTTCGGATACTGGGAGTTGGAGTATCGAAACACTTCAGCACAGGAATGTCGAAATGTGAAAAACACCTTTTGGTGTAGGTTTTGGATACCGAAAGTTGAAGTGTCGAAACACTTCACCACAGGAATAATGAAATGACGAAATGCGAAAAACACCTTTTGGTGTAGGCTGTGGTCACTGTCAGTGGTCATGTGAGAGGGAGGAGCTAACACCAAGCTAAGCTCATTTTCGACGATCATAACATGAAGAGTCAAGACTCTTCACCATAGGAATGTTGAAATGCATAAATGTCAAAATGCGAAATGGAAAAATAAACGCAAGACCCTGCGGATTTAATCCAACGGTGATGGTTATTTGAGCATCTGATCGAAGGGCTATTGTTGGTCTTCATGATTAATTGTTCAGTTATGATTTAGTTAGCAGAAACGAATCATGGTTCTTGGACAGTTGGCGTTTCAGTTGCTGAAGCATTGTTCTAGGGATTTGAGAGGTAACTGAAGGGGTTGTAGAATATAAAAAGAAACACGCAGTGACTGTGTGTGGTTGGTTGTTCTGAATGAAAAATGAGTTGAACTGTAAGAAAGGGAAAATTACAGTATGCGCAGTGTGAGACCGACAGTATGCACAATGTGAGATAAAACTCAGAGATGAGTAATAGATGAGGAATAGACAAAAGCAAGAGCAGAATTGCAGAACAACTTGAAGCAGATCAGAATTGCAGAACAGACAGAGGAAGAGAAGAATTGCAAAATAGTTAGAAGCAGATCAGATTTACAGAACAAAGAAGAAGTGGTAAGAATCGATTTATCTATTTTGTTGGTTATTCAATCATTTATTTATAATCATGGAGGTAGGGTGGTGCTAGGGAGGACTGTGGTCCTCTGATATTCGAGTTGGTGCTTGAAGATTGGGAGTTGTAGCTTCCATCTAGGTTTGGCTAGAAAACAGGGTGGCAGGGTGGTGCTTGGGAAAACACAGAGTTTTCTATATGCAAGTTGGTGCTTGTATAAGTGGAAGTAGGTGCTTCCATCCAGTCGGTGCTTGAACACTCAGGGAGTTGGTGCTTCCTTCTAGTCGGTGCTAGAGAAACTAGAGAGTTGGTGCTCTCAACAAGTTGGAGCTTATAAAACAAAGGTAGTAGCCTCACTTTGAGTTGGTGCTCAAACATAGATGATGTACATAACTTAAAAGATTGCCTATCATTTCGAAGAAGAAGAGGTTTTCTCCCTTTATGGTTTTCCTCATGAAAATTTGTCTCTGTGTATATCTTATGTGTGATTGATGCTCATTATTTATGTTGTTCATATTATGTATAATATTGATGGTCACTTGATGAAATATTAAAAATGTCTTAATAGACTT
>ML788072.1:120425-154397 GCA_009831015.1 Picea engelmannii
TGTATATCTTATGTGTGATTGATGCTCATTATTTATGTTGTTCATATTATGTATAATATTGATGGTCACTTGATGAAAGATTAAAAATGGCTTAATAGACTTAATATTGTTTAAGCACAGTAACAACTGATTCACCCCCCCTCCCCCCTCTCAGTTGTCGTAGTAATTTCAACACTCTGAAGGCACCAGATATAAGTGCAACAATAAGATCAAGAGGACCATTGTTGGGTGCGAGAAAAGCGTTTAGAGACTCACTGACTGCCCAAACATTTACCATATTGAAGACGAAGGCTGAAGAGTCGCAGAACATCAGTTATCTTCCCACTTGCTCAGGACAAGCAAGGAATTGGGCATGGGGGAGATGTTGAGGGGGCCTCTTAGGCCCTAATAATCATCACATATATGTTATTAGACATTAGACTACACGATAATATGTAATAAATAAAGAATATATGTAATAAGTGGATAAAGCTAAGTAAATGTCTGTAACTAGTGGTAAATGTAACTAATCAAAGGATTAGTTGGAGTGGGTGCAACCGCTCCAACCATTCATCTATTGTATAAATAACCCTAAAGATGGAATACAAACTTGGAATGGAATTCATTCCCTAAATTCTCTCTTCTTGTTGGATTAAGTGTTTGTTCTTGATATATTTCATGATGTAGTCTATCTTGTATGTCTTCCTCAATTTCCTAGACTACAAAAACATCTTTTGTTATTTTTTTCTTTGTTAGAAAGAAAAAGAAAATAAAAAACCTAGTTTTTTCTGCTAGTTAGGTCTCTTTCTTTCTTTGCATTTTTTTGCATTGTTATTTGAAAAAGAAAAAGATGTTAGCATAGGATTTTGGTTTCTTCTCATCTTGAAATCATTTCAAAGGAAAAATAACAAAGAACATCCTTTCTTTTTTCTTCTTTTACTTTTCTCAAAAGGATGCATTGTGCATTTTGCATAGAAAAGGAAAAATTTACATTTCAAGGTTTGAAGTATTGTTCATGCACTTTCTTTTTTGAAAATCTTTTTCATTTAAGAATTAGTGTAAAATTTTCCTTGCGAGTGTTATTATGAGTTTAATTTTTGGAAGAGTCTTAAACAACATCAGTTTCACTCCATACCCTTTTAGTATAAATATTTGCTAAAACGAATGTTAAACTTAAAATGTACTAAACTTTGTTTCTAGGGTTCACAAACAAGTTTATGGTTAGGGCCTTGGTTTAGGTTGGAGAGTTAACTCTCCAAGGACATTGAACAAACATAGGAGTCTAAGCTATGGAGAGTCTCAAATCCAATTGTTGTATAATTATAGACGAGAATCTCCTCTAACACAAGAGTCAAACACGAGGTCGCATAAAGGAGAGCCGAGGAGATATCCCCTCCAAATTTTAACTGAGCATAGTGGAGAGATCATATATTGGGGGATTTTCCTAAAGTGATATTGACCCATATGGTGTGAGTACTCTGGAAGAGTTTTGGGCTCATTTACCCTACCCATACATTCAATCTCAACTATTGATTGTACCCCCCGGATGTTGACTGCAAGTTGGTGACCTTAGTTTCTTTTCCTAGGGATCTCAGAGGTGACTATGAGGGTTTGTCGTGATACCTGGGGAAAATTTTGTATCACACTTTTCAGTACTTTTGGAGGGTGCCCCGTGAAACATGGGTGCTTTCAGGGGATAGGGTTGTTTAGTGGAGGTCGAGATAACTGCTCCTCACTCCTTCGTTCACTGGTTCATAGGATTTAATTAACCCATGCCTTCATATGGAAGGTCCCTTTCCACTTTTTCATTCCTTTGGAATAAGGACCTCATCCACCTAGGATGAAGTTTTGGATAAGTGTTTACTTGCAATGTTTCTCTTAGGAATTTTTATTGGACTGTTAATTTGTATAGTTGGCCTTAGGTTGTGTCGATATCACCTCTTTTGGATCGTTAATTTAGGGTGGTTGACCAACCACTCTATTGGTCGGGAAGGACTTATAGTCTTTCTCTTGAAAGCATGGAGCCACCTCCTAGAAGGCATGGGTTTTTATACCATTGGTTCACTAGAGTCATTGTGTGATACTTTTATGGACATGAACAATCTTGTAAGGGATGAACCTGTGCATAATAATGATATGGATAAAGTTATTGAGGATATCGACCAAGGAACCCCTGCCCAATGAGATTCTTTTGCTTTTCCTTTCTTTGGAAATGTTGGTTCCCCCTTGATGGTAACTTTGAACATTCCTGGGTTGAATGTAGGACTATCAGTTTGGTTATGTACCACTCTGAATGTCTTTAATACTCTTGATGCTTCTCAAATAACCATCTTATGTCAGGGGAATCGTACATATTTTTATCTTTCACCTTCTACATCTGCCAAGTTTAATCCTTCTCCTTCTCCCTCTTCTAGTGAAATTCTCACTACTAGTAACCAAAAGTCTAAAAGGAATAGGAAGGGAAAGAGTAAGAAGAAGAAGTCACCAACCTCTACTTGTCACGATGGAGACCTATCACCGGCCTCTATAAGTCATGATGTGGACAAGCAACCAGCTGCTATGAGTCACGATGGAAGCACAAGTCTGGTCAGTGTGAGTCATACTGGCACTAAGAAACCAACCTCTTCTAGTCATGTTGAAGTTAGATGATCACCAACATCTGCGAGTCATTTTTGGCGCAAGAAACCATCTGCTGCAAGTCATGCTAGAAGCATGGGTCCATTCACTACTATTCATACTAGAATTATTTCACCAACCTCTACGAGTCATGTTGGAGACATGTCAACAACCTCTGCAAGTCATGTTGAAGAAAACCAACCATCCATTACAAGCCATGTTTGGGGAAACCCACCAACCATTGCAAGTCATGTTGGGGGCATTAATACTATTGAGAAGCCTAGACGTGTATGACATAAGCCCAATTTCCCTTGTAATATTTGAAAAGGATATCACCTTAATCATTTTTTCTCTCTTTTTTAGTGGTACGAAGAGAGTGGTCCTTGTTTGAAGGCCCTTCTAGTTCTGTGTCATCTTCGGTTTCCCAACATTCTACTCAATTATTGGTTGATGAAATGGTTGCACTAATGCAATATTCAGTCGATACCACTCTTGTCTTGGGGGGTGATTCATCTATTGACCATGTTGTCTCACATCCTATTCAACCAATGGTTGAGGAAGTAGTCGCGTCGACGCAGTCTTCGGTCGATCCTACTCTTCTCTTGGAGAGTGACCATTCTTCCAAAGTGGTTGATCCGATGCAATCTTAGACCGATCCCACTCTTCTTTTGGGGAGTGACCTACGTCTTTTGACCATGTCTTTAGCATTTCCAATTTAGTACCTTCTAAACAAGGGTGCATTCCACTCTCTTTGAGTACACTCCCTCCAAGTCCTAACATGGTTTCCTTTGATTGGAATGACCTTTTGGAGCCTCACCCTCCTTTTTCTCCACCTTTCCAGATAACGATTCTAGTTGAATCTATGTTGAAAGGCGTTTGTCGATGTATTGTAGATGAAGGATCCTCTACAAGTATTTTATCCTCCTCGGCTTGGAAAGCGTTGTGTTCTCCCAAGCTTATGTCAGCTACCAGTGAGCCACCAACTTTCTACAGAAGACCTAGTGAATGTATGGGGATTCTTTCTTAGTTGTCTATTATCTTAGGTGGGAAGACTGTTCTAATCAATATGTTAGTGGTGTCAGGCCCTTTAGAATTTAATATTATTCTTGGGCATGATTATGTTTATTCTATGAAGGTTGTGGTGTCTATGCTCTTTTGTGTGATTTAATTCCCTCAAAACAAAAGAATTATCACTAATGATAAGATTCCATATGATAATCACCATCCTAGTTCAATTTCAGCTCAACTTTACCCTTTGTGTGTTCCTAGTGTTCGAGTAGTCTCTTCCCTGCCATGGGCGAATTATGTGGTGTCTTATCCTTGATTTTCAATTGCTTATGAGAAAGGATCTTCACAGTCATGTTCAGATTCTCGATACAAGGTCTTGGAAATCGATCGAGTGTTTTATTCAATGGGGGCATGTAAGCCTTTGCTTTCCCCTCTTGGATTGATTAATATGGCATTTCATCTTGAGTCCGATCTTACTGTTTGTGAGACCTCGAGCCCTAGTATTTGTGTGTTGTCGAGCCCCAGGTTCATGGATGTTGAGTTTCCTTTAGATGAGGCCATTCTTGAAGTTATGATTATGGATCCTCGACCTCTTCCTAAACTAGAATCTTTATTGGTTGGTTACCAATGAAACCCTTTTCTGGAACCTAGCAATGGGATCTACCTAGAGAACCAATATGCATAAGCCACAAGGTTGTGCGGTCATCTGTACATATTTTACTTTTATGGTTTCTTGTTTTCAAGTTCCATATCCCATAACACTTCTTTCTATTAGAGGTTTATATATTGGACTTATTAACTTCTGGGTGAGTTTTTTGTATCTTATATATAGGAATTTAGAGACATTTTCTTTGGTACCTTTTCATTCCATATCGATCTGTTCTGACATGTAATGATATTGAAACTAGCATATAGGTTATATTTTCCCCTTCATGCATTTTTGGATCATCATTTTCTTGTTTCATTTTTCCTTAGAATCGACCCCACTGAGTTGGGACATGGAACCTTCTTTGTTGTCTATAAGTGTTGTAATTCATGTGGTAGATCCTACCGTTCATGGGTTCCCTAGTTAGAACCTTGTTCATAGTTTGACGCCCAAGCTGAAATACTTTCATAGGATCGGGAGTCATATTTAGTCCCGCCATGACTTTTCATTGAAGCTACATATCTTCTTCTCAATATTTTTCTGGCCATTACCTATGGGACTCCCTCTAACGTATGTTGCTACTTATGTCAGCACTTTGGGGATTCTTCAATAATTATTGTGTTCTTTAGTGCATATAAAGTAGGTTACACTATGCATTCACAATGAATTTTTTCATATCGCTCACATATCTTCCATAAGGTCCATCCCATCCATTCACAGAATCATACCTTCAGTTTGCTTAAAAGTGTCGCTTACGGATGATAGAGATTACCTCTTCATGGGTGTCCTATTCAGTACCTCACTGGGATTTTTGACACCCATGTTGTAGTATTTTCTGTAGGCTCAGAAGCCCCATTTAGTCCCCCCATGTCTTTGTGTTGAATCCTCTTTACTTCCTCTAAATCTATTTCTAGATACTATACCCACGGGGCTTCCAAAATTGTTTTGAGTTGTAATTGCATTACATATTAACTTCTCTCCCTTCTATGCCTAATGTCGACTTCAATTTTCCATTGTTGAACCATTTTCTTATTCATTCCTACCAGTCGTTATCCTTGCAATTTATGCCTTTACGACTCAACACCTTAACCATGGAGGAAACATTCCCCTGAGTCTCCTTATCATGCACATGCTTCCTTGCATTGAGCATAGGTATGTTCCTTGTGCTTTGGAACTACTATTTTTTACCCTTGACACTCATTTCCTCCACTGTACTATAGCATTCTTTTATTCTTTTTTCATGCTTTAATAATATGAAAAATACAAAAAAAAGGGGGGGGGAAGTGTCTATCTCTTTTATTGGAAGCACTCTTGTCTTCCTAGAACAAAGCATAATTTTGAGTCAGTATCTCAATATTTTGGGGTTTAGTATGGATTTAGAAGACTTTTTCTCATTTTGGAGCATAATATCCTCAAGTTGGTTATTCTTCCAACCATATGGATCATTTGTTGATACCTCCTGTATCACGAATGTATCCCAATTTATAATCCATGTTGCCTTAGTCACATAATGTGTTGTGATTCTTTTCAAGGAAAGTTTCATCCTGAGTCTTCCATTCTGTAGAAAGTCTCTAACCTTTCAATTCAGCCTTCCCGTGTCAGTCAAGTACATCTCATCATCACAAGTATATTTATATCTCACTCATGCTAGTATAGAAGGTCCTCATTGACTTCTTGTTGGCAGGTCTACTCTTATTGACTCTGATACATTTCTCTGAGAGTATGACCTAGAGTTGTACCATGTGCCTATTTCCATCATTAATAGATGACCTTGTGCTCAGTAGATGACAAACCATCATTGGTTTTTGACTGAGTAGTTTCCCTTGTGTTCAACATCAACAACAATCATCACACATAGGGATTTGTGTGGTACCTTGGTTTCCATCTGACCCCATTGGTGGGTTCCTCATCTTTTTCAGCAGTCTTTATTATTGCCTTATTCATAGACTCTTTTTCATGCACTATTCCATCTGGTGCATGACGGAGTAGTAATTTGTTCGTTTGAGTCCTTCCAAATCTTTTTCCTTCTACTACTCGTGTTGGATGATGGAGGATACCTTAATGCCTTCCTTCCAACGGATCTCTTCCTATCGACTTCAACACATCTTACTCCGGGACAGGGATCTAGTGTTATTTCTAGTACCTTGGGGCTTGCAGTCATCAGTGGCACGGAATACATCAATGTCCCCTACTCGATAGGTTCTACTGGGTGTTCGACATTAGTTCATTCATTCACACTTGTTATATTGTACCATGGTACCTTGACTCCCATTATCATCATTGATGGTTCATCTCATTTTTTTTAATGAAATACATCAGTCACCAGTAATCAAACGATGTCTCATTGTGTTCAACCCTAACACATCTATTCACATGGTGTAGACTCATACCATGATGAATTGTTTTGAAGTTTTTAGGTGAAGTACGAGCATCACATATTTTGTGCTCCTACCCGACATATTGTACCACCCCTCAGACATTGGTACTTGCATAGGATCAACTTGTTCATTCCATTGACTCCAGATATCCTCTGATTTTGATTTTGAGACTGTTAGCGTTGGAATTCACCTCTGGATTGCAGCAGGAGCAGAGCCCAATGCCCATCAGTTTATGTCACGATTTGTTTAATGGGGTGATCAAATGGAGGTTAACTCAAGATGATGCGGCTCTATCACAGAAACTAGGCCAGGCATGTATGGGAAAACAAGGTCTTAGATGAACTTCAGACAGTAAGTTGTAGTAAGGGTGAGTAGGGGGAAGACTTGTATCAGAAAGATGCAAGGGTCTGTCGTAAACATCAGGTCTCTAACAGACTGTAGAGGAAAGCATCTAAACGCAAGATCTTCTTACATTCAAAAGCAGAAAACCAAAGAAGACAATAGCGCCACAATAAATCCTTTATCATAACAGAATCACCATAATTCATTCGAATCAGTCGACAACGAACTCTCTTAGCATAATATGAACACCAGATGGAGTGAGAAGACTGTCTATTATTGAAAAAGAAATCTTGCATACCAATACATAACCATAAAACTAGAGTCTGTGCTAAAACTTTTACAATCGGGAGCTTCGCTCTACCATCGATACTTTCAAAATGCAAAAACTGAGTACATATACTTTGGCAGATTTTCCCAACAGAGGCACACTCGCCCTTTAAGGCGTAGCGTCTCTTAAATCAATCTTCGGGCGGAAGTCCTTCGTGAGACGTCTCCTTAACTTTGCATGGCCTTTGCAGGGGAGGAGTAGCTGAACCAATAAATACCAAGTTAGCGTGTGCAGACCTCCTCCGGCTAGTCGAGAACCCAGGATGGCTTCTCTGGAAAAATGGGTACACAGGACCCTCTCAAGCAGTCCACTTTCCAGACCCTCCATTCCTCGCATTTAATGAATGAGGAGAGGCTTCAACTACCCTTTCTCGCCTTCATTTACTCCAAGCAAAAACCAGGACTGAGTTCGGATCAAATGGCACTTGGAGGTCGCGACAATTCCTTCTGTGAATCATACACAACGCCTTTTTCCCTCCCTGAACAACTCTTTTCTTTCTCAAATGACCATGGGCTGTGACCACGTGCTTATCCCCAAAGCTCTTTCGGCGTTCGCAAACGGAAGGAGTTAATCCTTGCTTCTTGAAATCGCGAAACGCCGAGATGGCTTTAATATGGCGCCACGCGCCCTCTGGATCTGACGGTTCCGAATTCTCCCGACAATGCTGTGGGCCCCAGGTCCTGAACGATCTCGTCATCTCGTGCATCGGGAAAATATGGAGCTGCTTCTTGCGTTTCGAAGTTGCGATGGGCGAAAATGCGAGGGGCCTAATCACGCACCAGGTGTCCCCTTTAGATGGACGACTGAAACTGTTCCTCAATATTGTGGGCCCGCCTTTAAAAGTGATTTTCATTTTGCGATTCGAGAGTCGGAGACCCTTGGTTCCTTTTCTTCAACGCCCGCCTCCCGAGACGGCGATACGGGCAGGGCTCCCTTTCTGGTCAGCGCTCTCCATATGTAACTATTGGCTAGGGCCCAAGTACTAGCGCCTCTAGCTACTCGTGACCTCGTGAGTGGAGTATCAGACCTTGGCATTCTCCCTTCGCGAAGTCCCGAGACGTGATGGTCAGTGACGGTTGACCTCCTCTGGACACTTTTCGTAACTTGCAATCTCATGCAACCAAAAGACATAGTCCGCCCTCCGAACTCACGAACCCCAAGCTTGATAAATAACACTGCGCTTGAACTGCTTGCGATCAACGACCCTCGTAACTTCGCGAGTGCCTCCCGAAGGGTTCTGACCGTCGGCTTCCTTAAAACTTTAAGTGCTATACTTGATGCGACTCGGTTAATCTGCAATTACCCATCACTCGCTGTTCTTCTCTGTCGCTGAATCCTTTCCGCTGAAGAATGAAATGCCCGCTCGCTTGATTTTGAGTCCGAAAAGGACTTCTTTTGTGGGTTGTGTTTGGGCGCTTCTCGTGCAACCTACAGACCCAGATATCCCTATGCCGAAGACAAGTAATGTTGCTAACATTAGGCTCCATGGGGGATAGAGTTGTCCCTGTGATGCTCTAAGGACTCATTTTGCAGTTCCAGTGCCTCGTTGTTGGGCTATGGAGTTATTTACTAAGCCGAAATAATAAAAAGTAAAAGCAAAAAACAGAAAGGAAAGTATTTACAAAACATAGGAGCCGTTGAAGGCTCAAACAAAACATTTTTTAAGGAAATGCCCATTTACTGGGCTGCTGAAAACTTCTTCGCCTTCCAAATCTTGTAGCCGATATGTGTTATTTGAGAAGACTTCAGAGATTTTGAAAGGCCCGATCCACAGGGCTTCAAATTTGCCGTTTTTTCCCTTATCTTACTTAGGAGCGTCCCATTTCAGTACCAGGTCTCCTATTTGGAACTCCTCCTTGTTGGATTTCTTATCAAAAACCTGCTTGATCCTCTGCTGATGGTCCTGAACTCTGGTCATCACCTGCTCTCTGACTTGCTGGACTTCTATGAGCTGATGAATCCTTCTGACCATGTCATTAGGCTCTTCTTGATAATCCTGGAAGAATTTCGCTATGGGAATGGCCAGCTGAGAAGGGAATACCACTTCTGCTCCGTATACCAACTGGAAAGGGGAGGTGCCTATAGATCTCTTTGTAGTCACCCGATCATCCCATAGAGCGAATTTCAACTTTGAATTCCAAGCCCTTTTGTTGTCCTCCAATAATCTTTTGATGATCCTTATGAGAATTTTATTGGAGGATTCTGCTAAACCATTTATCTGGGGATATTACGGAGTGGAGTGAATCAAATTGATTCCGAATTGCTCACAGAACTTAACCAATGGTTCAGCCTTGAATGAGGTTGCATTATCTGTAACGATCTTCCTTGGGCAACCGAATCTTGTGATGAGGTCTTCCAGGAATTCAATGATTACCTTGTGGGAAGCACTCCTGGTGGGGATAGCTTCGATCCACTTAGTAAAAAAATCCATGGCAGTCAGGATCCATCTGTGCTTCCCACTGGAAGCAGGGTGTATTTCTCCAATAAAATCCAGGCCCCATTGCTGGAAAGGTCCCGAAACAACTACAGGCTGTAAGGGAAGAGACTTGAGCTGCTGCTTTCCTGAAAATCTTTGGCATGTGATACAGGCTCTAAATCCTCTATAGACATCAACGAACAATGTGGGCCAGTAGTACCCAGCTCTGAGAACTTTGTGGGCCGTAGTCTTCCAGGAATGGTGCCCTCCACACAGGCCGCTGTGAAATTCAACCATGATCCTGTCGGCCTCTTGTGGATCCATGCATTTTAAAAGCATCCCCAGGGGATCTTTCTAGTATAAAATTTGATCAATAAGGCAGTACCTGACTGCCCGGAGCTTCAGAGCTCTTGCTTTGTTCCTTTGCAGGCCATCTGGGGGCCTCAACTCCTGCAGAAAATATATGAAATCCTTATACCAAGGACATCGGGCCAATGGGGGCTCTCCTTGAGGGTCTATTTCAGACAACCAACCCCGTTGAATTCCTGAGCATTCGTTCATGAAACCTACCCCCAAATCTTGGCAATTGGCTTCAACCAGCAGCTTGGCTAAGCCTTGACCTTTGATCAATTTGGTAGGCCTTATTTCCAAGTCAAACTCTAGGATCTTGGCTATCCATTTACTTCTCCTCCCGTCTATGTCGGGCTGTACCAAGATGTCCTTCACAGAGGTCGAAGGAACATAAGAGGTCACCTTTGAGTGCAAGACATAGACTCTGAAAGCCTTGAGAGCTTTCACTAAGGCATAGGCCTGTTTCTCCATGATTTCATACCTGACCTCTGCATCTCTTAATGCCTTGTTGAAGAAGGCAATGGGTTGTTCTCGTCCTTCCTCATTTTTCTACAAAAAGACCTCTACCACTGTATCAAAAGAAGCGAAAGAGAAGATTAGGAAGCCTTTGGAATAGTCAGGACTGATTAGCACAGGTGCCTCAGTCAATGCTTTTTTTATTTGGACAAAATATTCCCTGGGTTCGGTGATCCATTTCACTTCATTTTCGTTCTTGAGCATGGCTGTGATGTGTTTCACCAGTTCAGTGAAATTCGAGACGAATCTCCTCAGAAAATTAATCTTCCCCAAAAAGGCCTGAACCTCCTTTTTAGATCTGGGAAGTGACAGGGCTCGAATTGCCTCCACTCTACTAGGATTAATCCTCACTCCTTCCGCTGATACTATATGGCCTAACAGCTTCCCCTCCTCCATAGCAAATAAATATTTCTTGGGATTTAGGGAAAGGCCGAACCTTCGACACTTCAAGAAAACCTTTCTCAGGTGACAACAGTGCTCTTTGTCAGACCTGGAGAAGACTGTTATGTCATCCAGATAGATCACCACAAACCTATCTTTCTCCCCGATGAAAGCTATGTCCATGGCTCGATGAAACGTTGCTCTTGCATTCATCAGTCCGAATGGAATTTTGGCATACATGAATGTGCCCCAAGGAGTGGTGAAGGTTGTTTTTTCTCTGTCTTCGGGCATAACCGATATCTGATTATAACCAGAAAAACCATCGATCACGGAGATCCTAGATGCACCGGTTACCCTCTGCAATATGTGTTCCATGTTGGGCAGGGGGTAGTTGTCTTTCTTTGAGCTCCTGTTCAGGTTCCTGAAGTCGACACAAAGCCTGATCTCTCCACTTTTCTTCCTTACAGGAACCAAATTGGCCACCCATTTGGAATATCTCAGGGGGACGATGATTTGTGACGCAAACGCACCCGCCCAGGCACGTCTGGCTCTCACAGGACCTTCTTCTCTCAGCCCGAAGAACTCAAAGGTTATTCTATTTCCCTACCTGGAAATCTGCACCCACAGAAATCTTCTTCCGAGGTCAGCTGAATCTCGCTATCTCGCGAGTTCATAATTCAAACCTCCAAACTTTTCCTTTTTAAATCTTGCGATACCCAATCTAGTGATACGGGTGTAGCCCCTTCCTCATGCAACCGTGGGCTAAGCTTATATGTTAGCGCCTCTCGCAATCTCGTAACCTCGCAACTTCGTTGGTTGAACCGTCGAGTTTTCACCTTCGTAGTTCGCGAGTCCTCGAGATGCGCGGTCCCACCTTATACTCTGCCACACGTCCACACGAACCTCGGCTCCTCGACACTTCACGACTCCTAATGTCAATACCTCGGGACTTCTTGCAGCGAGATCCCGAGGCTCCGCTCCACCTGTATTCCACTTGCACTCCGTTATGGCCCAAACTATCCTCCAGCTGTCGGGATATCGCTGTCTCGCGACCTCGCGATCCCCGTGACCAAACTCTCAAACCTTTTCTTGCGAGGTCCCGAGATACGATCTCTCGCGCAGATCCAACGGTCCTCCTGCATTCCGGATCCAACGACTGTCCTTCTCTCGCTACCTCGCGTCCTCGCGACTTTGAGTAGCCAATGTTGGACTCTCAACCTGTGAACTGTCGAGTTCACGAGATCCCTTGATCTCTCGCCACCTGTCCTCCTCAGATGGACGACTACCAATCTCTCTCCGCTTCGCGTCCTCGCGCCTTGCGAATTTGAACACCCAATACTTGGGCTTCCACTCTGCGAACTCCCGAGTTTGCGAGATCTCCGATCTCTGCCACCTGTCCCATCAGATGGATGGTTCTTAGCCTTCTCGCCACTTCGCCACTCACAACGCTAAAGGGTTTCCTTTTCGGTCCTCCAATACCCGAGTATACGAGATGAGGATCTCCTTACACGCGTCCTCCTCCACGAACGACCCTGATATTGCAAGGATATCGCGTCTCTCGATCTCGCTGCTGTTGCTCCACCTCCACAACTTTTGGGGCTTCAACTCCCGAGTCCCCGATACATGATACCATGTGTAGATCTGACGGCTCCTATGACTCTGAACCAATGACCCTGCCTCTCTTGAGCTTCAAACTCCTCGGACCCTCGCGCCGTAACCTCCTTGTGCTTCTGCAAGATCCAACGACCCTCAGAACTTCGCGAACTCTCCTCAGAGGATTTCTACCGTCCGATCTTTCTTGTGTAATCCACGAAATGAAAGAAGTATCTCCCCACGAGATTCTTTCGCCGCTTCGCCAACCTGCGATGCTTCTTTCTGACTTCACGTCACACTGATCTATGTTGGTCTTCAGCGACTCAGAGGCCTGTCCTTCCTGAGATTTGTTAAATCACTTCGACCTCAACGAGGTTATTTGCACACACTCTTTACGGCAAGCTTGCGAACACTTCAACTGTTCAGGCTACTTTGACTCTGTGTATGCACGTAGCAGCAATCCTTCAACACTTCTACTCAGTTTCATGACTGAGACTTTCTCCCTTAGCCTGCGCACTCCTTGCACAGCTTCAACAATCCACTTTCACTTTTGAGTGTTTGAGAACAAGAGTTTAACTCCCGAGCCTTCTGTCAACGCACTCCTTGCGGACGATTTCAACAACACTCCTTGAAGGAATCCTTGCTCAAAGGAGAAACAATTGTAATTCACCTCACTTCCTATCAGATTTCGATCTTAACCCACGAAATCATACACACAGTATAACAACAAATGCATAACAGGAAGTAATATTCATAAGCATAGCATTCAACACACATACACAGAGAATAACACAACAACCATGAATCCGAATCAACTTCTTCTATTAATTCAAGATCTGTACATGGATGTTCTTCTACAACCCTCTGCTATTCTCCTATGCTCCCGACTCTTCTTCTTACTCATGTTGCTTAATCTCTAATGTTACAATGATACAAAATGAGGGTGCCTATATTCGGTTTTTCCCTCTTTCTTCGAGAACTATCAAATCTAAGAATTCAATTCTATCTACCTGCAACTACTACTATAAATGCCTCTATCTACTTCAGACGAGAGTGTATGGCTCGAGGTCTGATTACATTTTTACCAAGGCGCCATTTTAAATGATATCATTTATATTCAGCGCGTCAACTTCAAGAGAAAATTTAAAAATTCAAAAACTTGCGCTGGACGTCTTCCAACTGTCTTCTGCTTCCACGTTGGTTTTACTTGTCGTGAGGGATGCTCCTGCATCATACTCCCTCGCTTGAAAATTTGCATGGGCTCCTATCCATGAGCTCCTACACGGTATGTCCATGCTTCAGAATTTCTGCTTCAGTCTCCTAGCTGGCGTCCTCAACTGGATGTCCCTTCCACTTGACCAAATATTCAAAGTATTCTTTCCTCCTAGTTTTCTTACCCACTCTTTTATTCAGTATCTGCTCCATCTGTGGCTTTTCTGCAACTGGCATCTGCTTCTGCCACTAGACCTCTGGTTGATCATTACTTTTTGCTCCTGCTTCATCAACTTTATATGGATATAAATCATAAACATTAAATATCAGAGAAATTCCGATCCCATCTGGTAACTCAATTTCATAAGCATTCTGTCCCATTTTCTTTAAGACCTTGCATGGCCCAATTTTCTTCATTTTCAGTTTGTTGTATGTTCCCCTCGGGAACCTTTCTTTCCTCAAATGTGCCAAAACTAGATCACCAACTTCAAATTGAAGTTGTCTCTGATGCTGATCTGCTCTGCGCTCGTACTCTTGACTTACTTCAACAGTCGCTCCTTCACTTGGCTGTGAAATTCCTTCATCGCTTCTGCGAATTCTCCTGCACTAGCGCTGTTAGTATCATCCTGTTCTGAATCCCTCAGTTCAGAAACTCCTCTTGGCCTCATTCCATATACAATCTGAAATGGACTTTTTCCTGTGCTCCGATTTAATGAATCATTGTAAGCAAAATCTGCTTGCGATAATATGCTATCCCAACTGCTATGGTGCTCTGTCACCAAGCTCCTCAAAAAATCTCCCAGACTTCTGTTGACTACTTCTGTCTGTCCATCTGTCTGAGGATGATAACCAGAACTAAACATCAAATTAGTTCCTAGCTTCTTCCACAATGTTCTCCAGAAATTCCCTATGAACTTTGTGTCCCTATCCGAGACTATGCTTTTCGGTAATCCATGAAGTCTTACAATCTCTTTAAAAAACAAATTTGCGATGTGAGTCGCATCGCTGGTTTTCTGGCATGGGATAAAATGTGTCATCTTAGAAAACCTGTCAACCACCACAAAGATTGAATCATGTCCCCTTTGTGTCCTCGACAATCCCAATATAAAATCCATGCTAATTTCAACCCATGGCCTCTCAGGTATGGGTAATGGTTGATAGAAACCCGCATTCTGCTTCCTACCCTTTGAATGCTGGCAAATTCTGCATCTATCCACAAACTTCTTGACTTTTGACCGCATCCCTGGCCAAAAGTATGACTCGCTCAGCTTTGCAAATGTCTTATCATGGCCAAAATGTCCAGCCAATCCTCCACTGTGCTTCTCCTTCAACAAGTTCATCCTCATGGAGCAATTTGGAATGCATAGTTGATTGCCTTTGAACAACAATCCGTCCTGGATCACATACTCTATCCACTGATTTCTGTCTCTGAGAACTGGGTTCTCAGCTGCTTCATAAGCTTCCTTAAAGTCTGAATCATCTGCATACATGTCCTTAAGATCATCAAAACCTAACGTCCTGACTTTGAATTCCTGCAACAGCAAACATTTCCTGCTCAAAGCATCAACAACTTTGTTAGCAGTACCAGAAATATGTTTTTATCAAAAAAGTGAAATTTTGCATGTATTCAACCCATTTAACATGCCTCTGACTCAATTTCTCCTGTTGATTCACAAATTGTAATGCATGGTTATCACTGTATAAAACAAATTCTTTTGGAATCATATAGTGCCTCCATTTCTTCAATGCCTGTATGATGGCATAGAATTCTTTATCATACGTGGAGTACTTTTCTTTTGCCTCATTCAACTTCTCGCTGAAATATGCAATCGGTCTATCTTCCTGACTCAAGACCGCTCCAATTGCAAACCCGCTTGCATCACATTTGACCTGAAATGTTTTCTGAAAATCCGGCAACACCAGAATTAGTTGCTCTGTAATATTTCGTTTCAATAAATTGAAACTCTTCTCAGCCTCTTCAATCCAGTGAAAAGATTTATGTCTTTTCTTGACTGTGTCCATCATTTCTGCACTAATTCCACTGAAATTCCTGATGAATTTTCAGTAGAAACTCGCCAATCCATGAAAAATCCTCACCTCAAATATGTTCCTCGGTGATGGCCAATTCTTGATTACCTCCACCTTTTCTGGATCCATCTTCAGTTCATTTGCAGATATGACAAAACCCAGATAAATGAGTTATGTCTTCATAAATGAGGACTTTTTCATGTTAATCAACAACTTCTCTTGTTGTAATCTCTTCATCACAATAGCCAAATGCTTCAAATGTTTAGCCTTTGTCTTGCTAAAAACCAATATGTCATCCAGATACACGATGAAAAATTTCCCAATGAATTCCTTCAACACTTCTTTCATTAACCTCATAAAGGTACTTGGTGCGTTCGTCAAGCCAAACAGCATGACAAGCCATTCATACAAACCTTCGTTTGTCTTGAATCCTGTTTTCCACTCGTCACCTTCTCTCATACGAATATGATGATATCCACTCTTCAAATCTATCTTTGAAAAAAATTTTGCTCCACTTAAGCAATCCATCAAATCATTCATCCTTGGCAATGGGAATCTATACCTGATAGTTATCTTATTAATGGCTCTTGAATCAGTGCACATCCTCCAACCTCCGTCTTTCTTCGGACTGAGTACTGTTGGAACAACACATGGACTCAAGCTTTCCCTGACCAAGCCTTTGTCCAAAAACTCCTAGACCTTTCTTTTAACCTCCTCATTCTCCTGCGACGTCAACCTATACGCGGCTTTGTTTGGCAAACTAGCTCCTGGTATGAGGTCTATATGGTGACTCACGCTCCTCATCGGTGGCAACAAACGAGGTAGTTCGTCCACTACAATATCAGCGAACTCTTCCAGCAGTTCCTGAATTTCTTCTGGCAAATCATCCACTCTTGTGCTGGTCAAAACAATTCTTGGTTTTCTGACCACAAAGAATTGTGGATCCTTCTTCTTCTTAACTTCTGTAAGAAGTTCCTTCCCACTCATGAGAAGTACTCTGTTGTTTACTTCTGGCTTCACCTCTTTATCTTCAATTGGACACAACATATGAGTTCTCCCATTCTTCTCCAGGGTATATGTATTCATCCTCCCATCATGAATTACATTTCTATCATATTTCCATGGTCTACCCAACAATAAATGACAGACATCCATAGGAATAACATCACATAAAATCTTATCATTATATCCTCCTATCTTTATGTCAACTAAGCACTGTTTAGTGACATTTACCTGATGTCCCTTCTTTAGCCATGAAACTTTGTATGGTTCTGGGTGATCAGTTGTCTCCAGCTCCAGCTTTTCTACCATCTCAGTTGAAATGAGATTATCGGTGCTTCCACTGTCCACGATGACCTTGCACACTCTATCCTTGGTCTTGCAAGCAATCCTAAAAAGACTGTTCCTTTGTGCTGGATTCTCCATCTCCTTCTCCAGCGTCAAAAGGACTTTTCGCATTACCAGCGATCTTCTTCCTTCAGCGTACTCTGCCTCAACATCTCGCCTTTGTGCCTCGGCGATGTGAGCCTCTCCAGTTTCTTTCTTTTTCTCTAGACACTCGAACGACTTGTGCCCATTCTTTCCACATGTGAAACATGTGATTACTCCACCTCTTCCTCTTCCTCTACCTCTGGTACGAGGAAACCTATTATTATCAGCATATCCTCCTCTCTGCTCAGTGTGCTCCTTTTTTTGTTCAGCATATCGCCCTCTTTGTGAGGTTCCACCTTTTTCTGTCTGAGTCTAAGGTTTCTTCCATTCCTCCTTGGGCTTCTGGTATTTATCTTGGGCAATCGATTTGCCTTTGGGCTGACTACTGCCTCTGCCCCTCTGACTTTGTTTATGGCTCAGCTTCTCCTCAACTTTCAGAGCCAATTGGTAAGCATCCTCCACAGTTCGGATGGTTGCCAAATTTAAATCATCCGGAATTTCATACCTCAGGCCATTCATATACCTGGCCACCTTTTCGTCATTTCTTTCACGATGACTTGCTCTGATATTCAATCTGTAAAATTCTTCAGTATACTCCTTTACTATCATCAGCTTCTGTCTCAGGTTTTGCATCCTCCTGAACAGAGAAATTTGATAATCCATGGGAATAAATTTTGCCTTCATCTTTGCAATCATCCTATCCCAGCTCTTAATCTTCTGCTTGCCTTGGCAATGTCTGTCAATTTGTAGTTCATCCCACCACAAGGCTGCATGTCCTTTTAGTCTTGTGACGACATGTCTGACCTTCTTATCATCTTCGATATCTTCATAATCGAAGTAAGTGTCAAGATCTCTAATCCAATCCAGAAGATCTTCTGCATCCAGACTCCCTTCATAAGCTGGAATGTCCATTTTTGTTTTCTAACTCATCCGAGCAATAGCCTTAATTAAACGCTCATTAGCTGCATCTTTTGCTGGAATTTCTTCTCCTTCACGTCCATCATCACCTTCATCCTCAGATTCACTGATATCTCCTGCATCATCTTTTCGCCTCTGTGATGTCTCCATGTCCTCCATTCTTGCACGAAGATTACGCACTTCTCTCTCCATGTCTAGATTCTGTACTTGCCTACCTCTTTCTCTGGACATTTATCTTTCCTCCTATGGATCGGGTGATTGTCTACCTCTTCTTCTTGGCGGCATGGTGAATTCTCCTTGTTCTCTGCTGCAGAAAGCAAAGAAACTTTTCTATGCTCTGATATCACTTTGACGCAAACGCACCCGCCCAGGCACGTCTGGCTCTCACAGGACCTTCTTCTCTCGGCCCAAAGAACTCAAAGGGTCTTCTATTTCCCTACTGGGAAATATGCACCCACAACAATCTTCTTCCGAGGTTAGCTGAATATCGCTATCTCGCGAGTTCGTAATTCAAACCTCCAAACTTTTCCTTTTTAACTCTTGCGATACCTGATCTAGCGATACGGGCGTAGCCCCTTCCTCATGAAACCGTGGGCTAAGCTTATATGTTAGCACCTCTCGCAATCTCGTAACCTCGTGACTTCGCTGGTTGAATCGTCGAATTTTCACCTTCTTAGTTCACGAGTCCCCGAGATGCACGGTCCCACCTTATACTCTTCCACGCATCCACACGAACCTCGGCTCCTCGGCACTTCGCGACTCCTAATGTCAATACCTCGGGACTTCTTGTAGTGAGATCCCGAGGCTCCGCCCCACCTGTATTCCACTTGCGCTCTGTTATGGCCCACACTATCCTCCAGCTATCGAGATATCGCTGTCTCGCGACCTCACGATCCCCGTGACCAAACTCTCGAACCTTTTCTTGTGAGGTCCCGAGATACGATCTCTCGCAAAGATCCAACGGTCCTCCTGCGTTCTGGATCCAACAGCTGTCCTTCTCTCGCTACCTCACGTCCTCGTGACTTTGAGTAGATAATGTTGGACTCTCAACCTGCGAACTCCCGAGTTCGCGAGATCCCTTGATCTCTCGCCACCTGTCCTCCTCAGATGGACGACTACCAATCTCTCACCGCTTCATGTCCTCACGCCTTGCGACTTTGAACACCCAATACTTGGGCTTTCACTCTGCGAACTCCCGAGTTCGCGAGATCTCCAATCTCTGCCACCTGTCCCCTCATATGGATGGTTCTTAGCCTTCTCGCCACTTCGCCACTCGCAACACTAAAGGGTTTCCTTTTCGGTCCTCCAATACCTGAGTATACGAGATGAGAATCTCCTTACATGCGTCCTCCTCCAAGAACGACCCTGATCTTGCAGGGATATCGCGTCTCGCGATCTCGCTGCTCTTTCTCCATCTTCACAACTTTTGGGGTTTCAACTCCCGAGTCCCCGATACACGATACCACATGTAGATATGACGACTCCTATGACTCTGAACCAACGACCCTGCCTCTCTTGAGCTTCAAACTCCTCGGACCCTCGCGCCGTAACCTCCTTGCACTTATACAAGATCCAATGACCCTCAGAACTTCGCGAACTCTCCTCAGAGGATTTCGACCGTCTGATCTTTCTTGTGTAATCCACGAAATGAAAGAAGTATCTCCCCACGAGATTCTTTCGCCGCTTCGCCAACCTGCAACGCTTCTTTCTGACTTCACATCACACTGATCTACGCTGGTCTTCAGCGACTAAGAGGCATGTCCTTCATGAGATTTGTTAAATCACTTCGACCTCAACGAGGTTCTTTGCACACACTCTTTGCGGCAAGCCTACGAACACTTCAACTGTTCGGGCTAGTTTGACTCTGCGTATGCCCGTAGAAGCAGTCCTTCAACACTTCTACTCAGTTTCATGATTGAGACTTTCTCCCTTAGCCTGCGCACTCCTTGCACGGATTCAACAATCCACTTTCACTTCTGAGTGTTTGAGAACAAGAGTTTAACTCCCGAGCCTTCTGTCAACGCACTCCTTGCGGATGATTTCAACAGCACTCCTTGCAGGAATCCTTGCTCAAAGGAGAAACAATTGTAATTCACCTCACTTCCTATTAGATTTGGATCTTAACCCATGAAATCATACACACAGTATAACAACAAATGCATAACATGAAGTAATATTCATAAGCAGAGCATTCAACACACATACACAGAGAATAACACAACAACCATGAATCTGAATCAACTTCTTCTATTAATTCAATATCTGTACATGGATGTTCTTCTACAACCCTCTGCTATTCTCCTATGCTCCCGAATCTTCTTCTTACTCCTGTTGCTTAATCTCTAATGTTACAATGATACAAAATGAGGGTGCCTATATTCAATTTTTCCCTCTTTCTTCGAGAACTATCAAATCTAAGAATTCAATTCTATCTACCTGCAACTACTACTATAAATGCCTCTATCTACTTCAGATGAGAGTGTATGGCTCGAGGTTTGATTACATTTTTACCAAGGCGCCATATTAAATGATCTCATTTATATTCAACGCGTCAAATTCAAGAGAAAATTTAAAAATTCAAAAACTTGCGCCGGACGTCTTCCAACTGTCTTCTGCTTCCACGTTGGTTTTACTTGTCGTGAGGGATGCTCCTGCATCAATTTGGGCCTCCAACAACTTGTTTACTTCTTTCTCCATAACAGGCAGCAACATGGGATTTATCTGTCTCAGCTTCTGCGTAAATGGCTTAGCCCCTTCCTTCAATGGGATCTTGTGTTCAATGACGAACGTGTCATATGTCTTGAGGTCTTCGTAAGTCCATGCGAACACATCGGCAAATTATTTCAGCAACTCAGCATATTCGGCCCTCTGCTTTGTGGTCAAACTCCTTGACAGCTTGACAAACTTAGGCTCCTCCGATGTGCCAATGTTGCACTCGGCTGTGTCGGCACCTTCATCTGAAACTCTACCCTTCACTGCCACGTCATTCCCATCGAACAATCTTTCTAAAGGAATAAGTCCCCTCGGAATGTGATTGCTAGGCAGATGAATAATCTGGTGGTTAGCAATTTTATTTAAAAACACCTCAGGGTGAGGGTCACCTTCCAGGTCAGGATCCTGATCAATGTGCAACGCAGAAAATTCATCAAACGATTGGAGAAATTTTTCGATTTCCAGATCATCTTCAAATACCTTCCAATGCTTGACATTGTCCGGTACAGAGGGCCTATATTTTATCTGAACATCATATTTGGCCATAGACGACTGAGGGACCTTGAACTGGCTAGCTGAAACGGCTAAAGAATCGGCCACAGTGTTATCCTCCCTTGGAATAAAAGAGATGTTGAAGGCTAAGAAGAAATTGTCGATGAGGTCCCATACTTCATTTCTGTAATTTCTGAGTCGAGGATGCTTAGCCTGATAAGCGTTTCTGACCTGTTGGACCACCAACTCTGCATCACCGAACACAACTACCTCCTGAATTCCCATTTCCCTCACAGCTCTTAGTCCCAGAACAAGAGCTTCATACTCTGCCACATTGTTGGTGGCTTCAAATTCTAATTTGTATGACAGAGATACAGTTTCCTGGGAAGGTGACACAAAAAACACCTCAGCACCAGCGCCTTCCCTGGAACAGGCTCCATCAAAAAACATTTTCCAAATGGGGGTGATGGAAGGAGGAAGTTCACGAGGAGAGGTGGGCTACTTTTCGAGTTCAAGAGGAGGCTCGGGAGCATGGGTGAGTTGTAGCAAACTGGAACCTAAATCGGTGTCCAAGGTGAAAATGGGATGGTTGGTAGGATTGGCTTCATCACTGATTATATAGGCCAGTTGGGCTTCCCTATATAGCCTCCTATGTTCTCCTCTGAACACTTGGATAGTAGCATATGTGAGGTCCATCTGCAAGGTTCCCCCCAGTCTTTTTATCCAAGATCGTGATAACAACATACCGAACTTGGGGGGGACATCAACCACTACAATATCCATGACCACACTTTTCATGGGCAACTGAAACAAGGTCACGACCAGGTCTTTGATAACCCCAAGACATTGAACTTTCCTGGAGTCGAAGGAATAGAGGTCATGATAGGCTCGGGTGACTTCCAACCCTAATTCTTCCATGACAGTTTTAGGCATGAGGTTATGAGAAGCCCCTGAATCCATCAAGCAGTTGTGCAGTACCTTGTCATGTATGTTCAAGGAGGTGTAGAAGGGAGGGGATGAGTCATTCCTATCTTCTACCATAGGACCTAGGATAACTGCAGGCTTTTCATCTTGTAGATTGATGGAGTCTGTGGGAAGGCATGAGATCTCAGACTGTAGAAGCTCGGAGAAGCGTTTATTGAACCCTTCATGTTTAATCAACTCGGTCAGGGGTACAGGAATTCTAATCTTTTGAATTTCATGCTCGAAATTAAAAGAAGATGTAAGCTTTGGAATTTCTCTTATTTCGGGAACATGACTCTGGATTATGGAAGAGAGGGGTTGGGGCTTCTTACCTCTATGACTGTCTGCTATTTCATTAGAAGGCTTCTCTGTTCTAGTAGGCTGCTCAGGGACATCAGGTGCTACTGTCTTCTTCTTGGAACGCAGATCATACCTGCCTGGGCCGCCACTAGTCTTGTCTCCCTTGCTCAATTCATTTAGCTGACTATCCATGAGAGACTCCTCGTATGCAGATTAAGTTAGATGAGGAAAAGGAGGAGCTTCTCCGAAGCAATGGATTTCAAGATCAAGCTCACCTATTTCCCCTTCTTCCCCCTAGACCACAAAATTGTTTTGGAAAGGGGCCTGAATTTTCTGGTCTTCTCTGTCTCTTCCCCTCTCTCTTTGCATATTCGGGGGAGTAAAATTGTTCAGCCTCCTAAAACGACCTTTGTTTTCGGCGTTATGAGGGATCTTGTATGATTTCCTCCCCTCGACTTTCATTCTCTCCATCTTTGCAGATAGAGACTTCACCATCTTAGTCAGTTCATCCACTTGAGGGTGGGGCACCAATGGGCCATAAGTTGAGGCTTTCGATCTTCCCTTTCTTCTGTCTGCGTCGGCCTTGTTCCTCAGTCTATCAACTGCTAATACATTGGATTCCACTTCTATGGCCGCATCTTGCATTTGAGCTAAGGAGGTGGCTCTCCTTTCTCTCAGTAATAGACAGAAATTGGGGCCAAACGCACTAGCATAAGAAATCTTGGCTGAGGCTTCTGAAGGCTTTATCTCGGTAGGGATTTTGTTATACATCTTATTGAATCTTTTGGAGAAGTCGGAGACAGACTCTCCATCCATCTTCTTCAAAGACCCGAAATCTATCATGTAATACATGAAATCCTTCCTATCGCCCCACTGCCTCAGGAAAACACCATCCAGGGCTTCGATACCAGCAATAGATCCGGGGGCCAATCCTCTAAACCATTTCCTCACCTCGCCATCCAGGCTCTGGACGAAGACTCTCATCCAGAAATCTTCGTTTTCAATGTTCATGTTGTCTGCATAACTGTAGAAAGCAACTAGGTTCTCTTCCACAGTTATGTCCCCTTCCCCAGTGAACTTGGGCATATACTTCAAGTAATCTCCAGCAGGGAGAGGATTCATAGGATGAGGTAGGACTAAGGGAGCGTATCTGGCAGTGACTATGGCATCCATTCTATTTAGAGGGGGATTAGCACTAGCCATAGGAATAACAGGTGGAGGAGAACTCAGAGGAGAAGGAGTTCGTGAAGGGGCTACTGGGAATGAGTCCTGAAGTGGAGTGGGAAACAAGAGGGGATTTAAGGAGAAGGCTAACAAGCTCAAGTCAGCAGGTGCTCTTCTTTGCGTGGGAGTGGTAAAACTTGGCATGGGGAAATATTCTACGGTCCTGGGACTACGCCTAGGTACAGCTTCAGGGGAAAGGGGAGTGACAAGGATTTCTCCCTCCAATCCCAGACCGGGAGGGGAAAACTCAGCAGGAACACTCCCGAAATTCAGGAAACGGGAAACTTCAAAAAATGGTCTGCTAGGAAGCTGAGGAGGAGAAAAAGGAGCTTCTATAGAAGGAGATAGCGGATTACCTAATTCAACGGTGGAATTTTCTCCTTCAGGGGCCTTTCCTTTTCTGAAAATCACCTCCGGATCAGCTACAGGTGTAGCTAGGGGCAGCTGTGGATGAGACGGCGTATGTCTGCCTCTGGAAGCCACAATTAAAACAGTGGGTTCACTCTAGTGGAGTCGTCACAATGGATTCACCAAGTGCATAGTAGCAATCTTCAAAGGCTTTGATACCCGATGCACCTTCAGAATCATAGGCTCAATGTCGTTCAATCCCGGGGAAAATTTTCAACTTCGTCCCCGGCAACGGCGCCAGAAATGTTAGCGTCGGAAGTCACCTCTGGATTGCAGCAGGATCAGAGCCCAACACCCATCAGTTTATGTCACGATTTTTTTAATGGGGTGATCAAATGGAGGTTAATTCAAGACGATGCGGCTCTATCTCAGAAACTAGGCCAGGCATGTATGGGCAAACAAGGTCTTAGATGAACTTCAGACAATAAGTTGTAGTAAGGGTGAGTAGGGGGAAGACTTGTATCAGAAATATGCAAGGGTCTGTCGTAAACATCAAGTCTCTAACAGACTGTAGAGGAAAGCATCTAAACACAATATCTTCTTACATTCAAAAGCATAAAACCAGAGAAGACAATAACGCCACAATAAATCCTTTATCATAACAGAATCGCCATAATTCGTTCGAATCAGTCGACAACGAACTCTCTTAGCATAAGATGAACACCAGATGGAGTGAGAAGACTATCTGTTATTGAACAAGAAATCTTGCATACCAATACATAACCATAAAACTAGAGTCTGTGCTAAAACTTTTACAATCGAGAGCTTCGCTCTACCATCGATACTTTCAAAATGCAAAAACTGAGTACATATACTTTGGCAGATTTTCCCAACAGAGGCGTGCTCACCCTTCAAGGCATAACATCTCTTCAATCAATCTTCGGGCAAAAGTCCTTCGTCAGACGTCTCCTTAACTTCGCATGGCCTTTACAGGGGAGGAGTAGCTGAACCAATAAATACCAAGTTAGTGTGTGAAGACCTCCTCTGGCTAGTCGAGAACCCAGCATGGCTTCTCTGGAAAAATGGGTACACAGGACCCTCTTGAGGAGTCTGCTTTCCAGACCCTCCATTCCTCGCATTTAATGAATAAGGAGAGGCTTCAACCACCCTTTCTCTCCTTCATTTACTCCAAGCGAAAACCAGGACCGAGGTCGGATCAAATGGCACTTGGAGGTCACGACAATTCCTTCTGTGAATCATACACAACACCTTTTTCCCTCCTTGAACAACTCTTTTCTTTCTCAAATGACCATGGGCTGTGAGCACGAGCTTATCCCCAAAGCGCTTTCAGCGTTTGCGAATGGAAGGAGTTAATCCTTCCTTCTTGAAATCGCGATGAACAAAACGTCGAGACGACTTTAATCTGGCGCCACGTGCCCTCTGGATCTAACGGTTCCGAATTCTCCCGACAATGTTGTGGGCCCCAGGTCCTGAATGCTCTCGTCATCTCATGCATTGGGAAAAGATGGAGCTTCTTCTTGCGTTTCGAAGTTGCGATGGGCGAAAAGGCGAGGGGCCTAATCATGCACCAGGTGTCCCCTTTAGATGGACGGCTGAAACTATTCCTCGATATTGTGGGCCCACCTTTAAAAGTGCTTTTCATTTCACGATTCACGAGTCAGAGACCCTTGGTTCCTTTTTTTCAACCCCCGCCTCCCGAGACGGCGATACGGGAAGGGCTCCCTTTCTGGTCAGCGCTCTCCATATGTAACCGTTGGCTAGGGCCCAAGTACTAGCGCCTCTCGCTACTCGTGACCTCGCGAGTGGAGTATCATACTTTGGCATTCTCCCTTTGTGAAGTCCCGAGACGTGATGGTCAACGATGGTTGACCTCCTGCGGACACTTTTCGTAACTCGCAATCTCACGCAACCAAAAGACATAGTCCGCCCTCCGAACTCACGAACCCTGAGCTCGATAAATAGCACTGCGCTTGAACTTCTTGCGATCAATGGCCCTCGTAACTTCGCGAGTGCCTCCCGAAGGGTTCCAACCGTCGACTTCCTTAAAAATTTAAGCGCTATACTTGATGTGACTTGGTTAATCTGCAATTACCCATCACTCGTTGTTCTGCTATGTCGCTGAATCCTTTCCGCTGAAGAATGAAATGCCCGCTCGCTTGATTTTAAGTCCGAAAAGGACTTCTTCTGTGGGCTATGTTTGGGCGCTTCTCTTGCAACCTGCAGACCCGGATATCCCTATGCCGAAGACAAGTAATGTTGCTAACAGAGACATAGCTCCATTATGTATCTATTTGTGGCTATGATATAATTTTACATGGATCCACTGTGTATTCCTTGTGGCCATGTTTACTACTATATATATATCACATGGATCCATTGTGTATTGTTCTTGGCCATGGACATTAGTCATACTTTTATATATTTCATAGATCCATAGTGTACTTGATTTGGCGTTCATGCTTACATCACTCTTGAGCATGGGTATGACTGACTCAGGAAGAGAATACTCTTACTTGATCTCTGTTGACGGTTTATGTTATTGGATCAGTTGTACAATAACTTTCATTGGATCTACTTCATAGAATCCTCGCCTCTAATTTATTTCAGCCATCAATTTCCCTTCTAACCTCACACATTAGGGGGCATATGTTATACCACAATTTACCACATCATTTGCACTTGTGAGATGGATTAGTACTTATCCCTGGGTTGCAAATTTAAATCCCAACTTCCCTCAGCAAAATTACTTTAAAAACAACACTTTTGTGTCCATTTGCGAGTCACCTTTTTTTCAAACCATGGATGTTCGTTCCTTGCTAGTTCACAACTCATGGATGTCATCAAAAAATGTGAAAAATAAAATAATTCCACTTTTTCGGGCGATGTTTTTCGGTTGGGCACGTTCCCAAACTCCCATGGGCCCGTAAAAATGAAATTTAACCACCTCAACCCCTTAAGGATGGTATAAAGGCACCTTTGAGGGCATGGATGAGGGGGACAACCTAGGTGCAAGATTATGCTGATGAATTTACAAGTTTCCCTATTTCCCTTAATCCTTTGTGTAACATCCCTTTGTTATGGAACTTGTTTTCTAGTACTCCTTCTTCTTCCTTATATGACCATAGGGTGTGTTCCTATCCCTTTTGGGTCATCCAAAGAAGGGTCATCTCGTTGAGTTGATACTTAAAGGACCAGTGGAGGAACCTAGGCATTTGTCTTCGAGGCAATTTCGGTGGTTAGAGTCAGGTTGTAACTACCCAATTTTACCATTTTCAATGAAAGAGTTATCTTTCCATCCATACATGTGTAAATTTATTTCATTCTATTGATATATGTTAGTATTCTTCATATAATTGAATATTTGCACATTATATGTATGATTCAAATTCATAAATACCTTGTCACAACAAAGACTTGGTCTTCTTTTTCAAGTTGATACTGGTGGAGCTTAGGAACAACATCAAAGGTGGAGAGCAAGGATCTACATTAGACGTAGGATACAAGGTGTGGCACCGCTCTCTCTCTCTCTCTCTCTCTCTCTCTCTCTCTCCTTAAAGTAGTTATTTTTCTCATAGAATTGTTGTGTGTGAGGGTAGGTTCTGTATTTTATATATGGTCTCTCTCTTTTGTGACATGACCCAAAGTCACGGAGGAAAAATTCCATAACAATCCTAGCTAAATCCTTCAACATAATTTTATAAGAAACTCTCAATAAATTTATCGGTCAACACTCACTAATAGAATCTCTGACTGTGCTCTTTGGAACAAGCTTGATTAGTCCTTAATTGAGTGATTTCGAAAGATGTCCCGAGGAAAAGACCTCATGTGAAAGATTGTAAAAATCATCCCCCACCATCTCCCACATCTCCTTGTAAAACTCACAAGGAAGACCATCAATACTCGAAGACTTCCCATTTTTCATTGAAGAGAGTGCAGCAAAAAAATCATCCTTCGTAAATTCTCTTTCTAATCTATCTCGATCTCCAATGAATACTTTGTGTGGCACCACCCTGAAGAAAACATCCCTATCAGCCACGATTGACGCGGACAAGTGGTAATGAGAAAAAACATTTTGAAAGTGACCACTAAACATACCTCCTCGAGAATCACATCTTCTCTACGTATACCAATAACCATGTCAGCCACAGATTTCCTCTTCAAGAAGTCAAAAAAACTTTGATTCACTTTTATTATCCAAAATGTGATCATATAAACAATGTAAATCAATGAAATGAAATTTCAATATTTTTTATAAAGTATTTGAACTTAATTCAAGTTTAGAGAAGAGAAATTGGTTATATATATATATATATATATATATATATATAACACCTTTCGAGATGTTGTATATATGTAAGTGACAACATCTAAAAACTTAAACCAACCTAAATCCATATTAAACTCGGAGCTATCAAACATTGAAAGGGACCAAATTTTTTAAGGTGTAATTTTTATTATTATTTAATTTGAAGAATTAATACATGAAATGGAATTAATGATAAAAATATTACACCTTAAGAAATTTCATCCCTCTTGATTCTTGATAAATATGGGTTTAAAATGAATTTACATTAATTTACATATAATCACTTAAAAATTTAATATTCAATCAACATTAAATTACATCAATAAAAAAAAATTAAATCAAATTTCCTATCTATATTTATTCATTTTGTGAGTTCTAATTTAGCAGATTTTGCAACATGACCTCAAGAAACATTTATTAAATTAAAAGATACGAAGCGACCAAACATAAAATCACAAGATACCAACGTACCCTTGTATTTATTAATTAAAATACACTAAGCAACCATTACATCAAAATCACTAGGTTTTCAATTTGATTTGTATTGATAGTGATTTTTCTAGAGGACTTCCAAAAACATATATTAAATAAAGTCCTACATATATCCGATTTCCACTCTCCAAAATGTGATTATTAGTCGCGATGTTAATTTATTCTCAAATTTCTATTATTTCATCTGGCACGATGTTAAGTTATTTTCATATTGCTATTGTTTCATTCGTCTTGCAGAATAGTTACAAAACATTTATAAAGTTTCCTTAAATATATAATTAATTTTATTTTTTTAGTAAAATAAAATTAATTTTAAAATTTTAAAAAATTTTGAAATCATTTTTTCATGGGTTAAGACATTGTGATAGGACATACTTATCTCTGGTGTGTTTGAATTTGTTTAAGTATTTTTCAGGGATCTAAAATCATTTAAAAGTATAAAATTACAAAGTTTGACACATATTAATATATTAATTATTTCAACATATTTAATTTGTAAACATATTGATCTAAGAATATATTAAATACCTTACACTGCAATAGATGGCACATATGTATGGCATCTTGATTTAGGCACTGCTAGTGAATTGATCTAATCACTCACATATTGATCTAGGCAAAGGGTGATCCACATATGGTCAGGTTCGACCCGCGACTTGGGGTTCGCTACGACTTTCGTTGACATGAGTTGGTTTTATTATACTATTGTTGATCGAGTTGATTGTGTGCGTGAAGGTAATCATGGTTAGAGGATGTCGTGGAGGAAAACGATGGGGTACTAGGGGAGGATGCGTGACGCCTCCAGCAGCATCCACGCCTGAGGGGTCTAACCCCCAGGGAGGCGAGCAGGTTCTCGGATAGGAGCAGATAGCAGTTGGCGATGTTGTTGAGATGATGATATCTTTTCAGCGCATGTCCGAGGCACTGATCAACCGATTGGACCGAGACGAGGCCAGGGCGCCGGCACCCCCTAAGGTTCCGCCGCGCGCTCTGACCGTTATAGGTAGCATTCACTGTGAACTCGAGAAGGTAAAATTTCCCGAGTTCTTTGGTGCCCCGGACGACGCAGCCACCGAGGCATGGTTGGAGAATATGGCGATGTGCTTCGCACTTCGCGACTATACCTCCAACATGAAGGTTCGCATGGCGGTCTTTCAACTGAAGGGGAGCACTCTTCTATGGTGGAAGACACTCCTGCCGCAGCTGAACATGGTCATTGAAGACGTGTCATGGGAACTGTTTGAGGAACGGTTTCGAGAGAGGTACCTTTCAGAGGAATTCATTGAGCGTTAGCTCAATGAGTTCAACGCTTTACGACAGGGAGGTCGTATGGTGCCCGAGTACGAGGCACGTTTTATGGAGTTGCTCCAGTATGCTCCGCACCTTAACACAGAGAAACTCAAGGTCAACCGGTTCGTGTTTGGCCTGAACGGCAGCCTGCGTGCAAAGGTTAGGATCTTGATGCCTCAAACCTTGCACGACGCTGTCCAAAAGGCCCTCATAGCTGAGGAGGAGCTTATCAGTGGGGGTCAGACCAGGACTCCAGTGAGACCAACCGGGCATGGCTCCTCTGGTACGCCGCAGCATCAGACACCAGCGAGACCTACGTCGGGACATCGTGGCTTCCAGAGGGGATCCACTTTTGCTACACCCCGATGACTGTTGCCTCAGCAGCGGACACCTTATCGAGGACCACAGCACCAATAGCAGTGTCACCCGCAGCAGCAGCAGTTTAGGCCTGTTCAACAGAACAGACCTGGTTCCCAGGCCGGTGGGCCGTCCTCTTCTATTTCGGGCACCAGGACTACTGGGCTGAAGAAGGGGTGTTGGACGTGTGGGGAGATGCACTACCAGCACGACTGTCCTATGGAGAGAACCAGGGTGTCCGGATTAGCCGAACCCGCTACCGTGGGAGATATGGGCAAGGCCCATCGGATTCATGCAGCGGTGAATAACCGCCAGGCAGAGCACCAGTCGACTGTGCTCGAGACGACAGGTATTTTTGCTAACAAGACCCTTAGTATTTTGATAGACCCAGGAGCTACTGAGAGTTTCATTTATGGTGCAGCGCTAAAAAGGATTAAGGTAAAGGAAGTCAAACAGGATGAGTTTAGCTTTGTGGAGATGGCTTCGGGAGCCAAACAGAAGGTTGGAGGAAAGGTTACGGGTTGTTCCCTTAACCTGGGAGAGTTTGTCACGAGGATCAACTTGTACGTCACGATATTAGGATATTATGACGTCGTGATCTATATGGATTGGTTGGAAACGCATGAGGCGATACTCAACTGTAAAATGAAATGGTTGAGCTTGGTTGATGACGAAGGACAGAGACGTGTGATTGTAGGAAGGAACCAGGGAGTTTCCCTGCGGTTTGTCTCTTCCTTACAGTTACAGAAGAGTATGCGCAAGGGGTGCAAACTTTATGCGATCCTCGCGCTAAACGAGAAGGGAGTAGCGGAAGGTCTAGAACACCTCCCGGTGATGAAGGATTTTGCAGACATGTTTCCAGAGGAGTTGCCTGGGATGCCACCAGAAAGGGAACTGGAGTTTACCATAGACCTGAAATCAGGAACCGAACCGATAGCAAGAACGCCTTATCGTATGTCAACCCCGGAGTTGCAAGAGTTGAAAATGAAACTGAAGGAGTTGTTGGACCTGGGACTGATACATTCTAGTGTGTCACCGTGGGGTGCACCAGTTATTTTCATACGAAATAAGGATGGATCAAGAATCAGTATCCCTTACCAAGAATTGATGATCTGTTCGATCAAATGAAGGGTGCGACAGTGTTCTCCAAGATCGATTTGCGATCCGGGTATCACCAGTTACGGATCAAGGAGGATGAAATCCCTAAGACCGCCTTTAAGACGATATTTGGACATTACGAGTTTTCTGTTTTTCCATTTGGACTGACAAACGCCCCAGGGGTATTCATGAGTTTGATGAACGGGGTGTTCCGCGAGTACTTGGACAAGTTCGTCCAAGTATTCATTGACGATATTTTGATCTACTCTCAGACGACAGAGGAGCATGACGAGCACTTGCGCTTGGTACTACAATGTTTACGAGAACACAAGTTGTATGGGAAGTTGTCCAAATGCTCTTTGTATCAATCCAGGATTCACTACTTAGGGCATGTCATCTCCGGCGAAGGTATCGTCGTGGATCCAGCCAAGGTTGAGGCTATTATGGAATGGCCTGCGCCGATGAATGTTACATAAGTGCATATTTTTATTGGTTTAGCAGGATACTATCGACGGTTTGTCGAGGGATTTTCGAAGATAGCAGATCCGATCATGGAATTACAGAAGAAAAACAAGAAGTTTGTCTCGACCGAGAAATGCGCGGAAGCATTTTGGAGGCTTAAGAAGTTGTTGACGACAGTGTCGATACTAAAGGTCCCTGACATGGACGCGGACTTCTTGGTATGCACTGACGCATCCAAGGAAGGTTTAGGCGAAGTCTTGATGTAGGATGTACGAGTGATTGCTTACATTTCGAGGAAGCTGAGAAGGCATGAGGAGAACTACGCGACGCACGAATTGGAGTTATTATCCATCGTTTATTCCTTGAAGGTTTGGAGACACTACCTTGTTGGACGAAAATTTGAATTAAAGACTGATCATTGTGGGCTGCAACACATTTTCACGCAAAGCGACCTGAACGCGTGACAACGACGTTGGTCGAAATTGCTTAGCGAGTACAACTTCGAGATTACTTACATAAAGGGAATAGTGAACCGAGTGGCGGATGCTTTGAGTCGGAGGCCACACATATTTTCGGTGTTGCCTCTTCAAACGAATCTGCATGAGAAGATTCTCACTTTACAACGTGACAATGACTGGTACAAAGAAGTCGAGGATTTTATCGGACAAAACACAATGATGGTACCACGATATGAGGGATACTCATTGGATAACGATGGGTTATTGAGGTTTAGAGGTCAGATTTACGTACTGCCTAACGACGAGTTGAGGATGTTGATCCCGAGCGAGGCTCATAGAGCAGTTTACATGGCTCACCCAGGAGTTACGAAGATGAGGGCAGACCTTAAACCCTTATTCTTCTGGAAGGGAATGAAGGCCAACATAGTCAACTTTGTGGCTAGATGTCTAGAGTGTCAGCAGGTAAAGGCTGAACATAGACACCCAGTGGGATTACTTCAACCACATGCCATTCCAGAATCGAAATGGCAAGTTATTTCGATGGATTTTATTGTTGGATTGCCACTGACGGCAAGGAGACACGACTCGATTTTTGTAGTAGTAGACACTCTGACAAAGAGTGCTCACTTTATTCCCATGCATACGACGTATCAGGCACCTGACATAGCTAGAGTTTTCATCAGTGAGATTGTGAGGCTACATGGCGTGCCTAAAAAGATTATATCCGATCAAGGATCGGTGTTTACTGGACGATTTTGGACGAGTTTCCAAGAGGCATTGGGAACCCAACTTAATTTTAGTACTGTGTATCACCCAGAGACTGACGGGCAGACCGAACAAACGAACCAAACCTTGGAAGACATGTTGCGCATGTACGTGATGGACCAACAAAAGCGTTGGGAGGAATTCTTGCCTCTAGTAGAGTTCGCTTACAACAACAGTTATCAGAGCACCATAAAGATGGCGCCTTTTGAGTTTCTTTATGGGCGACCGTGTCGGATGCCCTTGAGTTGGGATCGGCTTGAGGATAGGGTCCTAGTGGGACCAGAAGCGATCCAAGAAATGGAAGAGCAAATGCAAACCATAAGACAAAGGATTAAATAAGCGCAGGATCGACAGAAGGGTTATGCTGATGCGCACCGAGTCGACCGTAGTTACGAGGTCGGTGACCGAGTTTTCTTGCGGGTTAAACCGCATAAGAGTTTGATCAAGTTTAGAAAGGGAGCTAAACTCTCTCCTAGGTTCGTGGGACCTTTCGATATTGTGGAGAGAAAGGGGCCCGTGGCCTATCGACTAGCCTTGCCTG
>ML788072.1:155878-194203 GCA_009831015.1 Picea engelmannii
AATTAAAATGATGAATGCATGCATGTAAATAGAAATAATATATATATATATATATATATATATAAACAAATTGGCGTGTATTCCTTAATCTTTAAATTATAGAATAAAGAAAATTAATAATGGATTCTCTTTCCGTTAATTTATTAGTCCCTACCGCCTCTACCATTAATAAAAAGTTACGAATGTAAAAATAAAAGGAAAATATTAATGAGCGCATTTACTTCTTGAGTTTAAAAAATAATAATAATAATAATCATAAAAAAAAGGGGGAAAAAATAAAATAATAATAATAAAAAGGAAAAGGGGAGAAAACCTAAAAGGAAAAAAGATGATTTAGGGTTTGAGACTCGATAAAAGTGAGGGGGAAAGGGGGAA
This sequence comes from Picea engelmannii, assembly GCA_009831015.1. Classification (NCBI taxonomy): domain Eukaryota; kingdom Viridiplantae; phylum Streptophyta; class Pinopsida; order Pinales; family Pinaceae; genus Picea; species Picea engelmannii. The sequence goes on from ML788072.1 coordinate 156,254, forward strand.
ATGGGGAAAAAGGCTATTAGGTATTGTTATGCTGTCGAAAGGGGAAACTGGACGGATTGCTTGTGAGGAGTTGGGGATCTCTCAGCTGTGTTAGAGTGGTAGCTCAGCCTTGGAGGCGAGATGAGAATCTAGGTTACTGTCTGGATTGTGTGTGGCCCCTTTGCGGCTCGGGGGGCTAAGGGGGAAGCAAAGTACCCCTAGCGTTTGGCTGGGAGGTACCGATGAGTCCTCTACGGTCGACACGGAGCAGGATTGCACGGAGCGCGCGGACAAACCTTCGGAGGAGGCGAACAGGCAAAGGTACGCGCTTTGGTAGAATGAGAGACAGTGTAAATAGTTATTGTTTACATTCTGGACTGTGGTAATGTTTTTATTTTATTTCCATTACTCAGGTCTGCATAATGCTTTTATTCTCATTCTGGATGGCGTAAAATTTATTCTATGACTGTGTAAAATAGTTATCGTTTACATTCTGGATTGTGTTAAGGTTTTTATTTTATTCTCATTTCTCTGGTTTGCGTGATGTTTTATTCTCATTCTGAATGGCGTAAATTTTAGTCTACGACTGTGTAAATAGTTATTGACCACGTCCTTATGCGAATCTGGACTGTGTAAATAAAATAATTATTGTTCGTATCTGGGACTACGTAAAAATTTTATTCATCTTTCTGGGTTGGGTACTTTTTATCCATTGGCGAGACTGTGTAATTTTTTTTTTTATTATTTAGGATTCTGGAATTTTCCTTGACAGTGGGCGTATTTCTGATTTATGGAGGGCATTCGTTTTGTGGATTTTTTTTTTCGTTTATTATCTTCACGCACAGGTGTTGCCGCAGATGCAACCTATGGAACCATAACCCGCCATCCAAGAGATTTATCTTGTGGAAACCCTAATCCATCGTTCGATCAAGCCCTAATCCACCTTGGTTGTCATAAATAATTCGAATTTGAATCCGCCAATTACACCAAGGTGTATTTCTTTTTCCGAGCGAGTATTGAATGTTCTGTTCAGGAAAAATCGAACGACAGTCTCGTTTTACATTGCTACTGCGTATTTCGCTGAGGGTATAGACATTCCGCCCTTGTAAAATCTTCCTGGCATTTCGCCTTACCTTGATGCTGCAAATTTCACCAAGTGTATTGACTTATCGTTCCTACAAAACCGTGTTGTGATTGTGTGTGTCTTAATTTACCCTTTTATTTTTAAATTGATTATTCCTACAAAACTGTGCTGTGACTATGTGCGTCTTAATTTACCCTTGTATTTTTAAATTGATTATTCCTACAAAACCGTGCTGTGACTGTGTGCGTCTTAACTTACCCTTTTAATTTTTAAATTGTTTTTCCTCAAATCCGTGCTCTGTGGGCGTCTTATCCTACTGTGTGCATTGACGGTGGTTAGATTTAGTTAATGCGAGTTCAAGCGTGCATGGTTGGGTCTGGTTTGGTCTGAGGGGTGGCGTTTTAGTTTGGAGTTAGCATTGATATTTCCGATTTTAGATTAGGTTTACCTGACAGTATTAAATGCGTCCTTTCACCATTTGGTTCTAGCTACAAATGTTATTCATGGTTGGAATTATAGATATCCTTTATTATCAAAATCATAGATATCTTATATGGTCAAGACATCCTGAAGAAAAATGGTTAATCTATGTTTTACATACTTATATTTATCACTATTCGATTATATTGTACTTTATTATTATTCCTGATTACATTGACATTTCATATTTAGAGACATTTTAGAATTACTTATTGATTCCATAAGGAATTTTTTACTGAATATATCTCGTCGACATAGATGTCTTTAGTCTTTTAAAAACCATTTCAGTAACTACATCGATAGGGATGCATATGAACCCTAAATTTATGAAATATTTAATTTAGGGATAAAAAAAATTTAAATACAAATGTTTTGTTCTTATATTAAGAATAGCCAACCCAACGAAAGCCCACCGTAAATGAAATATATTATTTAACCAGGATAATAGCTGGAAGGCAACTAGCTTTCGATATTTACCCCTTGTTTTTATTATCTATGTTTTTATTGGAAGGCAGCTAGTTTTTATTATAAAGGTAAAATTTGATAGAAAGGACATCTTCTTGCTAGCTAGTTCTTGCTTTCTTATATTATATTATAAGCACTTTAAGGTTAGATGAATTGACTTAATATTAGTCTAATAGTTACATGCAATGTTTGTTTTATATAACTTAGAAGGAATTTTAAATGTCATTTAGTTGCATTGTTGTGGCCATATGCTGTAAGGTTATGGGTGTCTTGGAACAACTATGGAAATTTTTATAAATAATAACATCAGTAGGATAGGAATGGGTGACCGTAGTGTCACTATATTACATGGTCTTGCAATATGTAAGGGTAGAATGACATGGAAAAATGAAATAAGAATGCAATGATTAGCGTTGGTGACATGATGTTTAAAATTTATTGTTAATTCATTGGCAAGGTCAAGAAAAAATAAATGTAATGCTGATTTATATTATGGTAAAGTCGTGGTAACTTCATTGCATTTCATTTGATCTTAAATTATTAGGTTAAACATCGATGTTATTTATTTACAAGGTCTTGTAAGGAAAAGCCACTCTTAGTTTAAAATTACAATACTATTCTTTTTATAAATTGAGTACATGGTTAATTATGGTTAGGTTTTGGTAGTTCTGTTGTTATTAATATAAAGGTAAGGTCGTCATTATTTTAATTGCAATGATGTGGTGATGGAGAAGGCGATGATATGGTTATGTTATGGTGACGTTATGGTAAATTCATTTTGATTCAGTAACAGGGATTTGCAATTAATTCATGTACATTATTTAAGACTGGGTTGGTAACTCGTCGTTAATAGAGGTCAGTGGAGTAAATAGTCTGTTTTTATGTCGCTGAGTCTCTCTAGTGGTTGGTCGTTGGCGGAATCCTTCTGAATTGCGTCGTCCATAGAGGTCATGGTTGTCCGTAAATTTTGTTGTACTGGGTTGGCTTGCATTGCTTGGACCGCTTGTGTCGGACGGGATTTAGACACTTTCAGTAGCCTTAGTATATTTGTCTGTTTGTATTTTCTGTGTAAGGAGTCAAGTGCCGTATCAAGAGTCTCGGGCCTTTTAAATGCAGGGTTTCCACTCTTGCAACACACCTGACGGAGATTACTAGTTTCTGCTTGAGAAGTCGGCCAAGAGCCTATCTGACCTTCTTTCTCTTCGGAGCAGCAAACTAAGATTAAACGCCCTTCTTTCCTGTGCAGAAATAGTAAGATCTGCTACTATGGATCCTTCCCTCTGTGTTTGTACTATGCATAACCCAGTATGTCGTTAAATGTTAGCGTTGTGCACCTTGTGTCTATGGTCATGTGTTGCTTGTCACATGGAAGGTTGCATGGAGCCACTGCTTGATCCTCCACCACATGCTCGACTTAATTCTCAATTGTTAGGGTAAATTACAAACCTATCAACTTGACTATTGAACAAGCTATTAACTGGCAAGTTGGTGTTAACATTGCAACTTGAGGTAGCTAGAAAGGGTCAAAATCCTTAAGTCTTTAGTGCAACCTGCATCAAACAAAATTCAAGAAAAGACCCCATTTTATTGTACAACTATTTCTTTGATGGAATTCATTTATTATCTAGACAAGAATCTCAAGAGAGGACAATGTCTAAAGCTACATTGAAGATACACTTAATGAATTCAGGTTGCACACTAGAGCATATTGTTATTATTTCATTATAATCCTCCTAAACTCATAAAAGAAATCATAGTAACAATATTAAGTGCTACATTGTGCAGGTTAATTGTCAGTCCTTGCCACGTTATGTTGTTTTTGTTCAATACTGTAGGATAATGTGAGAGATACTTACTAGTCATTAACTTGGGTTTCTTGGGCGTGTTTTGATATGCACTACAATTTTTTAGAATGAAGATGAAGGATTCCCACTGATTACAATTGATGGAATCTACAATGAATGTGAAACTCTTTCCACTTAGCCTCTCTAGTAGGTTCGTAGAATTCAACATTCAAGGCATCCACTCATATATTATTACTCTCTGTACATGCTATCATCAAGCGAGAGAAAGCATCTATTGTATCTATAAGGACAAAAGTCATCAAGATTAGTTGTTTGACTTAGTAGAGAAAACATTTTTTTCAGGAAAGAGGTTATTGATCAAGAGCACCAAGGGAGGGATTTTCACTACTCTCTTTTTTCAAAACCAACCTAAGCAAGAACACTTAAAAGAGGATCTAGTCTACCCCTAAAGGATATATTCACTTGATCAATCAAGAGTGTTCATTTTTTCTTGCTCTGACCTCTCCTTTTAAAAAATATTGGGCAATAGCTTCTTAGTTTGTTTATCATAATTAGAATGGCGCAGAGTGATAGAAACATCATCAAACTCCCATCACTCGTTCACTAGTTGGGATAAGGAATTGTTTAGTCAGCCTAGCATGTATGTTTTTTCTCTGTATATTATATCCCCGCATGTCTGATATTTACCCAAATGGAAGCAACATCAAACCAACCATAATAAGGAACGACAAGGAATCAGACGTGGAAGTAGGGCCTTCTTCTTTCTCAGATCCAAATAGTCCTTAGAGTATTGTAGAACAAATGCAGTAGTGGTGCTTAATACTTCATAATACCAAGCCTATTTATCTATCTCTATTCATTTCTAGCTAATCCCCTTCCAAAAGAGGAACATTTACCATATGTCTAATGGACTTATTTTCTCAACCCTCAAACCAATAATCTTTTGAGAATTCATTTTTGTTCTCGATCCATACATATATTGGAGTTTACCTTGTTTATCTTGAATAAATATATCTCATAGAGGAAGAAGATCGGATCAACTTCAATGAGTGAAAATTCTACCTTTGTTTCCCCAGTGTTGGCTCTTGAGACAATTCTCCTACACGATGCAAAAATCTAGGGTTGTAAACTATTTTCGAAATTCTCTACCAAATCATGGTTGTTCCATATGTCTTCCTTGCATTCCAATCAAACTTGTGATTTAACATTTGTCATCATTTCTTTTCCATTTTCCTTCATATTCAAGTGACATGTTAAATTTCAGCTCCTTGTGCACGTGCATGTTTTCAAATAAATAATCCATGCACACGGTTTTTCTTAAAACTATCCATTTTGATGTCCTCTCATTCTTCCTTGAACCAGAGTCTCCCATAATGCTACATTTAAGTTTTATGCACAGGTATGGAGTGAGAGATTTGTGGGCTCGACCTTGGCCTTGGAATGAAGATTACCCTTCCCATTACCAGGAGACTCTTACAACTACTTTCCCTTCTATAAGATCTAGCCTGACCAACCATTCGTCCAAATATATACCCAAGTACATGAGTGAAAGCCTTTGTTACCCAGGAGGACCACCCAGTCTAATTACGATCTATATCTTCCATTAAAATGGATCTTATTAAATTACATTTGTTGATCATTACCAATAGAAATTGGAATGAAGTACTGAGGAATTAGAAAGTATCGATGTGTAGGCACCACCTGTGAATGGATGCAACAATAGTGTGTAGTTGAGGGAGAAGAGTACCATGGAGGAAGCACAATTGATGGAAAGGGAAGAATGGGCCTCAAGATGGGATGCACCCTTTGCTTTGTCCTTTGGATTTGTATATAGAATTAGATCATCAACTAGAGGGATTGTTTCTTGATCAAGATAAAACAAATCATACTTGTTCCATATGTCTTCCTTGCATTCCAATAAAACTGGAAATTTAACATTTGTCATCAACACTTTTATGTTTTCCATCATCGACGTGTTAAATTTCAGCTCCATGTGCACATGTATGTTTAAAAAAATAATAATCCATGCACACGGTTTTTCTTCAAAGTAGCCATTTTGTATCACCTCCTAGTTCCATTGTGTAGGATTAAACCACAATCCAAGACCTAATTGTGAGAAGGAAATACCACACTAGCTAATTGCAAAAGAGAGAGAGGAGAGAGAAAAATAGAATCAATCTTCACACATAAGAGACTAATAAACCAACTCTAATCACAATGTCTTAATCCTTGATAATGAGTACAATATATAGGACTCTCCACATGAGGAGTAATCTTCACCAGGTTGGGATTTCCATATGCATGCTCAAGTAAAAAAGTAACTTCTCCCAATAGCAGCAATTAACTAAATTCAAAAGTTCTTAATAATAAGAAAATGTCAAAAATATAGGTGTGAACTTATTGAGAACTCTACATGAAGTCAACATGCATTCTATAATAGAAAAAATCTCCTAGAATAAGACTAGAGTCCAAGAATGGAACTAAAGTCCTAACTCAGTGAGAATTTGCTAATTATGGAAAGTCACTAAATAAATGAAGTGAGTTAACTCCAAGTATTAGATGGGTAATGTGCACTTTCCTAGGAGGCTAATATTCTTACTAAAGTGTGCTCTATAGCCATGAAATAGGAAATATCTCCTAAAATTACAGAAATAAGAATTATCTCCTAAAAAATAGGAATTTTCGTAATGGTGGATAAAAATAGGAATTGGCCTAATGGTAGCTAAAAAATAAGAATTTTCCTAATGGTGGCTTATCAAGCCATGGTTTTGGAAATCCATGGTATTACATATAGGAATCCACCAGCTAAAAATAAACCTGCTATAAATAGACATGTTATAAATAACAGTCCTCCTAAATAATAGAAAAAATGGAAAAAATGAGTATGTCACTAAGTATGTAATTGATCATGTACCCCAAAGCATCGTTGAATGACTCATCCATGCTCTATCTTCTATTAAAAAGGAACTTGTTAAATTGATGTTAAATTGATAAAATGTGTATAAGTCGCCCAAAATCAATAAGATGGTTTAAAGAGAACCATCTTATAGAATCAAGTAATTGCCTTATTGTTTGTGATTTTTTTATTAATAGTTACCTTATTTGGTTTGAATGGTTAAAAATTAAAACACAAATATTTTTTTTAAACTTTGGATTCCACTTTGAAATTATGAACTATGTTATTCTTCCATTAATTACGCCGAAAGGTGTACATCTATTGGCAATGGCCACTTTTAATGATCTTTTAACCTTAAATCTTAATCTTATGGCCAACAATTGAAGATGTTGGCATATTCTTAGTCGTCCTTCCGAATCAATGAACTCGATCTCATATTCATAACTTTCTAGCATTTTTAAAATCTTTCGTTAACCTGTTTACTTTTTAACATTTACATAATAAGATTAAGAAATTACTGTGCGACCATCTAACTGCCATGTTCAAATGATTAATGAACTTACTTGAAATTACAAATTTACTCCACTATTAACTTTTTATCATTTTACAACATTAGATTTATATTTCTGCCATGTTTACTTATGGCAGATGCATAATTACAATGGTTTCATATTCTTAAAAATCGTGGCGTGCACTACTACTGGCAGTGCGTACAATCGTTTCTTATTCCAGTAGATTATTCTGTAGTTTTCCTTCCGAGTTGTTAAAACCCTGATACTCCTGCCATTTGTCCCCCATCTTTTTCTTGGGTGAGTTGATGGAATCATTCGAGATTTTGTGGTGGCAATGAACTTTTCAATCGACTTGTATACAGATCTATCCTCTTCGGATGAATTGCCCAAAAATTTGGCCAAATTTTTTCGAGAGTTTTCTTAGGCTCGATTCCATCACTTCTTTCACGATCCATGGAACCAATGCAATTGATTCCCAACGGCTTAAGCTTTGTCTATGCAGGTATGTCGAGAGATTGGTTTCCAGTGGGAAAGGCGGGAAATATTGATAAGCGAGCTTGGCGAGAGGTGTATCCATTAGAAAAAACCCTAATTGTCGAGGTTGGGGTTCTTAATAATTCTGCAGGCTGCATACACGAATACATAATTTTGGAGTCTTCATAGTTGGCATCTGGCTGGGGTTCTTAAGAATCCATAATTTTGGAGTCTTCATAGTTGGCATCTGGCTGGCAGTACTCGCAGTTTACCAGTTCATTTGTTATTTAGGTTTATGATTTATAGGCATGAATTATTTAGGTTTACATCAATTTATGTTCATAAAATAGCCATTAACATTTTATAATTTTATTTCTAATTTTTAAATCCATGTTCATAAAATAGCCATTAACATTTTATAATTTTATTTTTAATTTTTAAATCCATGTATGCTTCTTTTTTTTCACAGGTTTTAGATTTCAATATTACAATGCTTGTTGTGGGCTGGGGAAATATAATGGGGATATAATATCCACAAACATGTATTCTTCTAATGCTTCCTCCCATTTATGGTGTGAAGCATACCATCCTACAGACAGTTAACTCTATAATGGATGACAATACTCTCACCGAGGAAGTTACTGTCACTGAAAAATTTACCATGGGTTGACGCAGAGATTTGCAACTAAACGTTTATCGCATAGATAATTAACAATTAATTAATTATTAGGTTTAGGATTAAAGTTATTAGGGTTAGGTTTATATAATTGTTTCATTACATTTATAAAAATGAACTTATTCTCCCTGGTTACATATGTACAGAATAGATTATGTTGAATGAACTATCCGACAATCATCTTTTAGGTTGAGGTGATTTTTTATATAACGCAATGAGATTAAACATGTTTTATACTCCATACATCAAAGTCGTCACTCTTCTTCATCATACCATGTGTAAATTTTCTGTCCAACAAAATAGCAACATATTCTTGCGGTTTACCAATCGATAACAATGGATTTTAATATAGACGGTTTACCAATCGATAACAATGGTTTACCAATAAGGTATATACTAGCACAACCGACTCGCGGCTGGAGAACGCAGAAAGGTATCGGCAGTGATAACACTCTCTGCATAGTAAAAACTCTCAGTCATTAAGATTACTAATTACTAGATTGAGAGTTTTTACTGTCGGGGATTGTTATCAGTGGTCGATACCTTTCGACGTTCTCCAGCCGTGAGTCGGATGTGCTAGTTAAATTAACTTGAACACATGTAAAAATTTAATGATATTATGCAATGTTATTATTCCATTAATTATTAACTTGAACACATGTAAAAAGTTAAAAGTTATTGATATTATGAGCATAATAGTTAAAGGTTTTATTTATATTAAAAGAAGCATGATATGATATGATATATCATGCCCAATGTTAGTCTTTCATAGAAAATTAAAGGCAAAACTATTATATTTATTGTCTATAATCAAGCGTTGTTAGTCCCTGTCGAAGGCGTAGACGGACTATAGCGATCGATAATTCGTTGACTTCATATTAGTATGTCCTTTGACTATAAATTTTCGCATCATCTATATTGTTCGAACTATAGAAGTAAAAAAATTACTTTTTATATAATAAAAAAAGCCTTATATGTCATTGTCTCATTGGAGAATATATTGGAGGTCTTATTGCCAACTTCCCTATTCCCAATGTTGTAAATGTTTCGATATCCAAATTTTTGAGCTTAGACACTCTTTTTTAATTTTTATTACATTTTTACTGAAATGTTTACATACCAAAAGTTCTGAGCATCAACGATGTTTTTTAATGTTTTTATTATTTCTATTTGTATTGAAATGTTTACATAGCGAAGGATTAGAGCATTGACACTTTTTTTGAGGTATAGGCCTGACAGCTTAATTGTTTACATAGTGCGAGGTCCTTAAACAAGCCCGACAACTTAAATGTTTTCATACCGCAAGGCCCTTAAACAGTCTGGCAGCCTTAAATGTTTACCTAAATAGGATTCTCACAATACATTTTTCTTTGAATTTTTCCATACAATGTTGCAGTGAATTTGGACAATATTGTTTTCCATCGCCACTTGCATAGCCATTGTATGTTTCATACTTCTTCTGTTATTGGAATGCAATTTGGTCATCGTTGAATATACATACATGTTTACTAGTTTAGTGGGTGCTTCTTGTTCATTGGTTCGTCGATTGTTGCTTGTTGTTGTTTGGTTCAACTTTGCAAGGTTGAAGACCTGCACCTGCGGTTGGACCTATTGGTGCTTGTTTCTTTCTTTTGTTTACTTTAACTTTGCAGGGTTGGGGTCTTGCATCCTCAGTTAGAGCTATTTCTTTTTACTTTGCGGGGTCCAAGTTCTACACCTACAATTCGACCTGCGCTTCTATCATTCATCGTTGCAGAGTAAGTTTCGATTTCATAATTTTATTTATATTCGTTCTTTGTTGTTTACTGTTTGCAGTTTGCAAGTAAGAATGTTTGTCGTCATATGTTTCAAGTTCCTTCTTTTCTTGGGATGCAATTTGGTAATGATTGGAGATACATATGTTGTTTACTGGTTCAATGGTTGTTGCTTGTTTGTTGGTTCGTTGATTGTTGCTTGTTGTTGTTTGGTTCAAGTTTGTGAATTTGAGGTCTTGAGGATGCAGTTGGGCATGTTCATTCTTCCTTGTTGGTTTGTTTCTTGTTGTTTTCTTTTGTTTTCTTCGGCTTTGCAAGGTTGGGGTCCTGCGCCAACAATTGGAGCTGTTTTTTTTTTCATTTTGCGGTGTTCAGATCCTACACCCGCAAGTGGACCTATGGTTCTGTCATTTTCCGTGTCTGATGAAGTCAAGATTGCCTGTCACGTGCCCACCTATCCTGCTCTTAAATTTCGATCCATTTTTTTCCTAGCTTTGAACCATACCTACATGCCTTTGCAAAATGTTCTTGTATAAGAAAAGGATAATGAGATGGTGCTAGAAAGAGTGGTGTTTCGTGGATTGCAAATTGCAATATTCAGTTTCTATGTTGCTTGGCATGCAACATTGCTAGCATAATGAATGTGTTCTCAAATGCATCGCACCATTTACATTTGGATGAAACCATTATCATTCTAGGATACTTCAGTGTTGACATGATACAAAATAGTGGCATAACAAATAATTGGACAACTACATGTGCAATTACAATGTCCGTTGTCTTTTTGTTAATATAAAACATGTGAAAAACAAACTTATTAACCATATATGGTGAAATGTTCCCATATCACAATACGTCCTCTTTATCATGTACACAGACTGGTCTGACCATGAAACAATTTGTCTTGTACTTGAAATATGAGACGTACATCAAAGATACTGCAAAATTATATTTCCATGTCTCAAAGCATTTCTAGATACTTTACTGCGCAAAACCAAAATCATTCAGCTATGGCCATGCAATTTCTTAATATTTTCTGGCTTGTAATATATTTTGGGCGGGAAAAACTCTATATAATTACAACCATGGATCAAGAAAAGAAAAGGTTCATGTTTCTAACTATCTTTTATTCTATTCCTTGATTCTCATTTACTATATGTACATATTACTTGTTCTCCCCTGCATACCATCTTCCATTCATGTTCATTGTATTTTGTGCATTCCACATTGAAACAAACAGAATAACTAGAGAAGATGAAGGAGTATTTACCGCAAATGTAGAAGAGGAGATACAAATGTGCATGCTTGTACTATTATTTCATATTCCATTGTTTTGTATTCCATTTATTGTCTGTATATGTGTTCACCTAATTTATTGTATGTAGATATTGTGTATCTTCCTACATAATAACTTATCTTCATATCCTTTGTATTCTCTGTGCCGCTACATTGAAATAAATCGAACTCTGTTTATTTTTTTACATGTCTTCATGCATACCAACTTACCTTGATGTCCATTGTGTTTTTCTGCATTGCTACATTTAAGCAAACAAAATAGTTGGAGAAGACAATGGAATCTTTGCCGTAAAGGTAGAAGAGGAGATACAAAGGTGCATGCTTCTACTCTTATTTCATATTCCATTGTTTAGCATTTCATTTATTGTCTGTATATTTGTTCTACTTGTTCTATTGCTTTGCACCTAATTTACTGTATGTAGATACTACGTATCTTTCTACATAGTAACTTATCCTCATGTGAATTGTATTATCTTTGTTGCTACATTGAAATAAATAGAACTGTATTTATTTTTTTTACATGTCTTTCTGCATACTAACTTACCTTCATGTCCACTGTATGTTCGACGTTGCTGCATTGAAAGAAAAATATTAGTTGTATAGGAAGAGGAATTCGTATATGCCATGGCATAGCGGGTTGAAGTACAATATTCAAAAAGGTATACCAACCATGCTAGTAAATCAAACACACAAAACGGGTGGGTGCATATAATATTCGAATAGAAAATGATGATTTGGAAACAATGGGCCTTTGTTGAGACTTCCCGCTTCCAAACATTTCCCTCCCCATTCCTAATTTTCCCACTTTCTATTATCCATTTTTTTCCCCTCTTCTATACTTAACTGAATTCCCCTTCGTTTTTCTCCTCTACTCTCGCTTTCTAATTGCTTTGCTTAGTCGTCTTTTCGAAAATTCCGTCTTTGTTGAGACTTCCCGCTTCCAAACATTGCCCTCCCCATTTCTATTTTTTCCACTTTCTATTATCCTTTTTTTCCCCTCTTCTATAGTTAACCGAATTCCCCATCATTTTTCTCCTCTACTTTCTCTTTCTAGTTTCTTTTCTTAGTTGTCTTTTCAAAAATGTCTAGGTGCGTGGGTTGGAAGACTCATGGGTTCACATTTATAATCATGCTTCTATATCACAACTTCGACCGATGATTTCCTCATTCCATATTTAGCCACTTTTCCGATCGCGAGTTCCCAGGCTGGAGGGTTCAAGATTGCGCCTCTAGCTTCAGAGGTTCTGTGATATACATATTGTCCGTCGTACCCCCCCATCATGCCCTATTCCCTATTACACATTTTTGCAGTAAAACAATATGAGGCATACAATTTAACCGTCGGGTCCTCATGTTTCCTGAGTATCCCTTGAGCATATGCTTATTTAGTCCTTATGATGTTCATCTACACATGCTTGCATCAGAAAAAGTTGGACTAGTGACATGGCCATGAGTAGTTAATCATCGCAAACATCAACCGACCGATAAGGCCAAAGGTAAATATTCATACATTTTGTTCCTCATATGTTTACCAAACAAATATCCTCAACTATTTATTCATCTATGACATGATAAATATGTTGATTTCATCTGCAACACATACTTTTCAATTCACAAGAAGTATCAATGAGCGCAAGTGAGACGTCGAACATAGCGCAAGTTTCGCAGACTAATAGGAATGGCTGCAAAACTTTGGCTCCATACTTCATCCAAGTTTTGCGTCTAATTGTACATTTATGCCAGGAAAAAAGAAAACAAAAAAATAATGCAGACTACCATTCACATTACTTTTCCTATTCAAAACCTATCACCAGGTCTAAACTTATAACACCCAAAATACTATCAATAGAGGGCTTGAACAGCCGCCAAAATGGACAAGTGTTCATCGAGGACATAATGGTCATTTATAGCACCTACTTGGACAAGGAAAACAAACTAGATCCGTTATGCGTGATGACATGACAGACAACGAAGCCCTGATGACAATCACACTGAATATTTCCACACAACTTGTCCATAAACATGCAGAAAATATATTTCCAGGTAATGGGATATCCATTACAAATTTTAATATATTTCCCAAAATAGTATATGACCGTGGTGATTGTGATCGAATTATATCGCTCAACGAAACAAGTATTGTGGAAAAAATTCCCACGATTTGTTCATAATATCGTTTCGTCCCGGACACAATAATAAACCAACTTTCACAGAGCAATGACACTTACCCAATCAGAGCCATTGGTGCAGTTGTCACACTCATGAGAAAACTTGGCTCGCAATACATTCTCCATATAAAGATGGAGAGTCTGACAACGACAAGGAAATGGTACCGTTGTCCATATACAGTTGTGTCCTTTACTTTCACATGTCCATGTATCTCGGTTATGTTACAAAACTATTGCATTGTTCCATGTTGCAGCTACAGTTGTTCCACACCTATTCAAATTTGTTTTCCTCAATGGAACAACAATTGCATAAAGGGCAATTTCCACTTATGCTCTTCAAAAATATATCAAATAAAAGAGACGTTAAAGAAAGGATATTTCTCACAACCCAAGCAACATTTGTAATAGAATTGCAAACAAACATACTACGGGATCTCAAGAAACTAATTATTTCTATAACGGTTGTGCGTATACATCTACAATTTCATCCTCACTTTGCTCATACAAATTGCCTTCACCAATTTTCTGCAATTTTTTTTTTTTTTTTTTGGTGTAGTTGTATATTATATTGTTCAATATATTAACTACTATGCTCACGTACCTAGGTTGAGGGTGTTTTGGTTGCAACAAATGCGTACTCGACCCCCTTCGATCATGTATGTGACAAATGCAACTCTCATGCCTCTGCCTTTGTTTTCATAAATGATGGTGCAATTGATTGTCTACGATGCAGAAAACAATTCCCTTACATATATAGGCATTACCTCAATGCTTCCATCCGAACCGTGGGCAACACAATCATACATTGTACAATTAGACAACCTATGTACAAGATGGGATTCCTGGGTTAGTAGAATTTCCATATGAAGTATACCTACAGAAAAAGGAAAACAATGTCTACATGTTGCGCGACTTTTGGGTCCATAGCAAATTTACCTTAAATGAGGACAATGCAATACTACATATTGGCTGGAAAAAAAATAAAAATCATATCAAGCTTTGGCAGGAAACGAATAAATCTCATGTGTATCTTTATTTTTTCTTCAATACCCAAATGAATGTTTGTGGGACTTGATTTCTTCGTATTTTACATCTATGGCTGTACAATTTTCTTTCCATAGATTTTGTCTCTTTGGTGCACTTGAAAAAACAAGGTGAAACTAACTACAAATCAAATCGTTTTTTTTGTTATTTTGATGTTTTTTTGCATCTCCCAGTAAGTATTTTTCATGTTTGTTGGGGTGTCCAAACGAAAAAAAAAAATGGTTGCTAGCTGTAGATTTGTTGGAGGAGTCTCCACTTTTTTGGGTTCCCAAATTGGAAAAATGTTTTCCAACTATATAGCCATGGCAAGATTTCTGCATTTTTTGGGTACCCAAATAAAAAAAAAAGATGATCTCCAACTATACTTTTATGGTAGGATTTATTCATTTTGTCGGTGCCCTAATTGAAAAATAAGGGCTCAACATGGGTTGAAGCATGAGCTTGAGATCTTCAGAACTCCCTATAGAGATTGGGGAGTTTGGGCATTGGAATTCATACAAGCAGGTGCATTTATTGCTGATATACAAGAGCATAAGATTGTTCAGTCCAAAAATGGGAAGCATGAGGACAAAACCCATACAAAGTATCCAACTGTGAATAACTCAGGCCCATCCTTTGAACCATCAAAATGGATTTCTCCTCTAGGCGGAACCATCAAGCATTTCCAATAATATTGGAAATTTGGCATTGTTAAAATTGGTAGTGATAGAACATGACACTATCATAAGAAAATGTCCATAGTGATCTTGCTTCATGGTAAAATAGTAATGGGAAAGTTTCATGTTCCCCATTTGGGGGTTTGGTTATAGCTAGGATACAATGATGGAGCTCTGTTGGTTTTGTGATGTCTTTTGTTTGGAAGACTTTTGTTCATATCTCATGGCCCCGATTATTTTCTCATGGGAACATATACCAAATGTAAGAGAAAACCAATGCCACATGTGTTTTTTTTATATCAAATTGTTTGATGCATAGGTCAATGCGTAGTTTTCTATGGACCCTTGTGGGATCTCACTTGGTTCCTACTGTGCTCATGTGTTTCTTTGTGCCTCGAATTTCAATACATTTGGTGTTTACTTGGATCTTGGTTGTGTGCTTCATTTTGGAAAATTAATGATACATTCCAGATCTTGGTGGTTTTTCTATGATCTTAAAGAATATACAGGACCTGCTTTGCCTTTCAATATAATCTCTCTAATGCAAATGTAGTATGTGGCTCATTTTAACACTTTTCCTTGATCGATGAACTTAGCAAAATTCATCTCCAGGAATATTTTGAAATAAAAGGATATATACTATGTGAATTCCAATGGAACTACCATATCAACCACAAAAAATTCAAATTCAAATTTATCGTTGTTATACTTACGGTGAAGTTGACAGTACAATAATTTTACTTAAAAAACCCAAAATTGATTTTCTTGTGTCTTTTCAATGCTTCTCTTATGCAAACACATCCTGGAAACTATAAACATGACTCCCTTTATCTATTCCTTGATTGAAGAGCATGTTCACATGTTTAATGCACTTCATAGTTATTTTTAAGACAATCAATGGGGATTTCTTACACCAATTCCCTCTTTTGAAAATTGACATCCCCTTTCTTTTTTCCCTATGCTTTCCCTTTCTGGTTACTTAATCATTTTTCAGAAAATGTCTAGGTGTGTGGGTTGGAGGATTCACGTCTTTAGATTTCCACTGATACTTTTATATCATGAGTCCGACCGAACCCTTCTCTGTTTCATATTCAAAAAACTTTTTGGATCGTGGGTTCCCAAGTAGGCGGGCTCAACATTGCATTTCCATTGTTCCGCCGCCTGTAAACAATACCCGGACTTCCCTGATCTACAAATTGACAACCAAATTCCCCTTTATTTTTTTCGTTTACTTTCCCTTTCTAGTTACTTAGTCGTTTTTATGAATGTGCCATTTTTTTGAATGTCTCATGCTTTTATATATAGCACCTGAAGTTCCACAATATACAAATTGACCATCGAAGTTCATCATTTTCCCCTGTTGCGTGTTACACATTTTGCAATCAA
The DNA here is from genome assembly GCA_009831015.1 of Picea engelmannii. Taxonomy (NCBI): domain Eukaryota; kingdom Viridiplantae; phylum Streptophyta; class Pinopsida; order Pinales; family Pinaceae; genus Picea; species Picea engelmannii. The sequence goes on from ML788072.1 coordinate 172,929, forward strand.
AAGTTGGGATACATACAATTTGACCATCGGGCCCTCACGTCTCCTCAGTAGAACTTGTGGCCATGTTTTCAAGTTTGTTAAATGTTATGTTCTGAGTATGTCTCATGATTTTATATCACGAGTCCGACCAACCATTTACCCATTGCATACTTGGACACTATTTCCATCATCGGTTCCTGGCCATGCTTTCTCAACATTGTGCTTCCATTGTTCTGCGACCTAAAAACAACACCTGAAATTCCGTGATATACAAATTGACCGCTGAAATATGTGATTGTTCCTTGTTCCATGTTACACATTTTGCAGTCAAAATTTCATAGACATACAATTTGACCATCGGCCCCTTACGTCTCCTGAGTCTAAATTGTGACCCTATTCTGAAGCTTGACCAACCGCTTCCCATACTTGGCCATTTCTTGGAATCTCTTTCACAGGTTGACGGTTCGATGAAATGTGCAATACTTAATCACTCTTTGCCATCCCCACCACCTTCACACTTATTTATAGATATGAAATTATTAAGATTTAATGCTAATATCTCATCGTGAAGGAACCGTTAATATTGTCATTAATGTCTGAAAGGATGGAGCAAATTTTTCATTAATACGAATTAAACCAAGATTTGCGGAGGGTTGTCTTATCCTTTTCAAGTGTTCATTTAAAGCATCATGTAATCTCTTTCATGTGTCGTCTGGTTGGTGCCTTCACAAAATCTCTAATCCTTAATCGCTCTTCATCGTCACCGCTACCTTCGCACTTTTTTCTAAATATGCAATTAGTAAGATTTAATGGTAACAACTCATTATGCACGAACCGTGGAGATTGTCATTTATCAGTGAAAGGCTCGAGGAGATCTCCCATTGATAAACATTAAACCAAGATTTGCGAAGGGTTATATTATCCCTTGTGAATGTTCATTTCAAACATCATCTGGAGAAAATGAACATTCTCGTTAACTTATGGCAACAATTCTACAATAGTTCTGTCCAGATACAATAAACACCTTCGGGAATGATGACCAGAAGTTCCAGTGCTCCAGGGCATATTCTTACTAATCATCTCCCTCCGCCCAGGAGAAAAAAAGGAGATGGTCCCTTGGTGCACTGAGAGATATATTTCAAGCCAACGAATTCCAAGGCAACCCCGCATGCTCAGACAACCCACCCACCTACGTTGATGGCTAGCGCAAAGGTTGATGCGGTCAATTTCGAGCCGGAAGATGATGATCTGATGGACGATGATATGACAATGGATGATGGAAATGCAGATGTTGTTCCCGCTCCTACGCCCAAATTGAAATCAACCATATCAGGGGGCACTTCCTGTTCTCTGGATATACAATTAACATCTTAGGGGATGAGGACCAGAACTCCCACTGGTGCAAGGAATATTCCTACTACTCATCTCCTTCCACCTAGAATGGACTAATTTGGGCCTTTGGAACTACTCCTGCAACTTGTGTCCCTGAGGTCTTTTCCTGTAAGTATGGGGTCTCTTGGTCCCCTCCTGCCCAGAACAAATCAATTTGACCTCTCGAATTGCTTGTGCAGGTTATGTCCTTGAAGTCTTCGACTCTGAGGAGGTGGTTTATTGGTGTGTCCTAACTTTCAATTTGGGATCTTCTGATTTCCCTACAATGTTTTTCTTCTTCCTCCTCATGGGAAGATTGTGAGAACTATCAATTTTACCATGAGGATGGGTTCTTATTTCCTCCTACGTTTGAAAAGTTTTGGGTTGCTTTCTTGCCGGGGTGGGTCGTTGGAGCAATGTTACGGGATGTCGTGCTCTTCACAGTGACGACTGCGGATTTGAAACTCTTCTCATCGGGGCCTTTTCCCCATTATTTGTACAATTCAGTGGTGCCTTTCAATGTCTCCAGGTCACCAGTGTCAGGAGAGGGAGTGTTTTTCACCTTATTCAAGCTAAGGAATTATTCCACTGCAGAACCACTCTCATGTTTCTTTCTCGCCTTAGGTCTTCCGCAAGATATTGATATTGTGGCAGAAAACATTTACTTTCCAAGGAGAAGACTGCAAGGACTTCCTAAAAAAAAACATGGTAATGAGTTTTGTATGCATATTGAAGAGCATATCAATGGCTCCTGCATGTTGTCCCACTAGAGGAACAACAAAGAATTGTATGCATGTTTTTTTTTTGGTAGATCCTGTACCTTTATTTTTTACAAATATGTTCAACGTTTTGGTGCAAAGAAATCAATCCAATTTATATGGATAGATATACACTACCCAATATTTTTTTTTATGGATTTACTATTACAAAATTTGCCTTGGAATCTTGGTTGTTGCTTCTTTGTTGGATTTAACACCTAGTCTCATAGTTCTTTAATATTGTATTGGCTCAAGTAATTTGATCTAATATGGAGCATTTAACAATTATATGACAATGCATTGTGTTGATCCCATCAGGATTCTATGGAAACAAAAATGAATTTCAGACAGTTTCAAACCAACATTCAATTCTATTCGTAATGCAGATAGAACATAACAACATTAATTCACGATGCAGCAGTCGAGGCCCCACCCTAGAAATTTTGTTTTCATCTCAACATTGTTGAGCAAATGATTTCTTATTTACCTTTTTCTTCCTTGATTCCTTACTCCAAAAGGAAACATTTTATTAGTTGTCCATCCCCTCGCCTCTATTTGAGCACTTTTTACTTTATTAATGAAATTACCAAATTTCTTCTTCGTGAATAAAAAAAAAATTGATCTATGGTGGTTGTAGTCAAATGGGACTATGAAATCAACTACAATATTAAAATTCAAGATCATCATTGTTGTTTCTAGACATGAAATTATTAAGTTTTAATGCTAACAACCCATCATGCAAGAATTTTAATACTTAAGTTAATATGTCAAAGTCATGGAAGAATGTATCAAGAGCACAATTACTCCCACAAGTTTCAATAAAAACAAATATTCAACAAAGCATTTGCTCACACCCTTTTTAATGGTACAAGCATAAAAGAAAACGAGTAAGTGGATAAAATATTGGACTAGAAAATGATGGTTTTGCAACAATGGGGCTTGTTTGAGACCAATTCCCGCTTACGAAAAATTCCCTTCTCTTTTCTATTTTCCCACTCTTTTATCCCCTTCTTTTCCCTCTTCTATACTTAACCAAATTCCCCTTTCTTTTTCCCTTGTGGTTTCTCTTTCTGGTTACTTAGTCGTTTTTTTTCCGAAAATGTCTTGTTGCATGGGTTGGCGGATTCACGGGTTCATATTTTTATTCATGCTTTTATATCACAATTTTGACCGAGCGCTTCCCCTTTCCATACCTAGCCACTTTTTCGATCATGGGTTCCCACCCAGGCGGTCTCTAAATTGCACTTCCATTGTTCCGTGACCTGGAAACAACACTTTGCCTTCTGCGATATACAAATTCACTTCTGGACTCCCACATCACCCCCTCTTCCGTGTTACACATTTTTCACTCAAATGTTCAGAGACATACAATTTCATTGTTGGGGGATCACGTCTCCTCGTGAACATAAATAGTGACTCTATGGCCAAACGGAGAAGCATTGATCTAGATTCTTGTTAGTTTCTTATTAGAGTCATCATTTAGTTTTCATTATCTGTATATATCATGTTGGTTTGCAGTGGATGGATTGTTTTATGAGAAGGGCTGGTATCATAGCATGCTCAGTAAGTACAATTTTCATAAATCATAATGGAAGAAGGCAGTGGTTTGCAAGTTCTTGGTACCTCACAGGGAGGATACCATCCCCAGAAGGATCCAATGTTAGTACCTAAGTTTCTAAATCAATATTTTTATTCGTTGTAGAAAGGTCATGGTTTTGGTAGTGCAAAAAATAGAATTATTGACCAATAATACGCTACATAAACCTATTTATTCCAGCAGCGCAGACCATGAATTTCATCACACAGGAAAAATTGCTAAGAAGTGTGGTGCTTGAGGTGTTTGGATCTACAAATTTTTGTATATTACCTCTTGGGATATATGCAGGTTTCAAATGTTTTTATTTTAAAATAAAGGGGCTTTAAAATATTTTTGTTAAAAAAATATTGACCTCGAAGGCCAATCTCACTTGATTTCATATGTCATATAATAGCCCAAGAAAAAGAGACAATCTTACATCACAAGCACCAAATGTCAATCTCGAGTGCCAAAGAGGGATCCCACAGGCCACAAGGGGCCAAAAGACCATGCACTACGCGTCGAATGATGTTGTGGGCGTTCAACAATATAAACACTTGGAGAATTTTATACTCAGTTCATGTGGGATATTTCCCATAATGAAAAAAAAAAATGCCCAGCACATCAAGCACTCAAAGGAGAATCCTGACAAATACAGGCATTATGACTGCCACACAAGTACTAAGGTAAGTCTCCAAATGTTCAAATGTTAAGGAAGAGCCCTCGTGAGGGCCAATGATTGTCCAAAGTGACAAAAGGAGATTTAACACAGAGCTTACCAGAACCTTAGGGTTTTATATGTGTCCAACATTTATGCATAGGTTTTGAGCGCTGATGGAAATACTCCTGAAACCAGGTGTTACGGAAAAGAACCCACAAAGCACCTGAATGCCGAAGGAAAGACCACAAGGTTCATACTATCTGCATGCATCGAAATTCCATCCATATAGTTCACAACTTCAATTTCCCTGAGGAAGATTCGTCTTATCCAAATGAAAAGCAAAGGAAAAACACTTGGCAACAGAAACTAATTTTAATCCCATATTTTTAGGCATAAAATCAACAGGTGGTAGAGCTTATCAAATTTAGATTCGATGAAGCATCTCTAAACACAATTTGTGGATCTTATTTTAGTATTCTTGCATCATTTTTTGCGATGTTTAGTTTTAAGGAGTCTCGGTCTATGATTTTGGGATACGAAATGGTAATTAAGCTTCTATATATTTTATTATGTAGAGGGGTCCAAGGGAGCCTAGGGGGAATATGGAAAGATTGGGAGATTTTATGGGAATAGATACATTACCTATAATATTTATTCTTAGATATTGAAACATTTTTAGGGTTAGATTGTTCTTTTATTGTAACTATGTATTATTTCTTCTTATTTGAATACAAAAGATCATTTTTTCAATGCATTGGTTGTCATACAATTCATATCTAATTGTGGTAAAGAGTTTGTTGTTAATTGTCTGTTCTATGTGATTTTTATTCAAACATTGTATTCTGATTTAAAATATCATTTTGAATTTGAATGTCTTCCTGATGAATATATAAGATGAACAAATTGTGAGCTTATATATTCATGTAAGTGTCCTTTTCTTCTATTGCTCATTTAAGTGTCTAGCTTTCAATGTGAATTCCTCTGACTAATGAAGTGTTGATGATCTGAACCCATACATGCTCGATTATTCCATCCGAGATACCCAGCCTATATGATCCACTAGGCCAACATTTTAATCAATCATTGCAATAATTGAGGTTCTCTAGCTTTTCCCCATAGTAGTCTGGTGAAAACTTTAGGGATAACATGTGGAATCATTGGTGTAACAAGGTCATACTTCAAATTCTTGGGCATTCTAACTTTATTTGTTGTTGTCTTCTTGGGTGGCACATAAGCCCTAGGAAAGTTGATTGGATCTGATGACTTTGCTCTCGATATTTCTTCCTCCACTGATATTGATGCCTTCTTAGTGTGCACTTTCTTAGTCTGTGATGTGGATGCTCCTGCCTTTGGTTGCACCATGAATTTATGTAACTTAGCTTTGTCTACACCTAACTCAACTCTTCTCTAGCTCTCTAATCTCCTCGAATGTCCATGCAACAATAACCCTTTATCGTCATCCCTCGTCTTATTTTATAGGTTGTTTCAAGATGTTATCTTCCTCTCCGCACCCAAATTCTCAGTCTAATCCATTTTTATTCACATTCAATTCTCGTACGAATCCTACATTAATTTCATATTTTTCGGTGAATCATGGTCGGGATTTGCTGGCCTTTCAAAATATTGTCGTCGTTTTTAATTTATGACTATGTGTTCCCACCGTATCACCATTATGTTTTATCTTTTGTCTTTACCCGGGTTATTTAATTCTCCCTTTTGCGCATAGTTCAATTTTCCTTCCTTTCCACAACATTTTCTTATTCATCTATTTTTCTGTTAATTTGACTCTTTGAAGAATGCCTAATTCAAAACTTCAAGCCTCTTGTCTCTTCAATTGCTTATTGTGACTTGCCTCGGCTCTTTTAATGCTTTTCTTACTTTTTCTTTTCTTTTTCTATAATACAGATATTATGGTACACATATTGCGTAGTCAAGATAGTTAGCAGAAGGACAACTATCCCTATACAGTTTCAGTCAATTATTGTTGACAAATCCTTCCATGATTTCCCCATTCAATTTCTCCAATTGAACAACACCTGCTTCTTTCACAAATATTATCACATATGGACCCAACTAGTGCATTTGGAACTTTCGAGGGTGCTGCAAAAATTTGTTGTCATAGAGAAAAACCAGGTCTCCTATTTAGAACCTCTTATATTTAATGTCTATTATGCCATGCATTTTCATACGCTTTATGAACTTGTTGATGAAATCCCACAACAAAGCGTTCTTCCTCTAATTCCACTAGATAGTCTTTTCTCTAATGTGCCAAAATTAGTGAGCTTTGTTAGCGTGACAATGCACAGACTCTGGACAACAAACTCCATGGGCATAACTGCTTCCTGGACATATGCTAATCAGAATGGTGTATGTCCTGTCAACTTCGTACATGTAGTCTGATATGCCCATAGTACTGCAGGAATCCTTAGTTACTAGTCCTCGCGACTTACACTACATATCTTTGTCAGCACATGCTCTAGGTTCTTATTAAACACTTCCAGTGTGTTTTTTCCTAAGGATGATAAGGTGTTCTCTACTGATGATAAATATGAAATTATTCTATCAAAGAAGAAATTGTTTTATTCAAAAAATGGGTCCCCTGATCACTCATAAGGATTCTAAGACATCCAAACCTCGTAACAACATTCTCAAATAGAAACCATGCATTAGTCTTTGATCTGCAATCTCTAACAAGTTCTACTTCAACCCATTAGGTCAGATAATTTTTCATAGTGATTATATATATTGCTCCCGACCTTTTGGTTGGTGGGTTGATCTGTCCAATGAAATCAACTACCCATTTGTCAAAATCCTTCAACATAACTTGTGGTATTAAAGGCATCTCATCTCTTCTGGATGGCTTCCCAACTCACTAACAAACATCACAAGTCTGACATAACTCCTTAGCATCCTTATGAAGGGTGGGCCACCAAATCCATGCTTGCAAAAATTTCTGAGCCATTGCTTTCCCTGCATAGTGGCCTTCCGTAATTCCTTCATGTGCCTCTGATAGTATTATAGGCCTCTCATGCTCCAATGCATATTGCCAAATAATACCATCTGTACCTAACTTATACAAATTCCATGATATGAGTTGATAATATGTTACCTTTACTACTAACTATTTATTCTGTGCAATTTTAAAGTCGGGTGGGACTACTCTTATGCTCAAGAATTGGAAAATATCTTCAAAGTAATCATTGACCATATGTACTGCAAACAAGTGCACCTCTAGTAGATTTTCATCCAAATTTCTTGCATCTTCCCTTGTTAATATGCACAACAAATGGTCACGTCCTAAATTTAATTTTCTTGGTTTCACAATCACTTCAAAATCATACTCCTGAAATAATAACAACCATCTGCATATATTCCCCCCCAACACTGGCTTATTGAATAAGTATCTCAATGCAGAATGATCTGAGTACATCTTGAAATGCGATCCTATCAGATAATGGCTAAACTTTTGTAGTGCATACACCATTGCTAGTCCTTCATTCTATGTAGTAGTATACTTTTGTTCAGTACTCAAAAACTTCCTGTTGGAAAATATAATGGGATAATCCAAACCTCCTTCCCCTAGTTGAGCTAGAAATGCATCTAATGATATAGATGATGCATCTACGTGGAAATGGAATTCCTTCTTCCAATATGGAAATACTAAAATTGGTGCAGTAACTAGTTTATGCTTAAAAGTATCTAAATTTTGCTAACATTCCTTGTTCCATTGAAACTTGACCTCCTTCTTCAACAATTTTCCAACAGGGTTGTGATATGTGGGTATCCCCTAATAACCTTTCTGTAGTACCCCATGTGACCCAATGTTTCTCACAGTTATCGCACTAAATTAGGTGGTGGAAAATAAACCATAACAATAATATTCACAAGATCAACTAAAAGTCCTTGTTTACATACTACATGACCCAACAAGATACCAAATGGTGCACGAAAAATACACTTCTTCAAGTTCAATAAAATATGGAACAGTCTAAATCTGTCCAACATCAAGCATGGAATTTCAATATGGTCCTTCAACAAATTGAACATTGTCCAATTATCCAAATATACTTCTAGGAATTTATGAATAATTTTTTTAAAAGTTGCAACAAAAACTCGGGAAAATACTATTGGTGCATTTTTCAACCCAAAATGAATGGTTGTATACTAATAACACCCCCATTCTATCACAAATGGTGTCTTATTCCTATCCTCCTGCACAATCTTAATCTGGTGATACCTAAAGAATCCATCAGTAAATGAGTAAGCTTCTTGTCCTCCTACATTCTCCAAAACTTCATCTGTAAATAGAGTAGAAAACGAGTCATGTAAGAAACCATCATTCAATTTCCGCAAATCCACGCATTTTTTAATTCCACATGTTTTCCTTTCCTTGATCTCCATCAGACTGATCCATTCTGACTCTATGACAGGTTCAATAATCTCATCTTCCAGCATCCTATCTATTTATTCTTTCACTTTCGTTTTATATATTGGGTTGAATCGGTACAGTGTCTTCTTCACTAGCTTGGCATCTAGATTCTAAGGAATCCTCATCTCCCCTAGCTCCCCAAAAATCCCTTTCATTTCTAAAAGTATAGTTGGAAAAAGGTCTTGGTATTCGCACAACAAATCAACAATCTTCTCGATAGTTTCTTCATTCCCGTAATATCCAATGTTTGGGAACTTGGGATTACCCTTCGTACCAATATTCACTTTGTGTGTTTTCAACGTTTTTTCATACTCGGTAGATTCAAGCTCGGGGCCCTCTACGATGCACTCTCCTTCGGTTTCTGGTATTTGTAAGTTTCTCGAGTCTTCGTCCTCCTATTCTTCTCCAGCAACGTTATATCATTCCAAAACCTCTTGAATAGTCACAAAATATCTAGGCACACTACATAAGGGTGTTGGTATCATCAAGTCTTCTAATGTAAAGTTCTTGTTCTTGATAATATACAAGGTTGTGTCTACTGAAGGGGAATCATGTTCAAACTTGAAAGTTACCTTGAAGTTGCGAGTCAAATATTCCCAATCCATTGTTCCTTTGCGTACTTCTAGTCCTTTGAGATCATGTCCAGAGTGTGTACAAACAAGTGTGTCCATTCTTGCTTAAGTATTGAGCTCCATGTCGCATTGCATGTATATTTTAACCTTGTACAATATTTTACTGCAAACATATTTTCAATAAAAGAACAAAAAATATACAATGGAAAATGCACACATTACACAAATATTTTTCCCCTGGAAACCCAAACCGGGAAAACTAGTATATTCTATATTCATTCACATCATATATTTTTTACAATACAATGTACATATAGGAGCCAGCGGCATCCAAAACCCTAATCCAATGAAACAGATTAGTCAACAACCCTAATTCCTTAATTGGAAATAGAAAACCTTCGGAGAAAAAACCATGTGTCGAAAAACCAACCAAAATGGACACAAAAATCGAGGAAAAAAAATTGTGGGTGCTCCACCCCCCTGCAACCCCCCTCTTACCCCCCTACGCACCCAAAAAAATGTAGACCCTAGTTCTATTCGTGCAAAGAATATAACACATATCCAAAATTCTCCCACTTCTTGTTTTATTTGCATACAGGGGGTTACAGGGTTACATAGTTAACAATCGAGGGAAGCAATGCCCATAGATCCTCTACACCAAGAGAAATTCTCAGTCCTCATAGGTTTTGTTAATGAATATACAACATTATTAAGTATCCACCTTCGTCAGCAACACCTTATTTTCTTCAACCATGTCTCTCACAAAGTGATATTGAACATCAATATTCTTTATCTTTGAATGATAAGTTGGGTTCTTCGCCAGAAAAATTGCACTCTAACTCTCACACTCTATCCTTGTAGCTTGTTGTGCCAAAACCAATACCTGAACACAATATTTGTAACCATACTGCTTCCTTGCTTGCATGAGTGGTTTCCATGTATTCAACTTCTGTAGTTGAAAGTGCCACTACAGACTATCTTTTGCTCATCCAACTTATTGCTCCTTCAAATAGGTTAAACACAGACTCACTTGTAGATCTTCTATGGTCCAGATCTCCATCCCAGTATGCATCCATAAAGCCATGTATGTACAACACTTTGTCCAAACCTAGTCTTCCTTGGTAACACAATCCATAACTAGTAGTGCCACACACATACCTGAAAACTCTCTTTATTGGTGTCTAATGCTCCTTCCCTGGTTTTGAAATATACCTGCTCAAAACTCCCACTGCATGCACTGCAATGTCTCGTCTAGTACAAACCATTTCATACATCAAACTACCAACCACACTCGCATATGAAACATGAGACATGTCCTCCTCCTCTTCCTGTGTCTTGGGACATTGGTCCGCGGATAACTTTACACCTACAGGAATAGGGACCCTAACCGATTTACATTCCTGCGTATTAAACCTCTTCAATATTGTCTCCACATATGTTCTCTGATTTTACCATAGTTTCCAGTTTTTCCAATCTCTTTTAATTTCCATGCCTAAAATGAAATTTGCAAAACCAAGATCCTTCATGTCAAATTTAGAGGACAACTAATTTTTTACATCCTGGATAATCTTTTTGTTGTTTCCTATCAGCAACATGTCATCCACATACAAGACCAAATAAATCAAATGATCACCAATTAATTTAAAATACACACAATGATGTTTTTTGCTTCTTGTGAACCCAAGTCCCAACATATAAGTATCAAATTTTTGATACCACATCCTTGGTGATTGTTTTAAACCATACATGGACTTTTTCGGCTTGCATACCATCTCCTTCTTTCCCTTCACAAGAAATCCTTATGGTTGTTTCATGTATATTTCTTCTTTGAGATCCCCATGTAGGAATGTTGTATTCACATCCATCTATTCTACTTGAAAATAAAACGCAGCAGCAACAGGTAACATAAATCTAATAGAAATTAACTTAGCAACAAGAGAAAAAATCTCACCAAAATAGATTCCCTCAACCTAGGAATAACCCTTTGCTACTAACTGAGCTTTGTATTTCTCCACTTTTCCTTCTGCATTCAACTTCTTTTTAAATACCCATTTGCTACCAATGGGTTTTCTTCTAGTCTGAAACTCCACTAGATCCAAATCCTCATTCTTATCCAAGGTTGTCATTTCTTCAACCATGACATTTTTCTATAGTTTTCCATCCTCTGAATCCATTTCCTCCCTAACAGTTCTAGGATCATCATCAGTAATAGACAAAGAAAAATTTGAATGGAAATCAGGTGGAGTATACCTTTCCGGTAGCCTTTCTTCCTGCACCCATCTCCTCAATACTCGAGTATGAGGATCTTCTTCTTCTGATTCATGTTCTTCTATAGAGTCTGATTCATCATACTTTGGCTAAAACTCTATTTTCTTTGGTTCTTCCTTACTTGGTGGGACTTCATGTTTAACAACATCCTTCATTTCTCTAAATACCACATCTCGGCTATACACAACCTTCTTAGTTTCTAGGTTCCAAAGCTTATAACCTTTGAGACCATATTTATACCCAATAAAGATACACTTTCCAACCTTCTTATCTATATTACTCATGTTTTCCTTTGGAACATGAAAATAGGCCTCATAAACAAATACCTTGAGATGTGTGAGAGAGGTTTTCTTACCAGTCCATACCTCATGTGGAGTATTGACATCCAGTGCTGATGAGGGTGATCAATTGACTAGGTAACATGCAATACCCACTACCTCTACCCAGAATTCTTGCCCTAACCCAGCACCATTGAGCATGCACCTTTCTTTTTCCATCATGAACATCCTTCTAAAGAAATGAGAGACACTTCCACACTAAACATAGCATAAGAGAAGAAGAATTTAATCAATAACATAAATGACAAAGCAATCACACATTACACAAATATTTTACCTTGGAAACCCAAACCGAGGAAACCAACATTCCTTGAGAGTTTTTATCTCTTGTTGTCTTAATCAATCTAAATAAAATGTTACATGTATAACCTTGGTCCACACCTAAGACACAATCGACATCATACCCTCTTGCATGTGCAAGAAAAACCCTGTAGCCAATCTGGCTTACATCTGCATGACCAACAACCTACATCTAAATATTTCTCTAAAGACTGGCTATCCTACGATTCATTGATTCATTAACCTTTATGGACTTACAACATGCCTCTTTATAGTATTTACAATAGGAAAAAACCTAAATACTTGGCACCGAAAATGGTTACAGATCCATGCAAATCATTGGCTACAAATCCCACAAATCTCGAGATTTTGTTATAGTCGACTCCAAGTTGTATTACCAGTCTACTACCATTCATCCTTCATTCATTCTTCAATCAGTCGCCACACGTATGCATGTCAACCTCATGTTGGTTGACCTCTTCGAATTGTTGTTGATTCATTTACCATGTTGAACTGCCTCGAACTTCGACTTCGACTTTATCCTATCAATTCACCTTGACCTTTGACTTGTTGTCGATCTACCTTGACTTCGACCTTCACTGCAACAACCCAATGGTCTTTTTAATCCTTTCTGCAAATCCATTTTAGTGAGTTGTATATGGATTAGTCTTCTTCCTTTCTATACCACACTTCTTACAAAACTCTTCAATTTCATTCCCATAGAACTCTCCACCATTATCTGTCCTCAACACCTTAATAATTGTCTTTGTTTGATTCTCAACAAGAGCCTTAAACTCTTTAAACCTGTCAAAGATTTCATATTTCTTCCTAAGGAAATATATCCAAGTATTCCTTTAGAATTCATCTATAAATGAGACATAGTACACAGATTTTCCCAATCATTGACCCGTCACAGGTCCAAACACATCATTGTGCACTAGTTGCAAAATTCCTTCTTCCCTCATTGCACCATAGGGGAATCTTACCTGATTTTGCTTCCCATATACACAATTTTCACATAAATCAAAATCCATAGAGCAATTAGAGATACCTTCAACCATACATTTACTGTGTGGTAGTCGAAGACCCTTCTCTCTGATATGCCCCAGTATTTGATACCACATCATAACCTTTTATCCAAAGACTGTAGGAGTTTTTTCTTCTTCTGCTCCAATATCAGGAACAATGGAACTATTACACCCATTACTAATAGTACTTCCGTGCAGCTTATAAAATGTTCCAATCCAAACTCCCTTCAGAAACACCATTGCTCCTCGAACCATCCTACAGGTTTTACCCCTGCATCGTCCATTTTTCTTACAGAAATCAAATTTTTGGCCAATCTTGGGATGTTTAGAACACCAGGAAGTGTTCTAATCCTTCCATATATGATACTCAACTTGATTTTTCCTCATCCTATGATTCTGGTTGTCAAGTCATCACCTAGGAAAACATTACCTTTATCATACATTTCATATTCACAGAACCACTCCCTATGGGGAGTCATATGAAAAGATTCACCTAAGTCAACTAGCTATGCGTCATGATCTGCATGTGTGCTTGAAGAATCCAAGTACACATATCCTCCTTCTTCCTTGGAGGTCTTTTCCTCTGTAGAGGGAGCACCTTCAGATCCCTTCATTTTCTCAACACTTTTGGATCTACATTTCTCCTTGAAGTGCCCTTATTTTCCACATCTCCGGCATAGCTTTACAAACTTTCCAGGAGATTTAGATCTACACTTATAATTATATCTCCCACTTGAGGACTTAGATATATTTCTTTCCTCGAAGTGTCCTCTTACAAATAATGCATATGTGCTCTATCCTTCCATGTTCTTCCGTCTCATCTCCTCCAACAACAAGGAAGAGACCACATCATTGAAACTCAAGGTAGTTGTATTACAACCTATGGCCACAACTAGACTATCCCATGAGTATGTTAAAGAGCACAGTAAACTAATACACTTATCTTCATCTAAAATTTTAATCTCAATAGATAACAACTGGCTTACCACAGTATTGAAGGTGTTCAGATGCTTTGTCACTGAGTCTACATCTCTCATCCTCAAGTTTTACAACTTTTTCTGTGGAAACAATTTATTTACCAAGGACTTAGATTGATACAAGTTCCCCAACTTATCCCATAACTCCTTGGTTGTAGCTTCCCCTGACACATTCAATAATACTGAATCTGAGAGACACAATCAAATTATTCTATTTTCCTTCCGATCCAACTTTTTCCAGTTATATGATGACGGTCATGTAGGTGCAGTACTTGGATCCACTGTTACCCATTGATCTCTGTCTACCAACAAATCTTCCATCTTGAGCTTCCACGTATAAAAACTTTTCCCATTAAATTTCTCTCTCTATTTTTGAATTGCTTTCCATTTCTCTTCCCTTAAAGAATCAATACCACAGATCTCCCACTATAACAAGGCTTATCATAGTCCTGAGCCAAACCTCTGACCACAAAGGCATCCCCTTGAAGCCAATAATTTCTCTGATACCAAATGTAGATTTTAACCTTGTACAATATTTTACTGCAAACTTATTTTCAATAAAAGAATAGAAAAGATACAATGGAAAATACACACATTACACAAATATTTTTCCCCTCAAAACCCAAACCGATAAAACCAACATATTCTATATTCGTTCACATCATACATTATTTACAATACAATATACATATAGGAGCCAACGACATCCAAAACCCTAATCCAATGACTTGGATTAGTCAACAACACTAATTCCTTAATCGGAAATAGAAAACCACCAATGAAAAAACCAAGTGCCAAAAAACATTCCATAAATGGACACAAAAACCGAGGAAAAATAAATTTTCGGGGGTGTTTCCCCTCGAACTCTTGCAACCCCCCTCTTACCCCGCTACAAGTCTGGCACAATGTAGACAATAGCTCTATTTCTGCAAAGAATATAACACATATCCAACAGTGCAATGTGTAAGATGATCTGTAAGACAACTCAACCCAGTATACTCCTACGTAGTTTATTCAGTTTATGTTCCAAACCTGACCTGTAAAAACCTTATACATTGCTTCCAATTCTCTATTCTATTCTTATGCACAATGCACCATCTTGCAGTAGTCACTTTGAGCGCAATATCTAAAGCTAGTAGTCTTTGTTGATATGGTATCTACAATTCAAATTATTTTACAAAATTATCTACATATGTTAGTCCATCATACTTCAGGGGATCACATTTCTCAGTTCCAATCCAGCACAATGTACAGGTGATATGAGCACATCTCCTTGTAGATACTTCATGTAATCTATGTTTCCAATGTTCCAGGGCTTCTTCTAAATATGACATGCAAGAACTAATACTTCACCAAATGAGTGCACCCTCAGTAATAGTATTAATATAGTCATCCATCTATGTGGTCATGTTGTAAAGGTTATCAAGTTATTTTCCCCTTGCCAGTTCCACATATCGCCTTCCTTCTATGAGATCTAATGGCATAGTAACTCTCATGTATGCTACTTCAAATATCATTTGTCTCTTTCTCAAATCAATAATGGTCTAGTTATCGAAATCCCAATCAAGTCCAAGTAACGTTTGATAAGGTTTACTACCATCCACTATCTCGATTACTTCAAAATATAATGTGTTGCACACTCCATCGATGTTAAAATTCACCCCTATTTGTCTTCCAATCAGAACAATCTTGTGTTGATTTGCTAGCCTCAACTGATCTGGTGACCAGATCAACTTTGGTTTTCCCATCATTTCCCCTGTCTGCTTTGGAGTGACGTTCACATCAGATCCCATATCCAAGATGATATTATCCATATCATAGTCTCCTACCTGAGAATTAAGTAGGAATTCCATATTCATCATTTACGTACACTATACCTGGTTAAATTCTCAGTGCGCACTAAGTGCTTCTTTATCTTGCACGCACCGGTCGATCATCCCATGCAATGCATTCAATGCAGTTTCATCCTTCATTAGTTCTAAGAAAATCTTTAAGAAATTTTTTAGAGTACTTACCTTCTCAATTGTCCTTTTCATTTTCGAGTGATCGTAGACTGGAGGCATGTCATACACAGGTTACGAAGTTGATGCTACCCATTTGGTTTCTAGCATCTCCTTTCTTTCTTTCTTATATGTGTCTCTCTCCTTCCATGGGTCAAATGTTGGAGGAGGTTATGTTGCTTTCCTAACCCACTGGTGAGTCTGAATTCCTTGTTCTTTCGCATTAACTTATGTTCTTTCTCTTGCATGCATAATTGTTTCTACCTTAGGTCGATCATCATGCTCTTCTACTGCTATCATTTGCACATTATTGTTGAAGGAAAATCTCCCCGCGGACAGGTAGATATCCTCAAAGAGCTAGACTCTTAACTCTAAGACAGAAAGTGCTTATCATGGTCACTGACTTCCTTTTAGATCTAGGTGGACTAGTGTGTGAGGAGGAAGAAGAAAAGAAGTACCTTTTACCGGTGTTTGTCCCTGCACACTCTGAGTTGAGCTCCAATCTTCCGCTCCTCGATAAGCCCTATAGACAAAGAAAGTACGACCACTTCCTACTCTATCAAGATTAGTTTGTAATAGGTCTATCTACTAAAGAGACAAATTCATGTGAGATTGAACATGAATTAGAAAGAAACATGCCAAGCAAATTATATTAATGAGGAAAAAACATTTCTTACAGCCATAGATGAATTGCAACAGTTTCGTCAAGTCCTCCTTGTCTACCCCTTGCTTAAAAGATCCACGATCTGAATGATGATAGCTTCACTGATTGCTCCATATGAGATCATAGGTCTCTTGTTTCCAAATCACCTCTATTCCAGCACCACTTATAATATCATAAGTTTGGTGTGATTCTCCCTTTCCAGTCCCCTTTCACCATTAGAAAGCTTGCTTATATAGCCTTGGAGAGGCTTTAACCACTTGGGATATCCTTGGTGAAGTTGAGGATTTTCCTCCTTCAGTTGAGGATCTACCCTAAGATCATGGCTTGATTAGTGATTTGAATCCAACTACCTTCCAAGAATGAAAGGATCCTTCCCCCATTCATCTCAACAACTTAACTACTGCCCAGAATAGGCAACGCTCCCTCAAAAGGGCCATCATAGAACTATAGCGCTCCCCAGTAGGCTTAAGGGGGGCACCAACACTCCTAAAGACTCCAACTCTCCCCCATAAGGGCCAAAGAATCTTTATAACGCTCCCAGACAGTGTAAGGGGGGGCGCCAACACTCCCAGAAGAGGTATAGGGGAGCGCTCTCCTTCAAAAGCTTAGTTTTTTGAGTGTTTTCAGATGGAAAAAGGTTCATGAGCCTGCTGACTCATTTCTCCTCTTCCAAATCAAATGTTTGAGGTGTTTTAAGTGTCCTTCTCATGTCGTTATAGGCACGACATAGGCATCATGGCAGTATGATTCCCTGACACTTGCGACACTTGTGAGAAAAATGTGACACTTGAGACCTTTGTAATGACGACACTTGCGACACTATCAAAGTGAGTATTTTTTATGTGTAACGGATTGCCCCCCAAAGTATGAAGTTAGAAGACAGGAACTGATAACTGAAATTCTTTTTAGACTTTCAAGCAAGGGTATAGATGCAGAGAACCTGGCAGAAGCTGCACACAAACATCCAACAAATATTATGACATGTTTCAAACCCAAGGCAGGCATACTTATGCTTGGGTGATCAAGACTTGCAAGATATGGCTGCCATAAAATACACTGCGGATCCATAATTGTATTGATAAAAAGGTATAGCCACTAAAAATACATTGTGGATCTATACTCTTATGACATGAATTGATCATAGCCATGAAGAATACACAGTGGATCTACGAGATGACAAGACATAGCCACGACCAATACAAAGTGGATCTATGTGACAGTATATGTGTCATTGTTCAAGAGAAATTTCGTCGCAACCTAGGCAAAGTACATATCAAAGTGATCACTCAACCCAGGGTCTTCTTGCCAATCCCGATGGAGTATGAATCTAACCACGCGAATAGATGTCCTAACGTCGAACATGGCAGAAACCACTTGATTACAGGTCAATGATGTAAACCATTAACAAGCGCGAGGGAGATCACCATTAATGTCAATGATTCCCAAGGTACTCTAGTACATTCCAACGAATGTGAATGGATGAACTGAATTCAAACATCCATGGAATCATCCGATCAGAGGTCAATGATGTAAACCCACTATCGGATCTGAGGAGGCCTGCCATTGAGGCATGCAGGTCCCAAAGTACTAACTGGTTTCTGAGGCTAGTTCCTGGATAATGTGTTGAAGTCGACAGGAATAGACTCGTCGAAGGAGGGCCTTGATGTATCCCCCATCAATGACATGAAACAAACAAAGAGATGTAATTGGTAGATCAAATGAACATGGACTGACACGGGTATTGAGACAAGATATTTGTGATGGCTGACTCTCAAGGCGGATACTTCCCTTAAACACTGAAGCACAACAACAGAAACATGACATGGACCAAAACTTGATGATGCAATGGACGCTGTGACTTATGTCAGGTGACCCAGAGGAGTGGAAGAAACTCAAAGGATTGGCTCAGTGCAGAGGTTCAGTGGATTATAATGTGTGCAAAAGACAAAGTGTCGTGTTCAAGGGTGACTCTAAGAGTTACTTGGTAATGTCCTAAAAAAGAAACTGCTTGGCTTGCTTCTTTCAATTTTTCCCCCATCCAGATAGACGAGTACCTCTTTTTAATTTAACGAGCTCGAGGAGGATAACACATGCTCGATAAAACTCACCTTCGGTAAGTTCCTCTTCCTTTGTTTAACGAACTGGAAGAAGTAAGGGTTCGATCCCATATGGGCCTGTCGATGTTTTGTTTAGCGAGTCCAAAGACAGAAAACTTGAAGGTTTTGCATGATTATAGATTCTGGAAAAACACTTAAAAGAGAACTCTCTCAGTTCCTTTTTCGTACAGTTAGTCTCACGAGGCCGAAAAAGAGATAAACTACCACTCGAAAGACGCCCTTTTGAACCTTTTAACGAGTGTGAAAGGAAGCAAGATCACTCGACGATCTTTTCATATTTAGAGAGTCTGAAAAGAGTTTAAAGGTGACTCCATGGGGTTCCTTTTTCGCGTGTCCATACAGGTCCGAAAAAGAGATAAAAGTCTACCTGAATGCATTCTCATGTATTTACGAGCACGAGAAAGAAAAAATACTAAGCTCGGTATGCCCCCATCTTGAAAGCTAGTGGCTTAACTCCATAATGATTAGCAAAGGCTAGAGACATGCCCTCCAAGCTTCAATTCATTCACCGGCTCTAAGGTTGTCACCAATTTCTCTAGTAGATGAGAAAAAGGAGAAGGGTGGATGAAAAGAAGGTTCAAGAGAGGTGTCTGTTTAATTTTTTAACGAGATTGACATAGGAAAAGAACTATGCTCACGGTCTCTGGTTCATTTTTTAACAAGCTTGCCATAGAGAAGAGAAACTATGCTCGTGGTTGCTTCTTGATCATGGCTTCCGAGAGGATAATCCTCTGGAAGGGTACCATGTCAAGGGACAAAACTTAGTCATGGCTTCCAAGAGATCTTCGTCGGATGGAAGAAAATCACTCTAGAAGGAACATATGTCGAGGATCGTGATAGGGGTAAGGAGATCGAGCTCCAATAACCTTACCGAAGAGATCACCATGTCAACTACCGGATCCAAATCATCGGAAGTTGAGGTCATGGGAGACAACGCCACATAATTGACATGCGGCAGGGGCGATATTGTCTGCATATTAGAACCACTTAGGGAGGTAACCCAGTAGGGGCCGATGAATGAAAGTTGATCAATAGTCACAATTCTTCCATCGTGAGGGAAAGATATCACACGGAAAAGGGTGGATACAAGAGCTTTCATAGCATAGACATAATCCCGCCCAAGGAGTAAAGTGAAATACAAGGGGTCTCGGACTACCATGACATCGATAAAGACAGTTTTCCCTCCCAAAGTTACAGGAAATTGAGGAAGGATCCCTAAAGGTTGACTAGTTCTACTGTTAAAAGCTAACATATTCTATGTAACCGGTGCAAGTTGCGGACAACCCAAAGCGTACCAAGCAACAAAAGACAAAATAATAATGGACGCACCTTCATCTATCAGAGTTTAAGGAATGTTCCGACCACGAACCTATACTGTAATCTAGAAAGGAATGTGGGAGGGAAGACGAGGTCTAGTTAGTGCACCCTAATAAAAAAGGATGGCCTCATTACTTGGAGGGGGTTTCGCAGAAGAAGGAGGAATGCCCCCCGGTATGGTAGAGTCTGTATTAATGAGAAAAACATGGACAATATTGGGTTTACTCTATAGAAGGAGAGTAGGATCGATCAATGATTAGATCGGATCAATCAATGGTGGACTTGGATAGACCACTTTGGCACTCTTCAGAGGAAGAGTGGGACTGAAAAAGGAAGGGACTGGATCAGTCACTTTGACATTCCTCAATGTAGGAATGGGATCGATCGATGGAGAAACTGCATTGACCACTTTGGCACTCTTCATAGGAAGAGTGGGACTGACCGAGGAAGGGACTAGATCAGTCACTTTGACATTCCACAATGGAGGAATGGGATCGACCGATGGCGAAAATGGATCGACCACTTGAGTTTCATTCTCCAAGGAAAGAATGGGGTCGACGGGTGGAAATTGATTGACCGCTTTGGTGTCACTCTCTAACGGGAGAGTGGGATCGACCGAGGATGAAAATAGATCGACCACTTTGGTGTCACTCTTTTGATGAAGAGCGGGGCTGATCGATGACAGAACTGGATCAACTACTTGGGTTTGTGGTTCAATCGAGGAGGAAACTAGATTGACCACCTGATCAACCGGATTGACCAGTCCATCAACCAACGATGGGTCAGAGATAAGCTTATGATAACCTTTTGGAAGTTGAAGTTTTTCCAAAAGAGAAGAAGCCTCGTCCATGCGAGGACAAAGGTGAGAGTAATGATTACCTTTACATAACATGCAAGGGAACTTGACAGTTTGCTTCTTCTTACCAACCTGAGCATCACTA
>ML788072.1:194253-205366 GCA_009831015.1 Picea engelmannii
AGTTGAAGTTTTTCCAAAAGAGAAGAAGCCTCGTCCATGCGAGGACAAAGGTGAGAGTAATGATTACCTTTACATAACATGCAAGGGAACTTGACAGTTTGCTTCTTCTTACCAACCTGAGCATCACTAGTTGACGGGGTATCTTCGACATGATCGACAGAGGCCGATGACATGGAGGACCACATTTCTAAGACCTGGGTAAGATCGGGGAAATCCCTCAGAAAGTGGTCACCCTTACAAAGGCTGCAAGGGAATTTGGGTTTTGGAGTCTTCATTTTAATCTTGTTGACCTCATCAACACTCCCAGTACTATCAACAGTAACTGGCTTCTTAGAGCTAACATCTGATGTTGTTGGGTCCTTTGTCCTTTTCGGGTTCTTCTTCTTCTTCTCTTTCCATTTCTTCTTCTTCCGATCAACCTGGCTACTTGCTTTAGAGCTTTCACTAGGCGAAGAAGGAGAAATGGAAGGAGACTTAATGGGCGAAGAAGGTGAAAAGTCGATGTGAGGTTGATGTGTGGGTGGTGTACCGACATCTAAAGTATTAGGTGCAGTTGAAACATTGGGAGGATTCGGGATCACCGGAGTGGGGAACAACCAAACTGGTAATCCAATAGTGAGTCTTGGAAGACTCAGTGTGGCAACATATGGAGGACCAAAGTTTCCAAATGAAGGAAAGGTATAAGGTTCCCCAGGAAAAGGGGTTCCTCCATTGGTACTCCCAGAATTCGATGCCATTATCACTGACTCGACCTAAGTTCCACTAAGTAAAACAAACAACACACGCTACGAATCTAAGAAGCAATCAATCAAACAAACCTTCCTACGATGAAACCACTAGTTGGTGATGAAATCCAATGTCGCGAGATCAAAAGAGGAAGGGGCGGGGATAGAGAGAGTGGATCAGTTATGTTGGTGACCTGCTTAATGGAATTACGCCTTGGTGCAAGCTTCCACGCAGTAATTGTGTATTTACCCTCCAAGGAGCCCGAGTGAGTTTGACCAACATCTGTTCCAGGTACAGTGATACTTCCCTTCACCGTCACCTTGTGTGAGACCCTAAAGATTGTGGCTACTAAGGTCACCAACTCGTAGTCAGCCCCTGGGCAGGTACAGTCGACAGTCCAGTCGGAACATATGGGCAGGATAACAAGTTTGAAATCAACTCGAAACGCTCCCACACATAATCGTGGGTATACCTCCCAGCGACCCCCAATATACGATCCGACCACTACAAACAGTTGAACCACGGAGGGATAATCTTCGTAATTCGCTCGAATGCGACCTCGTGCGTAACCCCTGTGTGAGAGGGGGGTCCCAACAAGCCAATATGACAATTGGATTTGACTCTCCCTACCGCAAGATACTAAGTTTGTTCAATAGCTTTGGAAATTTATCCTTTCAACCTATTCCAAAGCCCTACACCTTAAACTAATGTAGGTTTGCTAACAAAGATGTAAAAAGTCTAATAAATTTTAGTTAAGCGTTGATTTTAATGGTTGTTGTTTACTCAAAGGGTGTACAAAAGTGAAACTAATGGAATTATGACTCAATTCCCAAAAATATGCATGAAATATGATAAGCAATCGTTTCTTTTCAATGAATACCTATTTAAGGGAAAGAGGAAGAGTTGTTTTCACTATCAAACACTTGATAAGGAATGCCCTCAATCTATTTTGTTCTCAATCAAATCCAATATGATGCTACAACATTTCATAAATGCAAACTGATCATTAAGATGTACTTTTGTCATTTTCATGCGAATGATGATCAATTCAATGAAAAACTTGTGCTACCAACCACCCTTTCAGATCAAGGAGATTCAGACAAGAATATGCAAATTTCGCACAAACAACACACCCTTTTTTTTTGCGATCAAACAAGAGAAAGAAAACCAAAAACGCAAAAGGAAGGAGAAAGAGATTGTCAAGCTCTCAACAACAAAAACTCAAAAATAATGAAGAAGGTCATAGAATATGAACAACAAGGTGTTTACTTCTCAAGAGGAAGCATGTCAAAGTTCAAAGGAAGAATCATTGAGTCACAAAGCAACTCAGCAAGTGAAGAAACAGGGTCTGGACCTCCAAAAAATGCAATTTTTTAAGAGATTTTGGGAAAAAAGGGTTGGCGCTCTAGTATAAGGGCCACCAGAGAATTATAAAGCTCTGTCTAACACTTTCAGGGAGTTTTTTCACTCTACTAACATGGTCAGGGGGGCGCCAGGCTAAAAAATCTCACAAAAAGTCCAAAAACCCAAAATTTTGATCAAATTTTGACAGGTAAGCTGAGTGTGATGGGGTAAAGAGTCAATCAACAAATGTAATTAGATAAAAGGGGTGAACAAGGTCTGAAGACAATTAGAGTGTAAGGCAAGGTCTATGAGGAAAAATCAAAACCAAAAGTTTTGATTCGACTCCCCAATGGAGTCGCCAATTTCTGTTGAAGGAAAATCT
The DNA here is from genome assembly GCA_009831015.1 of Picea engelmannii. Taxonomy (NCBI): domain Eukaryota; kingdom Viridiplantae; phylum Streptophyta; class Pinopsida; order Pinales; family Pinaceae; genus Picea; species Picea engelmannii. The sequence goes on from ML788072.1 coordinate 196,706, forward strand.
CCCTGCGGACAGGTAGATCTCCTCAAAGAGCTAGACTCTTAACTCTAATACAGAAAGTGCTTATCATGGTCACTGACTTCCTTTTATATCTAGGTGGACTAGTGTGTGAGGAGTAAGAAGAAAAGAAGTACCTTTTACCAGTGTTTGTCCCTGCACGCTTCGAATTGAGCTCCAATCTTTCGCTCCTCGATAAGCCCTGTAGACAAAAAAAGTACGACCACTTCCTACTCTATCAATATTAGTTTGTAATAGGTCTATCTACTAAAGAGACAAATTCATGTGAGATTGAACATGAATTAGAAAGAAACAGGCCAAGAAAATTATATTAATGAGGACAAAACATTGCTTACAACCATAGATGAATTGCAACAGTTTCGTCAAGTCCTCCTTGTCTACCCCTTGCTCAAAAGATCCACGATCTGAATGATGATAGCTTCACTGATTGCTCCCTATGATATCATAGGTCTCTTGTTTCCAAATCACCTCTGTTCTAGCACCACTTATAAGATCATAAGTTTGGTGTGATTCTCCCTTTCCAATCCCCTTTCACCATTAGAAAGCTTGCTTATATAGCCTTGGAGAGTCCTCTTTTCCTATCACTTTAAGATCAATTAAGGAAAGTCTTTCATCCCATGATACAATTGTCTACAGTATGTGCAGTTTGTACAATGGTTTGAATGATATCGCACCAAATGCCCAGGATGGTTACAGTTATAACAGATAATCGATACTCTTCCTCTATTGAATCCTCCTCTTCCCCAACCTCGAAATCCTCCTCTTCCTCCTTGATTCTATCCCCTCAGAGTATTATTTTGTGGCACCCCTCCTTCCAATTTATCTTCCCCTTGAACTCTATATGAATCTGCAGTGTGTTCTCTCATGATATCAAGTGCGCAAAAATCCTTTTCATCATGTCCTACTGACTTACAAATATTATTAGAAGTTATTGGAAGTACTCTGGTATTTCTGCATCAAGGGACAAGTGGTTGGATGATGACCCATCATTCTGCATATCTCACACCATACCCCTCCTCCTATGTCCAAGGGATTCGAAGCTCATGTAGCCAAATAATCTTTAAAGTTTGGACACTCATTCTTATGATGACCTTCCTTTATGTGTGTAACAAAGCATACTTCTTCATGTTTTTCCTTCCCTTTAGCAATCTCTTGTAACTGAATTGTCAATGTTGCTAACCGCAACTGAACCTGAGCCATCCATGCGCCATTCTCTCCTACATAAGATGCTTCCAACTTGATGGTGATCTATAGCACTTCTGACTGTGACATAATCTTATGGTGCGTCAATGGGCATTGTATATGTGGTAACAATCCTCCAATGAACCATTATCTATGTTTTTCATCTGGAATATGGAAGGTCAATCGATCCATCAATATCTTGAATCTCTGGTAAAAATTCATTATGCAATTTCTTGATCTCTTTTAGTTCTGTAATACACTGTGAGCCAGACTTCTATTTATGGAATTATTTTAACAAGGATTTCCTTATGTCTACCAATGTTCTGGCTTGTCCTGTTGGCGCAGTGGACTGATACTTCATATACCAGAGTAACGCGCTATCTCTGAATGTTGTCACTAACTGTGTGATTTTGGTATCATCATCCTAGACCTAATTTGCGGTCCATATTGCTTCACATACAAATAAGTGTTGTTCCATATATTTTGTTCCTTCCCCATGGAAGACAAACATTCTCAAAGTGGGGTATACCCTCATCATTTTTTACTGTGTAGTATTCTTCCTTGGTGTCACTAACTGATTCTGGGTTGTCACACTACTTCCACTACTCTAACTACCTTTACTATTATCCTTTCTTCCTTCACTAACTACAAGTGTTCACAAGAAATGTTTAGACCTCGAAGACGCACAGGAGGTCATAGGTTCAATACAGAGTCTAGATTGAGTGGTATGTAATAGATCTCATTATGTTGGACTGATCTGATGATCACTTTCCTTTTCCATTATTTTTGTGTGTGGTATTCCTTCAATCTTGAGTACTACACTAGTGTCTCTTTCCTCAACGACATTGCGCTTCTCTTCTCTATCAACCACAATCCTCTTCCTATTGTACTGAAATATTTTTCCATTGTGCAATACTCTAATCTCTTCTTCAATCGCACATTCTTCTTCTCTCAGCATTCTCAGTCCATTTGTTCCTCATTCATTCTTTCTTCCATCCCTCTTCTCCATGCACTCAAACCATGCACTGTTCAACCCATAGTCTCTCTGTGCATGAAGGCGCCTAGATACTAGGGTGATCATATTCCAACTTCATAACCCCCTTATCACACAACAACATCTTGATCCAAGTAGACAATGATTTCAAATATATTTTGCACAGACCTTTAAAGAACTATCTTTCAACAACACTATATGACTAGGTAGAATCTATAGAAAACTCAATAATATAACCCCCCTATACACTATCCATCCAAAAATCAACTATGAGAAATATCTGATTACTTATGGTATTAACTTGGTGGATCAACTCAAGGGTCCAACTCCTCGGAACAATAGTGTGGAATGTTCTGTTCTTTTCAGCTAACCTTTGTAACCACTCAGCCAAAACTATCAAGAAAACAACAAATAAAACCTCATGTAAATTTGTAAATACATACCTCTATAGCCACTTCTCCGAGTTGATCTATGGGTTCTTATTCTGATCTCTAGAAAAATAGTGCTCATTTTCCTCTAACCATTGATCGATCTCTTCCTTAATCGGCCTCCAAATTCCCCTTAATCGTAGATCCTGGTGCCGATAATAGAACCATTTATTGGCACATAGTGGGCGTACCCAGGGTTTGACATGAATTCACTAACAAAACCCTCTTATACTAGCCCTTTCGGCATCACCCACAACTCACCTAAGGTATCTATGAGAACTGAAATAACCAGGTTACCGTAGTGATGAAGGGATGGGAGGCAGTCCTCATAACAATTGTACTTAGCATTAGTTCATTATACCTTATATCATGTGCACAGAAACATAATAACATGTACATATTCAGAATAACAAACATATATCATATGTGCACAATAAACAAAACAAGAAACACATAGACACCATAGTTAACATGTTTCACCTAAGATGGGCTATGTCCACAACGGTCGACTTCTTATTATATTATTCAAAATCATCCATTACAAAATATGTGCACTGCACTCATACATTAGGCCCTTGTTGTTCTCATATCTCTCTATCTATCTCTGTCGCTCTTCACTCTTTTATCCTTGCATAAATTCACCACTTCTTACTCTTATACTCTCATACTTTCTCACTCTTTGAATACTCTCTATCCCAAAACCCTTGTATATTTATACAATTATAATAGGGCTTAGCCCTTATCAATGGACCCAAAATTCCTAATGACTTCCAACGGTCTTCCTCCTTTTGCACGTCTTGGTCCTGAAAGTGTGCCAATTGTCTTTCCTTATTTTCTGCACGTTGCATAGTTCTAAAAAATGGTCCCAAAATTATGGCCCAACAATGTGCAAAAACATAATTGTTACAATAGAATAGGACCTTCATGCTACTTGAGCAAGTCACCAATAAAACATAGTATAAATTTAATTTCAGCAAGCGTGATTTCAATTTCTACAAGTGTGATTTCAATTTCTGCAAAGCGTGATTTCAATTTCTGCAAGCGTGATTTCAATTTCCGCAAAGTGATTTAAATTTATATAAGTGTGATTTCAATTTTCACAAGTGTGATTTCAATTTCTGAAAAGTGTGATTTCAATTTCTGCAAGTATTATTTCAATTCCACAAGTGTGATTTAATTTCTGCAAGTATGATATTTACTAGTGTAATTTGGTGACTTAATTAAGTAACTTGAATCCTCAATTTGTGACATCAAAAGTGATACAACTCCTTAGCTAAAACAACACTAATATTTTCATATATGGTGGACGATAATTTGTAAGTAAGATACGACCCTAGATTGATAATTAAATGCACAAATCTTCAGTTGTTCACTAGGTTAATTAGGAAGTAATTGAAAAGACTGTCAGATTTGTTTGGACATGGGTTTGCAAAGGGGCGCGACACCCCCAAAGGACGTGATGGTTCACGATAGTGACCTTTCGAGAGCCTATAAGAGAAAAAGGGTCCACAACCAAGAGAGAAAAGTTTTGGCAAGAAAAGGAGAGCAAGAGAGCTTTGCAATTCTAAGGCAGATGAAGGGAGACAACTCCCTCAAGGAGCCAAGTTGCTCCACATGGGAGGACTTGCACTTCATTGAGGGGAATTTGATGGAAAGATTTGGGAAAACTTCTCTTGGGAAGATTTTGGCTAAGGATGGAAACACAGGTCTGTTTGAGGCATGTGTGAGGTAGAACCAAAATCTATGAAGTGTGTGGAAATGAAGAGGCAGAGTCTATGAAAATTAAGAGACAACAAGTCTGAGGGTGAGGGAACGTTTGAGGTGCATTGTTGGTGGTTGTGGAGATGGTTACGATAGAGGGTCTTGTGGTGACATATTTGTTCATGAGTTTCTTGGTGAGGTGAGGTGAGTCGTTTGACTCTACCAAAGTTGTAAACTGAGATGGTAGTTCTCATGTTGTAGCTATTTTGCAATAAGAAATAATTAGTGGGGCATTAGGCATGGTTTGTGTCGCTCACACTATATATATGTTTCTCTTGTTTGTTTCATTTTTGTTCTCTTCGATTCTCATGTTCTTGGATTTATGCTTATATATGACTAAGTGTTAAAGAAGATAATGAATGTCTAAGTATACAATAGTTTCACTAGAGTAGGAGTATGACTTGTCGGTAGCCTAGAACAAAGTATGGTTGTGATCTAGGTGAAGAGGTGTAGTCTAGACGAATTATCCTTGGTGGTGCCAAGCATCCAAGCAAGAAAATTTAGGATGTCGCATGGATTCAAGAGGTGCATGATCACAAGGCATGTTGTGGGGACATGACAAATGGTATCAGAGAAGTTTGGTTCTCTTCACCACTCTTGCAGTCAGGACAGTTGGGGTAGGGTGCACTTGTTGAGAAGGAAATTTGTTGCGAAGACAGTTCAGTGGGAACGTTCGTAGACTTGGTGAATAGTTCAGTGCAATGAACTTGCTCATTGCATAATTTTCATCAAACTTACGACATAGGTTCGGTTGATGGTGCAATGAGAAGGTTGAGTTGGGAACACACCTTGTGGAAACCAAGAGCATAGTTTGTGGAAATGAAGCACTTGGATTAGGTGGGTGATCAAAACACTCGTCGTTGAGTTCATCACACAAATTATTGCAAGCTTGATCGCAAAGGAAGACTTGGTTGGTTTGATCATGATGAAATTCAATGTCGAAACCTATTGTGCACACCTTAGAGAGACCAAGTGCAGATTTCATTGGGTGAACCAAGCACTTGGGAAAGGCAGTTGAACATAAGATCATTACATGACTTGTCACAGATATAACCGCAGAAGTGATCACAGAAGCGAAATGAAGAGGGTTATCGCAAGAGTGATCGTGAAGAGGAGAAGTTTTGGGTTGCAAGAAGGTGAAGTACTTGAGTGTGTTGGATGAGATAGGGTGACTTAGAGCATATTCATAGTAGGAAGTTGGTTGGGAATGTTTCCTTCATGACGTCTTTGTGTCATGCATCACTGAGAACAACAATTGAGTTTTTTTGGGTTTTTGAATGACAGGTAGACCGCAACCTTCAGACAAGGTATATCTTCGCAAAGTTATGATAGTCAGTTAGCAACAGTATGACTTGACAGTTAGGCGATGGGTGCATGGTGCCCTAAAGTGGAAGCACTCAAGGTGCGGAGATGACAAGACATTGGAGATGATTTCGATCGGTTGCATGCAAACTTTGGGACTTAGAATAATTTATGAAGTGGATGGATGGATTCATCCTTTTATCATAGTGGACGATGACTGCAGAGAGTTCATGCAGAGAGTCGGTTGCTTGGGAAAGCAGAGGCCCAAGGCAGTAGGCTTAGAACATGGTTATAGCAAACGATGTCATTGGAAAGGTATGGTTGGCTTGATTTCTTTCATTTTTCAAGTGTTTTAGTGAGTTATTTGAAGGGAAGATAGATAACTTGGTTGTTCAAGTGAAGTCCATTTTCGTGGTGAAAACTGACAGACTTGAGGGTGACTCAAGTTGTGCAGATTCGAAGGAGTCATCTAGTAGTTGGGACGTCTTGGTTGGGAGAATGTGAAAAAGAGCTTAGGACGAACTGCTTTGACGAGGACATAGGAATATTTAGATGTATCCATGGAGGTGGCTTGAGGAAGTTGCCTAAATCTTTGATGAAGTGCATTGGACGTGTCGTTGCAGTGAAGTAGGTTTGGGTGTGTCAAGTTGAGAGGATGGATGAGGCACCCTACTGTTTGGTTATTTATCCATATTTGTTAGGTCATGTGATGACTTGACAGTCATGATGATAGTGTCAAAGTTTGGACACTTGCAGGTTGTGCAAGGCAGTTTAATTCTAGGAGACGGATGGAGTCAGTAGAGAAGTTGGCCAAGAATTGTTGGTAGTCAACCTGAATGGGAAGAATGCAAACCAAGTGACTTGGGTGGTGTTTTCTTTCCTTTGGGATGGGACATTGGATGAAGCAGAGAAGTGACTTGCGAACGATTGTGTGATGACTTAGATATCTAGCGAGGATCATTGGTTGTAGTTGACAGAGTATTGTTTTGAATGTGCCTAAGGCATGGAAGTTCTTTGAGGTGACTCATTCTACGTAGAACACTTTGAACAATTCATTGGGACATTTGAGGAGTGTAGGCATGTTGGCCACACTCATCGCATATGTTGAGTTGCATTGAGGTGGCTTGATGAAAGGAGGTGAGTTCGGGACTTTCCTTCGTTTGGAGGATTGTGCAAACAAGAAGATTGCAACATGAAGAGATTGGGCATGGGTGTTTCTCTTGATTTGGAGTAACATGGTTGAGGGTGAATCTTGACCATTCCAAGGCATAGAGAGGAGGGTGTTGTGACATGGTCGGGTGATGAAGTAGTAAAGCAAAGGTAGTATAGACATGTAGACCTTGGGGAAGATTAGATAACTATGCTATGAGGAGGAAAAAGGAGTCGAGTTTCCGCAGAAGAAATTTTTTCAAGGTGAATCCATAGTGTAGAAAGGTGAGGGACAACCTTACCTTGGTCTGATATCATTGCACAAATGAACTGAGTTGTGAAAGGAAGTAATTGATTTGTGCATGAAGGTGTGTAGTATCAAGGAGTGTGATGGTTGGACTGACCATTCATCTATTTCACGACTTGGGAAAGAACAACAACATGACAAGGGGATCAAGAGTACGAATGTGCCAGTAGGTTTAAAGTGCAGCACTTAGACACTGTGGGGGATATCCTTGAAAAATATCAAATGATGGAAGCATTGGTGAGGAAAATATGGACACTTACCTTAGTCTTTGGAGTTGGATGGAGTGATATATATGTGAAAGAAAAGACTAAGTTTAGGCATGGGGAGGCACATTTAAAGACTTGGACGTAATAGTTGGATTGATCACCTGACTAGTACAAGACTTGAGACGCGCAATGTGCGAAGACATGGAAAAATTTGTTGAAGTATGGATGTGGAAACAAAATCACAAGAGTTCAACACTTAGGAAAAATATTGAAGTGAAGTGGACAACAATCAATTGTAGAAGGAAGTGACAACAACAACGAAACCGAACAATAAGAAGGAAACAACATCACAATGAGAGAGTGCAACAAATTTGGGTGAATTTCATCCTTGGAGTTGGGTGAAGTGACCACATTGACTCGAGAAGTAGATCATGTAGAGTTGGGTGTATTATCATTTTGTTTATGGAAAATTGGGGTTTCCACTTTGGCAGAATTTGGGGTTTCTAGTTAGCACAAAACTTGGGGTTTATAGTTGGGAAAAAATTGGAGATCACACATTTTTTGGATGTTGTCGAGGACAAAAATGACTTTAGGTGGAGGATGATGTTAGGCCTTGGGATCTTAGCTCAGGCACATGCACTTCCACTAGAGTCTGAATTGGGCAGGGAGGACATTTGGTGCGAATGAATATATGAACGTCTTCATATAGGGGATATTTGGGGTTCCTTGGGTGTGTGTGTTGTTGGCAAAAATACCCTACGGACTAGCAAACTAGGGTCAGACTTGCATGCAGATTTTGACCGTAAAGAAATTACTTTTTAACCTACCACCCAAAACTTAAACCCCTCTTTCACAATACATACATGGAAAGGAACTACCAACCTTATTACTGATGTTTGGTGTAGATCCTCCGTTGCGCTTTTGTTCGTTTGTTGGTGCTGCTCCTTCCAACGATAACTTGCAATCAAAACAAACAACGATGCATGCACACTACTTTTCTACTTGAGGGTTAGAAATTAAGCACAAATTAAACAAATCATAGATAACTCATGCATTGGGATGGGAAAAGTATTATTTTATTATTTTAAAAATGAATCAACTTACAATCAAAGTCGAGACCGACCACCGCTCCTTGATCCTATCCCTGGGATCCTTCTCTTCTGTCCTCCAACTACTTTGTGTTAATTCTCCTTTGGCTTGAGGAAAGGCTAAAGGGTTGGGACAATGGATTCGGCAAATGGGCAGAGTTTCTTCGCTATATTCTTCCTCCTCCAAATGGTACCCCTACCCCTTCTTTTATAGGCTAGAAGGAGCTAG
>ML788072.1:206305-259831 GCA_009831015.1 Picea engelmannii
TACGTTACAATGGAGGAACGAGTACTGCAAACATACAAGCTCAAGGCACAAGGACAAGACTGATGTTCTGGTGAAATGATACTCGGGAAAAATCCTCCAGTGGCCAAAGGTGTTAAGACGCAGAAGCAAACTGTTACAAGGCTTATGGGTAAGGTATGAAAATGTGGTTGATAGAACACATAATGGTAACGTCCTTCGATGTAAGTTTAATGAGCCCAGAGAAGGTAATCTCGGTGGTTTTTCATATTTAGAGAGTCTGAAAAAGCATAAAAGGAGACTCCACTGTGGTACCTTTTTCGACAATAGTCTAGTCGGTTCGAAAAAGGGGTAAACTAGCACCGATTAGACGTCGATTCAAAACCATTTTAACAAGTGTGACAAGGACAAGGTCACTCGACGATTTTTTCACTTTTAAGGAGTCTGAAAAAAGCTTAACTATGGACTCCGTCAGGAATATTCTTCTGGACCAATTTAACGATGTGAAAGAATAAGGTCACTCGACGATCTTTTCAATTTTAGGGAGTCTGAAAAGAGCTTAACTATGGAATCCATGGGGGTTTCTTTTTCGTAAATTTAGTCCCTCAGGCCTGAAAAAGGAATAAAATTATACATGAGGATACTCTTCTAAAGAATAGGAATTCGATAGAGTATACCTTTGTTCGTACAGTTGACCGTCCGGACCGAAAAAGGGGTAAACTACTGTCGGACAGACGTGACTTCAAATGTCAATTTAACGAGCGTGAAAGGTCACAAGATCGCTCGACAATCTTTTCATTTTTAAAGGGTCTGAAAAGGGATTAAAAGGAGACCCGTTTAAGGAACGTTCTTCTAGACCAATTTAATGAGTGTGAAGAAACAAGGTCACTCGACAATCTTTTCATCTTTAAGGAGTCTGAAAAGGGCTTAAAGAAGACTCCATAATGGTTACTTTTCTCAGTTAATCCGGATGAGATCGAAAAGCATAAATGCAGTCTCACCGAATGTTGCTTTCGGATCTCAAAGCGAGCTTGAAAAACAGTAAAGTTAGCTCATGATAGACTCTTTGTGGGTCAATGCCTGGCATCTCCTCGGGGGAGTTGTATGCTCCGACGAAAACATTGTCTATGACGCCAGGGGTTCTAGAGATATTGATAGGTATCGTTTCAACAACGGTTTCCATATTACCCTTAGCATAGATCTTGTGTGTAGCTAAGGGATTAGTATGAAAAGACCTATCTCCAGTCATAGTCATGATGAATTCTCCTGCTTTGATTCGGCTTAACTTTGGGAGGAAATATGATCTGTGATGAAGATCTTCCCAAGGTTTGTTCGAACTAGTCATTGCTTCGATTAATGCTTCGTCAGAAGGCAATACTAAGTCTAATGAATCTACGTTAGCAAGAGAACCCTGAGCCCAAATAGGCTCTAGAAGTGGATCTAACTCCTGTGTGGGAGTTGGATCAGGGTTAGTTGAAGCATGCTGGACTAAAGAGTACGCTACTTCAGCGGCCGACAAGGGCATGGACATGCCTGAGTGCCCTATCTCATCCATTGTGGCTGATGGGGAAGGAAGAATCGAAGGATCCTCAAAGTAAGTCGTGCGGAATGACGAAACTTGAAAAATCTCAACCTTATGGTGATTAGATATAAATTTGACATCATCGTGAGGAGGTGGGTAATCGACGGTACCCATCAAGGATGGGCACAAACCAACTCCTACGTTAACGACACCTGGTTGAGGATTATCAATCATGGGGACCATGGATTCCCCCAAGGCTGGGTCAGGTCTAGAGAAGGACAATTGATCGATGGTCACCATCCGACCCTCATGTGGAAACAAAAAGACTCGGAAAACTGTAGCAACCACAGCTTGCATATCATAATTCCAACTCCATCCTAATAAGAGATTATAGTCGAGGGGAGCACCAACTACCTCTACTTCAACACACACGGTTTTCCCTCCTAAATGCACAGGGAAAGAAGGAACGATGCCATGTGGTCGTAAAGAACGACCGTCGAAAGAAGTGAAGAGAGTAGGTGATGGAGACAAAGCGGGCCGGCCAATGGCCTTCCAACATGCTAACGACATAACGCATGTCGAGGCGCCCTCATCGACCATCGTGCGGAAGATATTCCGTGTAAAAGTTTTCGTGGGATGAGCTACTACTATCTGAAACGCTACGTGGTAAGGCAGACGAGGTTTTAAGTCGGTTGTATCTAACATGATGGTACCCGGGTTACAAGTCTCAGTAGAGCCCAAAGCGGTTAACAAGGCTTTCCTTTGAGCAGGGAAGCTTTGGAGGACCTTTAAAGAAGACATTGCACAAGGGGTTTGTGATAAATCCTCCACCACAGAGTAATTCTAGGTGGCCCTTGCGTTTGGGTTGTGAGAAGTTTTTTTAAATGCACCTTTTGGAATGCGTGTCATAGTTTCTCCCAATGACTTCTCAATCTGTAGAGGAAGAGATGGGAGTTCGGCTTCTTTGCCCTTCTTGGAAGTGCTTGGTTGACTATAGGCATGTGCTCTAGTTGATAGAAAAGCATCACCTTTCACCATATATACATTCGTGGGGTTGTTCAAAGGTGGAGGGGTCCTTGATTGCCCCCTTCTGTGCTTGCAAAGGCTTGAGTTAGATTTTTCCCATGTTGAAATGGATTAGTCAACACTGCATGTTGTTGCTGTGTGACAAACTTTTGGGCCTCTGCAAGTCGAGGACAAAGATGGGTCGGGTGGTCTTCCGCGCACAAGTTGCACGGATACCTCACCTTCCATTTTTCTGTGTTGTCCCCGCCAACATTATTAGTGGGTTTTTTATCCCCCTTACCCTTCTTTCATTGTTTTTTCTTCCCTTCAGGCTGTTGGGTGGCCTTTGGGTTAGTTGACTGCACGAAGTGTACTTCCGACGTTTGGGTAGGAGGAACAGCCAAAGCAGTAGTCTGGCTGGCCGCTGAGTGTTGTATAGATAACTGTTGTAATTGTTTTGTCAATTGCTCAGTGGGCTTGGTTTATGCGGAACCAACAATACCATCGGCATGTGGTCCAGCTCTCTGTCTAGTTTTATCCAATATCGATCGTGGTGCATCCAATAGGATGTTGTATAATAAACCAGACTGAGAATAGATAAGCTCAAATTGTTGAGCCCTCATGATGGCATCTTCTTCGGAGAAAACCCCAGAAGTTGCGACGTCTTTGGATAATTTTGGGACCAGAGACTTAAGGAACCACTCAAGCAGGAATGTTGGTGGGACTGGTACTTTAATTAGACTCTTTCAGCGTCTCCACTCTCGGATATGATCAGAGATATTGTCCGCTGTTGTCTGTTCGAAATTGGCGAGCAACTCTGTGCCAGCGTCATATCTCATAGGTAACTGGAAATGGTTAAGGAAGGCCATCGCCAGTTCACCAAAGGAAGAGTATCTTGAGCGATCGAGCTCGATGTACCATTTCACGACACTTCCGATAAGGGTGCGTTGAAACAATCACAGCTGTACGGAGTCATCTTCCAATGAGTTAGATGAACACCAAAGATGGAAGGTAGTCACGTGATCACCTGGATCTTCATTAGGCCTGGCCTTGAACTTTGGAATGTTTGAAGGCAACTTCGTTGGCATAGGAGGCCAACGTGGATCGTGACAAATAGGATCATTTAACAACCTTTTCAAATCTGGCAAGTGTAACGTCGCCAGGAATGGTAGTTTGGGTTGCTGCTGATAGCCTGGGAAAAAGGGTCCTAGGGTTTGAATGGCACCAGGTTGCCAGGAAAAGTTTGGCTGCTGGCCTGGGTTCTGGTAGAAACCATGGCCCTGACCAGCGTAAGGATTTTGCATCTGTGGAGACATCATTGGTTGATTCCCCATAAAGGACATCGGATGTTGTGCAGGCATCGTGTTTGAAGGACTTTGGGAAGGATTACCCCATGCCGGTCCTGTTGGGAGAGACATAGAAGTTTGTCCAGGTTTCCATTGACTGTGGAAAGAATTACCCCATAACGAAATTCCAGAAGAGGGAATGGATCCTTGTCCTGAGTTCCAAGGTCCTGCTATATGTGCCCCCGGCACAGGAATAGTACCCTGCGCCGGAGTAGACTGTCCAAAAATTTGAGTGCCCCCAGATGGGAAAGCGGTAGATGAAAAAGTGTTGTTACCAAACGTCTCGTTCCAAACAAACGGTGACGAACCTACCGACATAGTGTGCGCAGGTGTTCCTTGACTCCTGGCTCCAAATAAACTAGTGTGTGCAGGCTGCCCGACGGACTGCAGATGCAGACCACCAAGCGAAGGGGACGAAGGAGAGATATGACCTCCAACGTAAGGAAAAGCATTAAAAGGGATGGAAGTTCCCCCAAGTTGACCTTGCAAATGAGTGTTAGAGCTCCCTGCCCCCAGACCCAAAGTCTGTAAAGTGGAGTGAGTGAGTGTAGGACTTGTGCCCGAAATAGGCATACCGTATGAGAACGAAGGGCCTATCGCACTAGGTGTGAAGGGAGTTGTGACCACCATGATAGATGGGATCGGTCCACTGTGCAAGTTAGGAGATGCTTCTCCTGTGGTAGCAACAGTGGTGGGAATGGAAGAATTCCTAGAGAAAGTAACAACGTTTGTTTCCACAGCTATGTGAGGCACTGACAAGCGTTCGTAAAATTGGATTGGTACAATGACCGATGACCAAGTATCAGAGGTTGGGGTTTCAACCGAGCCAAGATTGGCATTTGATTCCTCTGGGATTTGTTCAGGCACAATGGTTTGTAACTCGGTTGCTTCGAAAGACCCTTGTTGGTCTAGCTTCTGCCTCAATGGTGGCAAGGGTGGCTCCAATATAACCAGCGGCAGGCCCAAAAGCCTTCATGACTGGCGGAGCTTGGGATCCTCCACTGTGTGAAAATATCCAAGACACGCTAAGGTATTCTACACATTCAAATAGTAACGGACACTAAAAAATAATCCCCTAAGAGATAAGACAAGCAAACACTAAACTAGTTGGAAGAACAGTTAGAACAACCAACACTAGAGAAACTTACCGGTGCAAGTGCAACTCGAACACGGAAGCACCCTCCAGGTATTATTTGCAAAGCATGGCCCGATGTCTGTCCTAGGTACCGCGGTATACCCCCGCAGTCACATGTGTATGTTCCTAAAAAGATTGGCAACTAGTTTGTCAGCACGCGAATAGTCACCAGGCGGGTACAGTCGAAAGTCGGGTAGACCACAATGAGCAAGGTATCAAGCCCGAAACCTGTCAAGGGTATCGAGAGAAAATGGTCTGGAAGACAACTGAGGACCTCGAACAGATTCGAGACCCATGAAGCCCCGTGGCAAATGCAAATGACAGAAGCCCAAAACAAGCCCTCGATATGTGTTCTCCACTACGCTTGGTCCTACTTTGGAGGGGTTATCTCCGCTACCTTTCCACACGCGACCTCGTGTTTATCCCCTGTGTTAGAGGGGGGTCCCAGATAACTTCCATGAAACTGGACTTCTACACTTCCTATCAAAGACTCCAATGTTTGGTTTTGAATGGCCTTGGAGAGTTTCCTCTCGAACCTAATCCAAGGCCCTAGTCCTGAACTAGTTTGTGAACCCTACAAACAAAAAGTCTAATAGATTTTAAATTAGCATTACTTTTATTGGATTTTTTACGTCACGGGGTATGAAGGTGAAACTGATGATGTGTAAAGACTAAAGCAAAAATGAATGTAAAAAGCTGGAAACAAAAGACTTTTACTAAATGCAAAAATCAACAACTTTTCACAAAGAAAAATTTCTTTTTCTTTTCATTTTTTTCTAAGATTTCATGCAGCAAACATAAAGGAATTTCGCTCGACTACGAGCTACTTATGCTCTAAATGCACTGCAAAAACTTATGAACAAAAAGACTTCTTCCTAGTTATTGATGCAGAAACACAATCTTCAAACAAAGAAGAAAATGACAAGATTTTTTTTCCTTTTTTTATTTTATTTACGTGCTAATCAAGCCACAAAGGGAAAATACCGACAAGCGTAAAACCAAGAAAAAAATAATTCTGGTTTAAAGCGCAGATCGCAAAGAATCAAAGCAAAGACACACAATGGCAATCAAGAAAGCAAAGACTCTTACGCTTGTCTAAAAAACATAAAACAAAATTTTTCTTTTTATCTTTTCTATCAACTATCAACTAAGAAAAAGCAGGCTAAGGGTAAGATGACCTAACTTACTGACTGTTCAACCCTAGACTTAAACACCTGAGAGAAATATTTCTCACCAAAAGAGGGGATGACTGCCCCACCTTTATTAAAAAGCAGCCTATCAAGCACGTTACTGTCACTGAAACAACACGCATGCGAACGCGTGCTGAGCTGAAACAGGACGCGTGTACACGCGGTCTGACCTTGTACCGGTCACGTTTATGTATAACTTCTAAGACAAAAAATAAAAACAGGTAGCCCAGACCCAGAAGAGGCCTCTGGTATTGACAACCAGGATCCCTTGAAGGCTTGGATGCTTCTTCTATCAGAAAAGAAAAAATATTTGCAAGGAATAACAAAACACAAAAAGACAAACTGAGACAAGACTGTGAACCAGCAAGACTTAAACAGGATCCATAAAACCCCCTGAGAATGTATAATTCTAACAGGGAAGAGGAGGATTGCCTCTTAAGTTCTTTGAGCTCCTACATGCTACTGAAACCTCTACAGCTAGCATTCACACGTGGGTTGTAAGAGGTTAGGGCGCGGGTACACGCATGCAGGCCTTCTGTAGGCCGTGTGTACCTCTGTGTGTCCCGATAATTACCGTCAAATAACAGTCAAGGAAAAAATGGTATAAAGAACCAGGCTCCCTGCTAGCTTAGACCTAACACAAAACAGACAGACAAAGAAAGACAGAAAATCTAATATTTTAAACTACCCACAAACTCTACTAAATCCGGAAACCCTAAAGAGTATTTCCCCAGTACGGTCGCCAACTCTGTTGTTGGGAAAAATACCCTACGGACTAGCAAACTAGGGTCAGACTTGCATGCAGATTTTGACCGTAAAGAAATTACTTTTTAACCTACCACCCAAAACTTAAACCCCTCTTTCACAATACATACATGGAAAGGAACTACCAACCTTGTTACTAATGTTTGGTGTAGATCCTTCATTGCTCTTTTGTCCGTTTGCTGGTGCTGCTCCTTCCAACAATAACCTGCAATCAAAACAAACAATGATGCATGCACACTACTTTTCTACTTGAGGGTTAGAAATTAAGCACAAATTAAACAAATCGTAGATAACTCATGCATTGGGATGGGAAAAGTATTCTTTTATTATTTTCAAAATGAATCAACTTACAATCAAAGTCGAGACCGCCACCGCTCCTTGATCCTGATCTTGGGCTCCTCCTCTTCTGTCCTCCAAATGCTTTGCGTTAATTCTCCTTTGGATTGAGGAAAGGCTAAAGGGTTGGGACAATGTATTCGGCAAATGGGCAGAGTTTCTTCACTATATTCTTCCTCCTCCAAATGGTACCCCTACCCCTTCTTTTATAGGCTAGAAGGAGCTAGGGTTTTGGACGAACTCTCGGCCATGCATGGTCGGGAGTTTCAGTTAACTGACCCATAGCTTTTTGTCCCGTCAGCAACTTTCCTATTTTTGTGTTTTGTTAGGTACACGCGGGCTGTAGTGGGCCTGCCAGCGTGCACACACGCGCAGTAATGGGTTAGGGCGTGTGTGCCTTGACCCAAGAGGATTTCCAAAGAGGTTGTTCAGCAGATGTTTTGGCAATGATATGAGTTGGCCTGATGCCAGGTAAGCATGTGTGGTGAAATTTAAGGTTATAACAGTGTGACGTGCCAAGGGATGACTCCACCCAAGTTCCCTTGTGACATAATTCAAACAAGGCATGGTTTTATGAATAATTGAAGGTAAGACTTGGGCGCTTCACCAAAAAGTTGAAGATACTAAGGCATGGAGGGAGCACATAGAAAATTTTTCCTAAATCACCTAAGGGGCGCGAACAACCAAGAGGATGAGTCGGTTCGACGGATGGGGCACACTAGCATGAGGGGCGCACCAAGGATGGGTCTGTCGGTCCCAAGGGGCACGATTGTTGACAAGCGCATGGGTTCATCTGGGCAACCGATTCTACGAAGGGGCATGATGATTCCTTTGGACATGGGTTCATGAAGGGGCATGATACCCCCAAAGGACATGATGGTTTGAGATGGTGACCTTTGGAGATACTATAAGAGAACAAGGGCACACAACCAAGAGAGAAATTTTTTGGAAAGACAAGGAGATCAAGAGAGCTTTGTGATTCTAAGGCAGACGAAGGGAGGAAACTCCCTCAAGGAGATAAGTCGCTCCATATGGGAGGACTTTTGTTTCTTTGAGGGTTTTCAATGGAAAAACTTGGGAGAACTTCCCTTGGGAATATTTTGGATAAGTCTGGAAATGTAGGTCTGTTGGAGGCATGTGTGAAGCAGAACCAAAATCTATGAAGTTTGTGGAAACGAAGAGGCGGAGTCTATGAAAACAAAGAGACAGTAAGTCTACAGGTGAGGGAAAGTTTGGCGTGCACGGCAAGTGGTTGCAGAGATGGTTGCGACAAAGAACCTTGTGGTGACACATTTGTTCATGAGTGTCTTGGTGAGGTGAGGTGATTCATTTGAATCTGTCGAAGTTGTAAACCAATACGATAGTGCTCATGTTGTAACTATTATACAATAACAAAGAATTAGTCGGGTGTTAGGAACGATTTGTGTCACCTGCATTATATCTATGTTTATCTTATTTGTTTTGTTGTTGTTCTCTGGGATTCTCGTGTTCTTGGATGTATGCTTATATATGACTAAATGTTAAAGAAATTAATGAATGTCTAAGTATACAAGAGTTGCACTAGAGTAGGAGTGTGACTCGTTGGTAGCCTAGAACAAAGTATGGGTATGCTGTAGGTGAAGAGGTGTATTCGAAATAAAGTATCCTTGGTGGTGACAAGCAGCCAAGTAAGAAAAATTGCAGTGTCACCCACCCTCGAGAGGTGCATGATCACAAGGCACGCTGTGGGGACGTGAAATCACTGCACATTGTGTGTCTCAACTATTGCATTGGTTGGGTAGCTAATCCAACCATCATGTTCAAGTCTTGAGATGTGCCTCCCCATGACTGAACTTATCCTTTTTTGCTTGCATTTTCGTCACCATGTCCAACTCCAAAGGCTAAGGCAAGTGTCCATCCTTGCCTCATCGTTCCTTCCATCATCTCATATTCATCAAGGAGACCCTCCATAATTTCTATGTGTTGCACTTTGAACCTATTGACATGTCTGCACTCTTAACCCTCTTGTCACGCTATTGTTCTTGCCCAAGTCATGAACTAGTTGAATGGTTAGTCCAACTATCACCCTTCTTGAGTATACACACCCTCATGCACAAAATGGTCACTTCCTTTTGCAATGTGATCCATCTATGCAACAATATCATACTAAGGCAAGGTCACCCCTCACCTTGTTGCACTATGAAGTTATCTTGAAACGAAGTCTTCTACAACAACTTGACTCCACTCTCCACCTCATGGCATAGTTAGTCAATCTGTTGCACCAAGAATTGCACGTCTAGACTACTTTTTCCTCACTGCTTCATCACTTCTCCATGTTGTTGTGTCTTACCCCTCTATGATTTAGAATATTTAGGCTTCACCTTCAACCATGCTTCCCAAATAAATAGAAACACCCATGTCCAAGTACTCTCTTGATGTTGCAATTTGACTATCTGCACTATCCTTCAAATGAAGGAAACTCCCCTCCTTTCATTAAGTTACATCAACACAACTCAACATTTGTGGTGAGTTTGGCCAACATGCCTACACTCCTCAAACGTCCCAATGAACTTTCCAAATCACTCCAAGTATAATGAGTCACCTCAAAGAACTTCCATGCCTTAAGCATGTTTGAACCAATACTCTACCAACATCAACCAACGACCCTCGACGGATCCCTAAGTCATCACATAATCATCCACAAGTCACCAAGGTGTACTTTGTCTCATCCAATGTCCCATACCAAAGGAGAGAGAACACCATCGAAGTCACTTGGTTTGCGTTTTTCCCATTCAAGTTGAATTCCAACAATTCTTGGTCGACTTCTTTGTTGACTCCATCTATCTCTTGGAATGAAATTACCTTGCTCATCCTACAAGAATCCAAACTTTGGCACTATCATCATGAATCGTCAAGTCACCACATCACCCAACAAAACTGGCTAAGGAACCTCATCCATCCTCTCAACTCGACATGTCTGGACTTCGTTGTTCACTTCACCACAATGACCTGTCCAATGCACCTCATCAAAGAGTTAGGAAGCTTCCTCAAGTCACCCCCATGGATGCATTCAAATATACCTAATTCCACCACATAACTCATCAAATTAGGTTACCCTGATCTATTTGCATGTTTTCCCAACCAAAGCATCCCAAAATTTTGCATGACTTCTTTGAATCTGCACCACTTGAGTCACCCTAAACTCTATCAGTGTTCACCATAGAAACAAGATGCACTTGAACTACCAAGTCATCCATATTCCCTTCAAAGAACTCATTGCAAGACTTGGAAAATGCAAGAACTTAGGAAAACCATACCTTTCCAATTGCATCATTCGTTGCAACCATGTTTTAAGCCTATTGTCTTGGACCTCCACTTTCCCAAGCAACCGACACTTCGCATGAACTCACCTCAACCACTGTCCACTATGATACAAGGATGATTCCATCCATCCATTTCAAAAACATGTCTAAGTCCCAAGATTTGCATGCAACCGATCGAACTCATCTTCAATGCTTGTCATCTCCACACCTTGACTACTTTTGTTTAAAGGCACCATGCACCCACCACCTAATTTTCAATTCATATTGTTGTTAGCCAATTGTTGTAACTATGTGAAGAGTCACCTTGTCTAAAGGTTGCAGTCTACCCATCGTCAAAAAACCCATATCAACTCAACTATTGTTCTCGGTGATTCACGACATGAAGATGTCATGATGGAAATGTTCCCAACCAATTGCATGTTGCAATCTTCTCTAGGTTTCCCTAGGTCATCCAATGCACCAAAGTGCTTCACCTCACTGTAACCTAAAGTTTCTCCCCTTTGCAATCACTTCTCCAATCACCCTTTGCATTTCACTTCTTTATCACTTATGTGGTTATCTCTGCGACAAGTGCTCGGTTCACCCAACAAAATCTGCATCTGGTCTCTCCAAGGTGTGCACAACAAGTCTAACATTGAATTATGTCATGAATCAAACCAACCAAAGTTCCTTTGCAGTCAAGTCTACAACAATTTCTTCAATTAGTGTTGTGATCAGCCACCCTGTCCAAGTGCTTCATTTCACCACAAACTTTTCTCTTGGTCCACACAAGGTGTGCACCCAACTCAACCTTCCCGATGAACTGTCAACCAAACTTTTTTGTAAGTCTGATGCAAAGTCTATGATGAATTATTTTTTTTGCACTGACCTGTCCACTCAATCTATGAATGTTCCCACCGAACTGACTTTGCAATGAATTGCATTCAAAGTTCACTCTGATACCATATGTTATGTCCCCACAACATGTCTTACAATCGTGCACCTCTTGAGGGCATGTGGCATTGCAACGTTTCTCACTTGGCTGCTTGGAAACACCAAGCATACTTCATCATGACTACGCCTATTCACTTAGAGCATACCCATACTTCATTTTAGGCGATCAATAAGTCACACTCCTACTCTAGTACACATCTTGTATACTTAGACATCCGTTAACTACTTTAACACTTAGTCATTTTTAAGCATACATATAAGAACATGAGAAGAAAAGAAAACAAGAGAAAAATAGACAAGAAAAACATAGATATAGTGCAGGAGGCACAAACCATACCTAACACCTGACTAAATATTTGTTATTGCAAAACAATTACAACATGAGCACTACCAGCTCAGTTTATAACTTCGACAGAGTCAAACGTCAAGACTATCTTTCGCAACCATCTCCACAAACACTGAAGGTGCACCTCAGTCGTTCCCTCATCCATAGACTTGTTTCCTCTTCGTTTTTTCAATCTCTACCTCTTTTTTTTCATAGACTTCACATATTTCGGTTATGTCTCACACATGCCTCCACAGCCTGCATTTCCAGGCATAGCCAAAATTTGCCCAAGAGAAATTTTCCAGCTCTATCCATCGAACCCTCCTCCTCAATGTTAATGTTTTATGCCATTATTATAGTTCTTTTCATTTCAATAGATAAGAGAAACATAAGAACAAGATCACTAAGAAATACACATTCACAAGAGACACAACATTTATCCTGGGAAACCCTCTAGGGGAAGAAAACCTAGCAAAAACTTCCTTATCATAAATTGCCAATACAATGTCAAGAGATAAATCAAACCAATATAGAAAGTCCTCTCCAAAAGATGTGCCACTCTTCTCCCTCTCTCCAACTGGTAAGTCGCAACTTGCCTCTTAGAAATGAGCAAGTGTGTTGTGTGTCAAAGTGAGGCGCTAGCCTCTCTATATATACAAGTCTGGCACGTGTGAAGTGTCTTCAATGGCAGGGTTGACTTCTCACTTTGGGTGGGTAAACCCACCTTTATTATATTTCTAGGTCTCAATAATAACTGTTGGGGCCGACTTCTTATTCTGCCTATTACAATTGTCTATTGACCAATCCGCAAAAGGGGATTTGGTCCTAATACAATAACCGACATGATCAATCCACAATGGGGATTGATCCTAT
Organism: Picea engelmannii; assembly: GCA_009831015.1. NCBI lineage: Eukaryota > Viridiplantae > Streptophyta > Pinopsida > Pinales > Pinaceae > Picea > Picea engelmannii. The sequence continues at coordinate 219,014 of ML788072.1, forward strand.
GAATAATATAACAATAATAATAAGAATACTCTTTGCAGTTGCATTATTTCAACACCCCCCCTTAATAGGAAGGGTATTCTTCAACAGCATCAGGTGAGAGAGGTCTGCATCATCAATGGCATCAGGAGGACAATATCATCAATATCATCTTGGAACATTGGCTGGCATATCTACGAGTCATCGAAAGTTTTCTTCATCGACAACATCGTCATTCTTGAAAGAATGCCATCATCATCTGCATCAATATGTATCAGTAAAAAATGATACCTCATCACAGCACTAGGCTAGCACATCACAGTACTACACTGGCTCAATGTCACAGCTGATACGGTGGTAGCTCAGTGTCAGTCACATCTTGCTTTATGTCTAACAACTAGGTCAAAAGCAAGGTATACATCATCTTTATTTACGTCTAACAATTGGGTCAGAAGCAAGGAATCATCTTGCTTTACGTCTAACAACTAGGTCAGAAGCAAGGAACACATCATCATCTTTCTTTATGTCTAACAACGAGGTCAGAAGCAATGAATCATCTTGCTTTACGTCTAACAACTAGGTCAGAAGAAATGAACACATCATCATCTTTCTTTACGTCTAACAACGAGGTCAGAAGCAAGGAATCATCTTTCTCTACGTCTAACAACTAGGTCAAAAGAAAGGAACACATCATCATATTGCTTTACATCTAACAACGAGGTCAGAAGCAAGGAATCATCTTGCTTTACGTCTAACAACTAGGTCAGAAGCAAGGAATCACACATCATCTTGCTTTACGTCTAATAGCTAAGTCAGAAGCAAGGAATCATCTTGTTTTACGTCTAACAACGAGGTCAGAAGAAAGGAATCACACATCATCTTGCTTTACGTCTAACAGTGAGGTCAGAAACAAGGAATCATCTTTCTTTACATCTAACAGCGAGGTCATAAGCAAGGAATCACACATCATCTTTCTTTACGTCTAACAACAAGGTCAAAAGCAAAGAATCATCTTGCTTTATGTCTAACAACTAGGTCAGAAGCAAGGAATCATACACTCCCCCTTTCAGGGAGGGTCCTGTCGGACTATACCAAGCTTATCTCGAATGTTTTCAAACTTTACACGAGATAGAGGTTTGGTCAACACATCCACAACCTGTTCATCCGTGCTGACATATAGGAGCTTCAAGGCTCCTCTCTGTACCATGTCACGGATGTAATGATAGCGAATCTTTATGTGCTTCGACCTGTCATGGAATATAGGATTCTCTATCATTTTTATGCATCTCTGGTTGTCACATAGGATCATCGTTGCTTCCATTTCTAGGTCAAATAAACCGGTGAGCAAGTTTCGAATCCATATAGCTTCACATCTAGCAGAACATGTGGCAATGTACGCTACTTCCACTGTGTTGAGAGCAATACTGGATTGCTTCCTACTCTGCCACGAGATCATGGTTGATCCCAAACTGAAATAGCATCCAGAAGTGCTTTTTCTGTCAGCAACGCTTCCTGGCCAATCTGCATCAGTATATCCACTCAATGTAAAGTTATGATCTCCATCATAGCTGAGACCATAATCTATTGTACCTTTAAGGTACCTCATCACATGTTTTGCAACCACTAGGTGAACATGTCTAGGCTCTACCAGAAACTAACTCAAGGTGTTCACTGCAAAACAAATGTCTGGTCTCGTGTTCGTCAGGTACATCAGTGATCCAATAATATGTCTGTACAGTGTGGCAACAATCAAATCTGACGAAGTATTGACCAGCAGCTTCAGCTTTGCTTCCATGGGCGTATTCATGGGTTTGCATTCCAGCATGTCGAATATCTTCAGGATTTCGACTGTGTACTTCCCTTGGTTAAGGAAGATCCTTTCTGGACTCTGCCATACCTCAAGACCAAAGAAGTAATGCATTAGTCCAAGGTCTTTCATTTCAAATTCTGCGACAAGTCTCTTTTTACATTCAACGATGAGCTTTTCTTCTCCAGTTAAGAATAAGTCATCCACATACAGTAGTAAGATTACTGGTTCATTATCCATAATTTTGAAGTAGAGATTTGAGTCTTCTTTACTCTTGGTAAAGCCTAAGATCGTTAATAAATTGTCTATACGGCCATACCAAGCTCTAGGGGCTTGCTTCAATACGTATAAGGCTTTCTTCAATCTGCAGACATGAGACTTCCTGTCTTCAACCTCAAATCCTTAGGGTTGTTGTATATACACTTATTCTTCAATAACACCATTCAGGAAAGATGTCTTCACGTCCATCTGGTGTAGCTTCTGTGACATCCCCCAAAAATAAAGAAAATAAAAATTATTTTTAGAATTTAAATTGATGGAAATTTATTTCTGTTTTTAGTAAATTCGAAATTGGAAAATTTTTGCCATTTATGGCAATTCCGAATTTCAAATTTTATGATTGTAATAAATGATTTTGATTGTTGGGCAGAGATCTGATTTGTCCCAACTAGATATTGGACAATGAAACTTGTTAAAAAACAGAATATTTTATATTTATTACAGAAAGACAAATGGAACAACCATGTTACAAGTAGATGACCATGACTCCATGAGTGGGGAACATGTTGGAACTACCCCTGGGCTGAGTTTTACAAGTGGAAAATTAGTGATTTGGCCATTGGAGGCCCATGAAAATCAGGGATTTAGGAAGCTGCAAAAATTCCCAAGGAAGGGAAAAGACCTAGGCAAGTTACAAATAGGCATATGGGAGGAGGCAGGATGTTGCTGAGTATGTTGGGGAAGAGTCTATTTTGTTTTTCCTTTTCACTTGCTGTTATGAACACTGGGAGGGTGTGAGGCAAGGGGAAAGGTGACTGAATCGAAGGACAGTGTTGTAGATGGATTTTCAAGTTCTCCCTTATGGACTCATGGTCAGGCTAGGGGGTGAATCAGGCAAGTAGTCATGGATGCTCGGTTCTACGATTGGGAGGAACGTGGTTGTTCCCTTTGTTTTTCTCTGCAAGTCTAGTTCATATATGTACCCTAAACTCTATCTGTCTGAAGGATGTTTTTTTTTTGTTATATTGAAATTACTGTTTGTGTTATCATTATACAAAAGAGAGTTCTAGTAGCTGTTTGAATGATCGTGTAACTGCTGTAAATATTTTCTTTACTTAAATATTTAGTATTCTACCCCCCCCCTATGGAATGAAATTGGTTAATGAGGTTCTTAACATTGGTATACATGCAAGATCCTAGATAAAGGCTGCTCAAAAATTCAGTGAGTAATCTATAGAATTTAAATATAAAGTTATTTTTCATAATCAATTATTTTTTTTTGGTATCAATGAGCGAACAAAGTCATTGTACGCGTCTATAGATTTATCTCAAACTATAACAAAGTAGAAGGAATGCACAGAGCCATTGTATGTGTCTATATGTTTATATATACATATATCAAATATGAACAGAATTGAATAGTCAAACAGAGCTATTGTATATGTCTATTCACATACATCAAACTTGAAATAGAACCAATATATGCGTTTCGAACTTTAACAGAGTAGATGGAATGCACAACGCTATTTTATGCGACTATATGTGTATATATCAAACTTGAACATAAATCATTATATGTGTCTTCAAACTTTAACAGAGTAGAATGAACAGACAAAGCTATTCCTATGCGTCTACATATATATAAATCAAATTTGAACCATGCATATATATATATATATGTGTGTGTGTGTGTGTGTGTGTGTGTGTGTGTGTGTGTGTGTGTGTGTGTTTTAAATGTTAACAGGGACAAATGAACGAAGCAGGGTTAAATGTATACGTACGTATATATTTCAATAGAGTCAAATATATGTATGCATCAATGCACGAATAAAACGACCATGGGCGTATGACTATTTCAAACTGTAAACAAGATCCATTATACAAGCAAAAAACAAATGCATACGAATAGGCAGAGTTGAAATTGGCGAGACCTCTAGAAAACGATTCAGTTGGGGGTAAACAGTCCTTTTAATAAAAGAAACAAGAATTTTTCTCTTCATGTTACATTTAAAGTGGAACTTGGTTAAACAAAAATGCGTTTAAACCCTCGTGATTAGATACATAGAATCAGTCCTTGAACAGAGGACCTCTTAACTTCCGAAAGAACAAACTACGAACAGAATTCGAGAACACCCAATCTCAACAAGAGGAAGGGGTTTATTGTTTGGAACCCGAGTACCTTTGCCAGGTTGAGTAGAGGCTGGAACCCGCGCTGGGAAGGGGCACACTTGCATTCGGCCAACACGATAATACATTAGAAAACTTACAGAGGAATAACCTTGTTATATAAACTCAAGAAGGAAACAATGATGACCGTAGCCGACCGAATACTTAACTCAAGGACGAAACGCCACACCCTCCTGTTGCCATACTTCATAATCAACCCAGATGGAGGGGAGAAGAGTCTGGAATCTCTTGGTGGGTACCCTCGCAAAAGTAAGAGCCCCACCATCAGTACATAGAAAAAACTGAATGACAAATATTCTTTTCCTTGACAAAATAAAAATGGCAATGCGAAAATTTCAAACAAGAAATCATTTGAAAAGAAAACCCTCAACTAACAAGGAAAGGAAGGCAAGGAACGACATCATATTAATCTTGAAGAATAACCTAACATCATCGAGGAATACTACTCTGAATCATCCTAGTTACAGTTTCTGAGTATAGGTTAGTCTAGGGTTAAACCGGGGTAATCCCACGGGACACACACACATCGAACCTTATGTATAGTTCCCAGTAGTAGAGGGTCTGTGACCTAGGTATTACAGTAAGAAAAACATTTTATTGTTACTACGAAAACAAAAGAAAAAAAAGAACGCGTAGACTCTATGAGGGCAAGGAAATTCTATAAACCACAGTGAAGTAAACAAGAAACAACTCTCTTTCCTTCCCAACTTCAACCAAAACATTAAACTATGTTCGAATCCGAGATTATGACAGTCCCTTAGAGAAACTTACCAGGCATTACCGTCAACTGCACCAAGGGTTGCTCACGGAGGTGGTAGTTTCTTCTTGTGAAAGTTGCAAAGCCTCACCTACGAAGGCACAAGGGAGAAATGAAAACCTAAGAGGCAGGATCACCATTCTTTACAGCTTGTAATGTACAAGACCCTGCTCTAGGGCAAGCTGGCGTATCCATATTGGAAGGAGTTGGAGGAAGAGACATCGAGACTGCGGATTGTAGGACCCTTTATTAAAATCCCTGGTAGAGTCTTAAACACCTCTTGAAAGGCACATCCGCCACCTTAAATGCAGAAGATACGAAGTAAACCAAAAACTATGACCATCCAAAGAACCAGTCGATTACCAACCCCGAAAATTATTGTTTAATTACTCTATCCAGCGGAAGATAGTTAGTTAGGTTCGTATGTGTGTCATGTTCGGTTGGTTATGGGAGGGATGAGCTGTAACATAACGAAATAGAATCATCAAAGGAAATCACTTGGAAACTTTACCGATACAGTTATTAACCACATTAAAAACCTTACCGGTCACGACTTAAAAAATGACGTTGACATAGTTAGGTAGCGCTTAAGCCTTGATAAATCCGAGACATAGCTCTATGCGCATAGTGCGTTTTTTATAAACACAAAAGGACCGAATTCTCATCCTTGAGTATAGGAAGAGTGCACACTATAATAAACCTTTTAATGAAGTACGCGCACTATAATAAACCTTATAGTAAAGTAAGTTTTGGACTTAATTGCCTTTCGAATTTTGTGAAAGATATTAGCCAAGGGTTTTTACTTAAGCCAGGTGTGTTAAGCCAGCATGTTATAAGGTCATGCAAATAAAACAAAGTGTAAGTATCTGGCTCACAAGTGGGTCAAACAAAATCAAATAGCAAGTACATCACCACACACAAAAAAAATTATGAGAATTTTTAGGTTCATTACAGCTTCCATTTCATCTTAGTTGCAAGAGCTATGATGGTTCTAATTGAAGTGTATCTGGCTACATGAGTGAATGTCTCTTCATAGTCAATGCCTTCTTTCTGGGAAAAGCCATGAGCGACAAATCTTGCTTTATATTTCTCAATACTTCCATCAGCAACATGTTTTATTTTGAAGAGCCATTTTGATGATACCACATCCTTACTTTTTGGTCTGGGAACTATTTCACATACATCATTCTTTATTATGGATTGGTATTCCTCTGTCATGGCATCTGCCCATTCCTTCTTTTGAATGGATTATTCAAAGAAGGTAGGCTCTTCATCTAGTAGATTACACATCAAAGCCATGTAACTGGAGAATGGCTTTGGTCTTTTCACCTATCTCGAGGTTCCTTCTGGAACACCATACTTCTCTCCATCTTGAATGAGCTCTCTTGCCCAAGCAGGCTTTCTTTTATGGGAGAAGGTCATTTGAGGAGGTTCTTGAACTTCTGTTATGTCGTGGTCTTCAGGAGTCTCCTCATTAGGGGAAGTTACGACTTCCCTTATTGGTTCTACAGCTCTGGGAACTTCCCTCACAGATTCTGCAATCCTGGGATTTACAGGTTCCTCTTCATATACTTCTTCAAGCTAGCATCTTCTTGATTTCTTAAGTGTTGCTTCTTCATCAAAGGTCATGTCCCTGCTGATTTCAATGTGGTGGTGACCAGGTATGTAGATTCTAAAGGCCTTGGAGACCTCACAGTATCCCACAAATATTCCCTTCTTTCCGAAGGGTTCCAACTTGTTTCTTTTCTCTTTTGGTATATGAATAAACACCGGACAACCAAATATTTTGAGATGGCTTGCCTCTAGCTTCTTTCCGATGAACATCTCTTTTGGGATCTTGAACCCAAGTGCGCTATGGGATAATCGGTTCTGCACATAAACAACTGCCATTGTTGCTTCTTCCCATAAGCACATAGGAAGATCTTGATCGTGAATCATGGTCTTTACAAATTCCATAATTGTTTTGTTCTTCCTTTTAGCTACACCATTTTGTTGAGGATTATAGGGAGTAGTGAGTTTCCTCTTGATCCCAACATCTCTACAGAAGTTCACGAACTCTTTTGAGGTATATTCTCCTCCATTATTTGACCTGAGTATCTTAATCTTTCTTTCAGAAAGATTCTCTATCAAGGCTTTTGAATTCCTTGAATTTACTGAATACTTCATCTTTAGATTTCAAGAAATATATCCAGGTCTTGCGAGAATAGTCATCAATGAATGATACATAGTATACATACCCGCTAATGGAGGATGATGGCATTGGGCCACACACGTCTGAGTGAATGAGTTCCAATACTCCTTCCTCTTTGTTGTCCCTTTTTAGAAAAGGGTTCTTGATATTCTTTCCTTGCGCACATCCATTGCATATGCCTTCTTGATCGACCTTGAGTTCTGGTAAACCTGTGACAGCTTTGCATATGTATGGTAGTGCCTTGTAGTTGATGTGGGCTAATATTCTATGCCAAAGTTTGCATGAGTTTTCGATGGCATGGGTCATGGCAGTTTTTGGGTGACCCTTCAGCTTATATAAGCCATTTTATTCATTTCCGATGACGATTGCTTCATTTATGGTTTCTCCCTTGGCCCACATAAGAACTTCTCCATCTATGAAGGCAACTCTATAGCCTTTCTTATCTAAAGCTGATATGGAAAGTAAGTTCTTCTTCAAGCCCAGTACATATAGTACGTCCTTCATTGTTATTGAGTTTTCTTAATCTAGATTGTAGCTTGATTCTCCCACTCCCTTGATGGGATATTGGTAATCATCTCCAAGTGTCACTTTCTGAGAAAACTTCTTTTTTGAAATACAAGAGAGAGTACTTTTCTTACCCGTCATGTGTTTTGATGCACCGCTATCAATGAGCCATGTATCCTCTCCAGGTGATACAGATCCTGAGAGGGCCGAGATCAAGACATGGTCCTTAATCATCTTCATAGGTGGTTCTTCATCTTCAACCATGTGGGCATGTTACCTCTTATGTTTCCTCTTGTATTCTTCTCTTCTGACTGGACAAGAATTCGCCTTGTGTCCCATCTTATCACAATGATAGCATTGTATGGATGAGAGATCTCTTCCTTTGCGGTGTCATTTCTTCTGAAAACTTCTTGGATGAGATTCCTTGTTGTTGAATTTGTTTGATGGTTGAGGCTCTCTATGAGTTTTCCTTTTGAAGTAGGGTTTCTTCCTTCCTCCTTTTGTATGAGTAGCTAGGGCTTGATCATCATCCCTTGCTAGTAGTGCTCCATGGTTAGCTACCCTTGTCTCTTCTTGGATCCATTCTTCCCATAGGCTCTCAAACTGTAGTTTCTCCTTTCTGGCACATATCGTCTGGATGAAAGCATCCCAAGGTCTTGTGAGACCATTCAGGGTTGTCATTATGAATTCATCTTCATCTATGGTGTCTCCAATCTCTTTTAACTATTCTTTAATTTCTGATATTCGGGAGAAATATTCTTGAATCATTTCTCCTTTATGCATCTTGGTATTCTTCAATTGAGATCTTAGGTTCATCTTTCGGTTGATGTTCTTTCCTTCGTATAATTTACATAGAGAGTCAAACATCTCTTTCGGAGTTTTCTTGGATGATACATATAGGATTAGGTGGTCTTTGATTGAATCTGCAATGATTCTTTGAGCCATGATTGAGTCCTTCTGATGCTTTGCTTTCTCTACAGCATCTTCAGGTTCCGACACTTCTTCTTTGATGAATCTTGCTAGGTCATTCTCTGCAAGGATCAGACCGATCCTATACTTCCAGGCACAGAAGTTGTCTATGCCTTCTAGTTTCTCAACAAGCTTTGTGCTTGCAGACATCTTGTACTTGAGGCTATGAAAAATGACCAAAAATGAAAATGCTTAAAATCAAATTTTGACCTTACCAGGAGGTGTGCTTGGCTGAGGTGAGTAGCCTAGTGTACTTGGATATGAGAAAATCCAATTTCTGCCCCTTCAAATCTGATCTGCGGATTTCTGGACTGGTGCTTCTGGTACTCTAGTATTTCTGGTACTTCTGGTACTGGTTTTTTGGTACTTCTGGTACTTTTGTGAAACTAGGGTTTCACTTTTCGGGAGATCCAGCCACTAAAAAGGTGTGCTCAAGGTGCCAAAATGATCCTTGGGGGAGGGCGCAACTTTCTAGGTGGTTCTGGAGCTGAAAAGCTTCACTTTTGAAAAACCCTAATTTGTAGGTACTGCAACAGTGATGTTTTTCTCTTGCGAAATATGCTTCCTTCAGGTTGGCTATGATACCATGTTAATGTTTTATGCCATTATTATAGTTCTTTGCATTTCAATATATAAGAGTAACATAAGAACAAGATCACTAAGAAATACACATTCACAAGAGACACAACATTTATCCTGGGAAACCCTCTAGGGGAAGAAAACCCAACAAAAACTTCCTTATCATAAATTGCCAATACAATGTCAAGAGATAACTCAAACCAATACAGAAAGTCCTTTCCAAAAGATGCGCCACTCTTCTCCCTCTCTTCAACTGGTAAGTCGCAACTTGCCTCTTAGAAATGAGCAAGTGTGTTGTGTGTCAAAGTGAGGTGCTAGCCTCTCTATATATACAAGTCTGACACATGTGAAGTGTCTTCACTGACAGGGCCGACTTCTCACTCTGGGTGGGTAAACCCACCTTTATTATATTTCCGGGTCTCAATAATAACTGTTGGGGCCGTCTTCTTATTCTTCCTATTACAATTGTCTGTTGACCAATCCGCAAAAGGAGATTTGGTCCTAATACAATAACCAACATGATCAATCCACAATGGGGATTGATCCTATCAATAATATAACAATAATAAGAAGAATACTCTTTGCAGTTACATTATTTCAACACTCAAGGCAACACAAGTCCTCCCATAGTGGAGCGACTTGGATCCTTGAGGGAGCTCCTCCCCTTTATTTGCCTCAAAATTGTATAGCTCTCCTTGTCTCTAAGTTCTATCAAAATTGTCTTCCTTGATTGTGTGCCTTTGTTCTCTTATAGGCTCTCCAAAGGTCACCATCGCAACCCATGTGGACCCGGTTTGTTCACTAACCCATGTCCAAACAAATCACCACACCCCTTTGTGGACCCGGTTTCCCAAACGAACCCATGCGCTCGTCAATCATCGTGCCCCTTGGGACCGACGCGCCCCATCCTTTGAAACAACTCGCCCTCTTGGGTGTGCACACCCCTTTAGGTGAATTGGGTCAATTATCCTAAGTGCACCCCCCATGCCTTGTCGATTCTTCCATTTGGTGCACTGTCCAAGTGTTTCCCTCAACCCTTCGTCAAACCATCTGTCACTTAACTTGTGTTGCAAGGAAACTTGGGTGGAGTCTCCCCTTGGCACATCGCGCGCCCCAAAAACCCCAATTCTCCCTATATGAAAACGTTTGTTTCTTCATTTGCACCGAGTGTTTTTCTTTCCTGATTTGAAATTTGGTGGAAATGTGCATTCCCGAGCTAAGCTCCGAAGGTCTTACAAATCTGCTCTTACAGCTGATATATCTACAATTCTTATTGGCAATCTAAATGTGTCATCCTGTGATATCAAATGACGTTTTTTAGAACAAGTAACCCTGTGAATTCAATACCTGCATGCATCCATCCAAGTCACTACCAGGTTCTTTTGATTATCATTAATATATTATCGATACCAACGAATCATCATTTGGAAAAAACTATGAATTGTTCAAAACACGCAATAAGTAAACAGTACCTGAAGAGGTGGAGTCATTTTGAGTATAAGATATACACTGATTTACTATGCTCCCCTCTTGATGTTAGAGCCTCTGCTCAGATGTCGTTGGGTGGCCTCTACAATAGGTGAACCCACCCTTCAACATCCTATGAATGAGTGTCCCTGGAGATGTTATACGAAACCCTGAACTCCTAAAAAGCGTGGCGAAATGTCTTCCTAAGATCCGATTTTATGATTCGTCTTCCCCAGAAATCCACATGCTAATCAGTTCATGGTTATAGAAAAAGCAAGGATAATGGAACCAGCAAGTCGAGGCCGCCGAAGGAGTGGAAACGACAGGAAAGTGAGGCCGCCAAAACTGACAACGCACCCTACGTGGCAGGAATAACCTTTTAAATCCGTTGTTATTCAGAGAATTTTGTTAATAGTTCTGGAAATTATTACGGAAATCCCCTAAATTAGAAGCGGAGAAAGCAACAACTCTCGGATGAGTAAGTACTCAAAGGTTAAGGCATTAAATCTTGGCAATGTATTTACTGCACACAACTTAAAATATTCATAGCATCTTCAATCTAGTCCGTCCATTTCCAAATGAACATATCCATAGCATCTTCAATCTATTCTGTCCATTTCCAAATTCACATTAAAAGAACATTATTTTGTTGTTTTTCTTCATATGAGATGAGATATGATTGATGATATTTTATTATAATGATGAGTGTTCCATACAGCCTGAGTGGGCCTAATGGTTAAGAACATGCGTTTCCTCCTAAGAGGTCACAGGTTCAAATCCAGAGGGGGGTAGGGTATGTATACCTTCATAAACTTTACCAGTCAAATCGTTGGGCGGAGGGGGGTCCCTTGTCCCACAAATAAGGGGGTCTCATACACCAATTTGGTGTGTTGGCTTGGACGTGACCTTAAAAATAGATTATTATTATTATTATTATTATTATTATTATATAGATCACATGTGGTGATCATCCATGAAATGATGCATCCCTTGAATAATAACTATTTATTATTATTACTTATTATATATATATTATTTAATAATTAATAATTATATTATTAATTATTAATCTAGAAGAATGTTTTCCTGATGTTGTTCAAACATCAACACTCCCTCTCAATGAGGGAGACATTTTTCACCATGACAAAGCTTGTCTATGAAATATACAAACTTCACTCTAGACTCATGACACTTTTCTGTCAATCTTGGGAGATGTCTCTTTCCCACCTGAACTGAGGGAAAACTCCTTATGTGGCTCTCCCTCTGAGCCAATTGACTCTCTCGAAGATCAGGATCACTCTCGGTCCGCATGTGATAGCATCTAGCATCTCGAGTCTTTATCATCCCTTTTCAAATCACCATGACTAGGACAAAGACCACACTGGGGTCATTCACCATAGGTACACACATGTGAGTGAATGTCAGCCTAATGCTAACTGACACGTGGAAATCACCTCAAGCACCTCAAGTCCATATTATTCCTTGTCATGGTCAAGGAAGGACTACGCCTGGGCCCATTTACCACAAGTACACGTTTGTGATAAATGCATCCTATCTCCCTTGGTCTGCAGCCCAATCTAAGAGAAGGTTCACCTGATGCTTACTCGAGGCATTGTAGAAAAAAATTTGTCACACATGGCACTCCTGTGTGGAATTCTAGAGGCTACTCCCTCTAGAAACACTAGGGTCAACTCCCCATAGTGTACGACGTCAAGGTCAACTCCCTTGACATGTCCTCATGTGCTCTCCACAAGGGACGTGTCCTCATGTGCTCTCCACAAGGGACGTTGGGATATAATCCCAAACCCACTTATCCCTTCTCAGATAAGTGTCTTGACATATCAACTCAACTCAGTCACAGAGGAGTATGATCTGGAGAATGTCTCAGGAAGATGCAAACATCAACACTCCCTCTTAGCGAGGGAGACATTCTCTACCACACCAAGTCTATCACGGAAGTACTCAAACTTCATCCTAGTAAGGGGTTTGGTAAGAACATCAACAACTTGCTCATATGTAGGAAGGTATTGCACCAGTACTGCCTTCCTCTACACCATGTCTCGGATGTAATGGTACTTGATCTCAATGTGTTTCGATGAAACATTGGATTCTCTAAGAGCTTCACACAACTCTGGTTATCACAATGAATAACAGTTGAATCTAGCACATGTCCAAATAAATCTGCAAGGAGCTTGTGAAGCCACACTACTTTGTGGACTGCCACACTCAATGCAATGTACTCTGCTTCTATTATGCTCAAAGCCACAGAACTTGGTTTCCTGCTACACTAGGAAACCATGGTAGTTCCCAAAGTGAAGCAGCACCCGGAGGTGTTCTTCCTGTCCACTGCACTCCCTACCTAATTAGAGTCAGTATATCCCTGCAATATCATGTCAATACTGGAAGTATATCTCATACCATGTCCAACTATGCCTCACAGGTATCTCAACACATGATTTGCAACAATCCAGTGTGTTTGTCTCAGTTGACTCATAAACTAGATAAGTGCACTCACTGCATAGAAAATATATGGTCTGGTGTTAACCAGATACATCAATGATCCAATTAGTTGTATGTATAGGGTCAGATCAATATCGTCGGAATCAGAAGAAGACACACTTAGTTTCTTCATATTCGTCACCATTGGTGTAGCCATTCAACATCCCAAAATTCTTCAATATCTCAACTATGTACTTCCCCTGACTTGGGAAGATATCATTAGTTCTCTGCCACACCTCTAGTCCCAAGAAGTAGTGCATCATACCAAGGTCGTTAATCTCAAACTCATAGGCCAACACATACTTGCATTCAACAACAAGTCTCTTTATACCGATGAGGAATAAATCATCAACATGGAGGACCAAAATTAGGGACTCACCATTAACAGTCTTGTAGTACAGGTTGGGATCAACAACACTTTTGTTGAAGCCCAAACTCATCAGGTGTCCATCAATCCTCACATACCAATCTCGAGGTTCCTGCTTGATTCCATACAGGGCTTTCTTCAATTTGTACACATGAGACTCCTTCTCATGTATCATGAAACCATCTGGTTGTTCGATGTATACTTGTCCCTCAATCTCTCTATTGAGAAAGGTTGTCTTCACATCCTTCTGATGTAGTCTCCAACCCATGGATGCTGCAAGGGAAATAATCGTCTGGATAGAAGTGTATCAAGCAACAAGAGAAAATGTCTCCTCATAATCTATTCCCTCAACCTGAGAGAATCCTCTAGCAACAAACCTCATTTTGTGTTTCTCAATGCTCCCGTCAACTATGTGTTTGATCTTATAGATCCACTTGGAAGTCACTACTGACTTCCCCTCAGGTCTCAGAATAATATCCCACACATCATTCTTCATGATGGACTGATACTCCTCCATCATGGCATATCTCCCTCCTCCATCATGGCATTTCTTCCTACTGGTTGAATAGATGTCTCCTTATAACAGGAAGGCTCAGAATTAATGATGTAGCTCATAGTTGCGACATAGCACAAATATCTCTGAGGTCCTTTTCTCTCTCACAAGGTACCATGAGGAGTTGCATGTCCTTCTGACTCCTGCAAAGTCTGAAGATCCCATGTAGGTCTCTTCCGACCTACTGTAATATCTAGTAACATCAATTGGAGCTACATGATCAATTGGATCAATAAGCTGAACTATTGGAGGGTGAGGGGGAGAGTGCACCATCTCTTCCTATCTCTCACTATCAATCTCCATGTGAGATCCTATAGATATCCTGAAGGATACCTCCTCCTCAAAGGTAACATCTTTGCTCACTTCAATCTATCTCTAACCAAGGATGTAGATCTGGTATGCCTTCAAAGACTCATTGTACCCCACAAATGTACCCTTTCTTCCTCAAGGGTCTAACTTGTTCCTTTTCTCCTTGGGTACATGAATGTATACTAGATACCCAAATATCTTGAAGTGTCCAACCTCAGGTTTCACTCGTGATCTGTGTCCATACTAGACATCTCGTGGTTCCCTCATGAAACACATGTCTAAGATATATCGAGGTTCCCTCGTGGAACTAATGTCTAAGACATATCGAGGTTCCCTCATGGAACCAATGTCTCACAAGACATATTCAGGTTTCATCATGAAACCAATGTCTTGGTTCCTTCATCTAACCGTTTGAGGCATGTCAGTATGAATTCCACATTCCCCCCTACTAGTCCACACATGACCCTCTGAGGAGAATATCTAACGATGTCGCCTCAAACATCAACACTCCCTCTTAGCTAAGTAGGTATCTTTTCATGATGTCTTCATCTAGTAGTCCACTTACTTCTCTGCAATCAACTAGTAGCACACAACTACTACCATGTCATTGATAGCTTGAATCATTTGTCACTTGGAGCACACAACTGCTCCAAGTGATCTGGTAATCTCCATGACAATCAGCTAGTAGCACACAACTACTACAATTCCATCCAATAGAACACGGCTATGTTGATCCATAGTAGTACACAACTATTGTCCAGTTGTACACAAACACTGCTAGTAGCACACAACTACTGTCTAGAGACACGCATCCCCATATTATCTCCTATCTGATCCCATGTCAAAATTCCAGAGATACGATCCCATGTGAGGATTCATGTGGAAGAGTATACTATTGAATCGACATCACCTCTCTATTGTAGAGAACATCTCCAGTTCTATCGACAACAATTGTCTCTACTGGTACATATACTCTTATACAAATGGCACATTTGCTAACGGGATCCTTGATTTTGACATTGTCACGCTTTGTCCAATCTGTGGCACGCCTCTTCTCAAAATTCTGGGTTTTGTGTTCACATGTGTGTCATTTCAAGTGTCCAACATGCCCTTCCACGCGACTATTGGGGAATGTGAGTCCTGGATAGTAGACATGTGCCTTGATCCCACTCGATCACCTTTCACACAACTCACCATAGTTTCCAACTTCATCTCCCTGCCATTATTCCACGCATACTCCACCTAGAGGCTCTTTACATTCTCGAATGAAGAGGAAATTATGTTACCTGAGGGGATGGGGTCTTGCTGCTCGAACAGGGGAAACGATAGTACATGCAAACAATCCTGCCCATCATACCAGTGCATTAATAAATTAGTACTAAACCTTAATGAAATGATGGAAATCTCATAGTCTAATGATCTTTCGAAGATCAATTTTGTCATCTTCTTCGAGCTAGAGCTAGTCACTCTTCACAAATCTTCAATTCAGTTGATCTGCATCGTTTTAGTTACAGATGATTCAACAATGGCTCTTCACGTTATTCTTCTCCTTCCACTATGGTTGTCGGCACATCACTTCACCATTCGTTGGGTGATTCTACCAATCACATGTCGCTCCACAAAGAATGATGAAGATCAACATCGTGGGATTCTAACTGCGAGTTGAGGCCTCCATCCATAACATTGAAGTCTTCAACCTACTATAGGAACTCTTCCGTGATCTTCAACTATGCTGATAGAGCGATTTCAAACTATATTATAGTAGAAGCTTCTATAAATGGTGGCTTCTTCATCAAATGATTGATTGGATGGACAAACAACACATTACTACATACCTAGAAGCAATCCACTCACAAACTATCTACTCTCGCATATGCTAAGCTTCCATTTCTCTTCCATTCACCTGGGCCTTCCCATGAGTGAGTCAAGCCCAATCCTGCTCTGATACCATGTTGTTTTTCTTCATATGAGATGAGATATGACCGGTGTTATTTTATTACAATGACAAGTGTTCCGTATATAGAGAATATATGGTGACCATCCATGAAAGGATGCATCCCTTGGATAATAATTATTTATTATTATTATTACTTATTGTATATTACTTAGTAATTAAAAATTATATTATTAATTATTAATCTATAAGAATGTCTTCCCGATATTATCCAAACATCAGCATATTCTACCACAAGATGATTGTAGACACCTATCAATGTTACGTGCAAGGGAACAATTACCCATAATGTATGATTAAATACATGATCAATATTATGGTCTACATAGAAATAACAAATAGAGTTTGTAGTTGTCGTGTCTATATGTCAGTCATGTAAGGCACTTATATTACAATATTTCCTACCTTGACGAGGAAAAATAATAACATATCTACTTAATGAAATATGACTCAATTCTTAAAAGTTAAGATGTATTATCAAAGGGCACTTGAAAACAATTATTCCATTAGATGACAAGATGGTCAGTTTCATATGTGGGATAAAGTAGTTGTGTTAACATGTATAAAGTGAAGTGATGAAAGCATCTTTAAATGGAGATCTATATTCAACCTTGTGGATGATAGGTTTAAGTAATAAGGTAGAGAGAAAATTAGTGTTAATGTAACATAATACTTTTAAAATGAAATAGAGACTAACACATTATGGAGTAAAAGTAAACAATCTAACAACTCAAATATAATGCCAAAATATTCTAAATTGTTCCAAATAAACCTCAAACACTTCTTAAGCATGATACTAGCTCCAAAATATGTAGAAAAATATAATTCTTTGTTAATATAAGCAATGATTTTTTCAAAAAAAGACACACATATTTTCAAAGTACTAAAAATATAAGAAAAATATGGTAGACATAATGTACAACATATTCATATTCATAAGGCACTCAACATCCATACAATTAATTGTCCCCCTTATTTATTATAAGTGAATGTGGTCATATATTTTTTTTCATAATTTCATAATAATAACATTGTTTGATTTATTTTAGAAAATATTGTAGTTGAACTATACAACTTTGTAATAAAAAAGATTTGATTTTAAATATAGTTATATCTAGATGTCCCAAAGATAGACATGCTTATCTAGTTTCTTATGAATTCTATTAGTCCTATACCCACCACTAAAGAGAAAATTAGACAATATAGAACAAATAGAGAGACAAATTACTAGATTTTTTACCCATGATAGGTGTCAACTGGATTGTTCTTTAGTGATACTACTCCATCATTATTGTTAGGATATTTAGAAACTTAGGAATTAGTTAACTTCAATTTGGTTTAATGTGTTTTTAGGAAAAGTGTGTTTATTTAGTGTGTTTCCTTAGTATGCATTTGTAGTTATGTAATCCGATGATTACGATATGTTCTAGACATTATGATCCATATGGATATCGGTGGCCACCCACCTTTTCCAACTGGCTCAAAACAACTTTCTGACATTTTTGGCAATTTACTATTTTTAGCAGTTTTTACTTCCAGGGCCATTTTGAGGGCCTAAATGAAGGTTTTTCGGTATTGAGCTCCTCAACGATATCCAAAGGCATGATTGAGCCCCCAAAATGAATCTCCTCGATGATACCTTTCCAACGGGCTATCACACGCCTAAAACGGAGATCGTATGCAAAAGTTACAACCCCAGGAAGTTGATGTACTAGCTTACCCAAACGGGGCCCACATGACTTTTGGCGCTTCATCTCCTAGGATTAAGTTTTTGGATGTCTAGGGTTTTTGGCATTCTTGCTTATTGTAAAAAGGCCTTCATAGACTCATTGTAACCTTCTTCTTGTGAATGCGCACTGAAGTCACATCTCTTCTTAGAGATAAGCTGCCACCATTCCAACAAGCTTGTTTCCGCTGCATTTTACAGTTTCAGCTTATTTCGTTATTGAATAGAAAACCAGTTTTACTGTATCTCTGTTATTTTTTGTTAAGCACCTGTTAATAATCTGTATTCATTTCGTTCTACTCATAAAATCCGGATCAATGGTATCAAAGCGGTCTGCTCCTTGTCGTCTTAATGCATGTCCCCAACAAGGTCGAAGTACAAAGAGTTGGGTCTCGAGCTTGTTTCTCTTGAGGACAGAAGCTCTCGCATGCCCAAGCGACCTCCCATGGAAGGAGAAAAGAAAGATGATGGGACAAGAGATCCTTTCAAACTATTGATTGAGGAAGCCCTCACACAACAGAGGAACAAGATGATGGATAGTTTCACGCAAATCCTTCGACGACTACCAACAGGGGACGCATCTTCTTCGAACGGAGGTGCCGCCCCCTTCAAGGTACAAATAAACTTTGATATTCCTATATTTGAAGGTCAGATAGACGCAAACGCTGTAGACAAGTGTTTGAATCTACTAAAAGGGTATTTTTCTGTTCATAAATTTTTGGATAGAGAAAATATTACTTTTGCGCTCCTCAAAGCTGTTCCCCATGTCAAAGATTGGTGGGAAACTTTCTGTGAGCAAAAGGAAACAGAGGAAACCTCATTATTTTCAGTCACGACCACCTGGGAATCCTCCAGGGATGCTATTAAGGAACAATACTACCCTGTTGGAAGTTATGCCGACCTATATACCAAATGGACCACACTGCGGCAAGAAAGAGACCAAGCAGTGCCAGATTTCACAAATATCTTCCATACCTTGCGCACCAAGTTGGGTATCAAAGATTCAGAGCGACATATGGTGCTCAAGTATCGCGGTGCTCTGCATAGATACATCCAGACCGAAATGGAATTTTTGGACATCTCATCCTTGGGCATAGCCTACCGATATGCCGTCAAAATCGAGTAGAAGCTCAAACAAAAGATGCGGCAATTTGGGCCTGGGAAACCCTCACAATAAAATCCAGGAAAGGGCGGCCCCAATCCACTGAACAAAGGACAGAGCAAAGATGGGCAGTATCAAGACAACCAGTACAAGCCGCAAGGAAAGAAGGACACCGAAAAGACAAAGAAAGATACCGGGAAGTGGTGCAACTTCCATAAGAGCCCTTGGCATAACACTGTTGACTGTCGCTCAAAGTAGTCGCTGGTGGCCAAAGTGAAAGCCTCTGAATCAGATGCAGATTCTGACTCTGAGACAAAACCAAAAAGGGGAAGATGGATCATTGATGCGGAACCCAGTGCCACTGTTGCTACCACCAAGCTCCAGCCTGGTGAACCAGACGAGCCAGAAGAAGGAGAGCGCCTCTTCCATTCACAGATGTGGATAAAAGGCACCCCGCTGCACTTCATCGTTGATAGCAGTAGCCAGAAGAACCTCATCTCAGCAGAGGTCATCAAGCAGCTGGCCCTGTCAACAACGCCACACCCACAACCCTACACCATTGGATGGCTCCGCCAAGGAAGCGATCTCCATGTCAGCCAACAGTGTCAACTGTCATACGGCATCAAGCCCTTCAAAGACGAGGTATTGTGCGATGTTGCTCCTCTCGAAGTTTGTGATGTTCTTTTGGGAAAACCTTATTTATGGAAACGTCACGTTGTATATGAGTCTAGGCCTCGTAGTTTTATTATTACTTTGAACAGGAAATTGTACAGGATACTCGAGGCAGTCCCACCTAATGCTATTTCCTTGATCTCTGCTAAGAAATGCAGGAAGGTCATCTCACAGATGGGGAAGTTTGTCTTCTTTGTGATTCACTCTCAGAACAAGCAAAAGATCGCAGCCACATCCAAGGTCTCTGCGGCCGATCTCTCCACATAGTAGAAGTAAGTAGATAAGGTCATGGAAGAATACTCGGATATCTTCTCCTCATCTACAGGGGTACCTCTGCACTACCAGGTCAAGCACCCCATCGCCCTGACCCCCGACGCATCGCTTCCCAATGGGCTAGTCTATCATCACTCTTTGTTAGAGAATGAGGAGATCAAGCGACAGATCCAAGAACTACTCCACAAGGGGCACATCCGCCCCAACTCATCACCTTGTGGGAGCCCAGTCATGTTGGTACAGAAGAAATATGGAACCTGGCGACTCTGTATTGATTACCGGGCTCTGAATAAAATCACTGTCAGAAACCAGTACCTGATTCCCTGAATCGATGACCTCCTTGATCAACTCACGGGGGCCAAATACTTCAGTAAGATTGATATGAAGTCTGGCTACCACCAGGTCCTGATAGAATAGACAGATGTATGGAAGACCACCTTCAAGTCAAAGGAAGGACTTTTTGAATGGTTGGTCATGCCCTTTCGTTTTCAAATGCTCCAGCCACTTTCATGAGGATGATGGATAATATCCTGCGACCATTCACCAATAATTTTGTAGTGGTGTATCTGGATGACATTCTAATTTACAGCAAGACTTGGGCCGAACACTTGCAACATATTCAGCAGGTTCTACACACCCTGCGGCAGTACAAGCTATACACCAACCTGGAAAAATGCTCCTTCGGCATGGACAGGGTCCATTACCTAGGCTACATCATTGATCAGCATGGTGTACATGTGGATCCAGCCAAGATCTAAGTCATCCGTGACTGGCCAGCCCCAACAACACTCACTGAGCTTCGGAGCTTCTTGGGACTTGCTAATTTCTACCACAGGTTCGTGTTGGGTTTCTCCCATATTGCATGGGCCCTCAGCCAAATAAACAGGGGTGGTGGTAAGGCAAAATTTTCATGGGGCCGGTCCCAACAACAAGCATTCGATGATTTTAAGCAGCGCTTGTGCTCATCCCCAGTA
Organism: Picea engelmannii; assembly: GCA_009831015.1. Lineage (NCBI taxonomy): Eukaryota > Viridiplantae > Streptophyta > Pinopsida > Pinales > Pinaceae > Picea > Picea engelmannii. Next base: position 240,099 of record ML788072.1, read on the forward strand.
CTTTCACTACCGGACTTGCAACATCCCTTTGAGATCGAGACAGATGCTTCAGACTATGCTGTGGGCGTCGTTCTCACTCAGCACGACCACCCCGTGGCCTATCATAGTGAGACATTCTTTGATACTGTCCGTAAGTACCCTACTTACGACAAAGAAATGTACTCCATTGTGCAAGCATGCTACCAGTGGAGACATTACATTCTTGGGAAGGAGACAGTCATCCACACTGATCATAAGCCACTACAGTTCATGCAGACATAGGGAAAATTGCAGAATGACTGCCATCAAAAGTGGTCCACATACTTGCAGAAATTCCACCTCAACATCAAGTATAAAATAGGAAGCACCAATCGCGTCGTTGATTGCCTCAGCAGACCACTAGTCGCAGCACTCACCACGATGCTAGACTCTTGCGGCCATGAGACATATGGATGGCCCCAACTCTATGAGACAGACTCTGACTTCACCACCACCTACCAAATGTTGGGTGCAAATGCAGTTGTCGATAATTTCCATCTTCAGGATGGGTTGTTATGTCGTCTGGGCCATATCTGTGTTCCATCAAGTGAGCGAGTGAAGCTGATCTGGGAATCCCACTACAGTCGGGCGGCGAGACACTTCATCATCGAAAAGATAGTGGCAATGCTACAGAAACATTTCTACTGGCTGAAACTTCGACAGGAGGTCGGCAAGTATATTAGGTCCTGCACTACCTGCGCTATTGCCAAACCGACCACTAAGAAACAGGGATTTCACACCCCTCTTCCTACTCCTGATAGGCCATGGGAATCCATCTCAATGGACTACATGTCGGGCCTCCCATCCACCAAGCGAGGAAATGACTGTGTTTTTGTGGTTGTTGATCATTTTTCTAAGATGGGGATTCTGGTTGCCTACAAGAAGAGAATCACAGCAGAGGCCACTGCCAAGCTCTTCTTTGAACGAGTTTGGGTACATTTTGGAATCCCACAAACCATTATATCAGATCGGGATATTCGATTTCTCAGTACATTCTGGTCGAGCCTCTGGTCACTACTGGACACCAAGCTCACCAAATCCACGACCTTCCACCCCCAGACAGATGGTCAAACCGAGGTTGTAAATCGAATGATTGTGCATATCCTTCACATGTATAATTCAAAGAACCCTCACACATGGGATGAGAGCCTTCCCTATGTCCAGCATAGCTACAACCGAGCCTTGCATAGCTCAATCAGCCACAACCCCTTTCAAGTGGGGATGGAATTCCAACCATTGGGTCCCATAGATGTTTCACTTCCCCTTATGGTCACTTCGATTGACTCATCTCCTGCTCCAACTGAAGCTGACTCGATTCATTGAGCGGATCCAACACATCCGCCAAGCGAGGAAATGACTGTGTTTTTGTGGTTGTTGATCGTTTTTCTAAGATGGCGATTCTGGTTGCCTACAAGAAGAGAATCACAGCAGAGGCCACTGCCAAGATCTTCTTTGAATGAGTTTGGGTACATTTTGGAATCCCACAAACCATTATATCAGATCGGGATAGTCGATTTCTCAGTACATTCTGGTCGAGCCTCTGATCACTGCTGGACACCAAGCTCACCAAATCCATGGCCTTCCACCCCCAGACAGATGGCCAAACCGAGGTTGTAAATCGAATGATTGTGCATATCCTTCACATGTATAATTCAAAGAACCCTCGCACATGGGATGAGAGCCTTCCCTATGTCCAGCATAGCTACAACCGAACCTTGCATAGCTCAATCGGCCACAGCCCCTTTCAAGTGGGGTTGGAATTCCAACCATTGGGTCCCATAGATGTTTCACTTCCCCTTATGGTCACTTCGATTGACTCATCTCTTGCTCCAACTGAAGCTGAAAAAGCCACTCGGTTCATTGAGCGGATCCAGCACATCCGCCAACAGGTTCAAGATATCCTACAGAAGTCCAATGACAAGTACAAACAACGCCATGATCAACATCGGGTGCCGCATAAGTTTCAGGTGGGTGACAAAGTTTGGTTGCACTTGCAGAAAGAATGCCCTACAGGACCCCATCAAAAGCTTCGCCCACTCTGTTATGGACCGTACACTATCACCAAGGTCGTGGGGGATAATTCTTTTGAGCTCAACATTCCTCCTTTCCTTGGCCTGCACCCAGTGTTCAACGTGGATCTCCTTCGCCCTTATTTCCCACCATTATTGGACACCTCAGAAGTAGAAAAACAACTGAAACCAATAGATATCAACCCCGACTGCATACAATAGGCATCCAATGATCAGATTGTGGACAGACAGATCAAGGGCACTCGACAACAAAGGATCCATCTTTATCAAGTTGTCAAAGCAGGGCAGCTCCTGCACCAAGGCAAGTGGCTCACCCGGGGCCAAATTCAACAGAAATTTCCTCATCTAATGGGGGACCTCAATGAAATGGAGACCATTTCTTCCTAAGGAGGGAGGATTGATCTAGATGGATATCGGTGGCCACCCACCTTTTCCAACTAGCTCAAAACAACTTTCTGACATTTTTGACAATTTACTATTTTTAGTAGTTTTTACTTCTGGGGCCATTTTGAGGGCCTAAATGAAGGTTTTTAGGTATCAAGCTCCTCAATGATATCTAAAGGCATGATTGAGCCCCAAAAATGAATCTCCTCGACGATACCTTTCCAACGGGCTATCACACGCCTAAAAGAGAGATTGTATGCAAAAGTTACGACCCCGATAAGTTGATGTACTAGCTTACCCAAACGGGGCCCACATGACTTTTGGCGCTTCATCTCCTAGGGTTAGGATTTTGGATGTCTAGGGTTTTTGGCATTCTTGATTATTGTAAAAATGCCTTCAGAGCCTCATTGTAACCTTCTTCTTGTGAATGTGCGTTGCCGTCACATCTCTTCTCAGAGATAAGCCGCCACCATTCCAGCAAGCTTGTTTTCGCTGCATTTTACAGTTTCAGCTTATTTCGTTATTGAATAGAAAACCAGTTTTACTGTATCTCTGTTATTTTGTGTTAAGCATCTGTTAATAATCTGTATTCATGTCATTTTTCTCATAAAATACGGATCACATTAAGTGATCTGACAATTCATATTCTTCTCGATGTTAATGACTATATTGATTCATGTTTTAACACTTGATTGGTCCATCATCTTTATTTAAAGAGCATGGAGGGTTGTTTGTTAATGATCGATTGTGAGAAAATTTTATGTAAAAATAATTTCTTTTGCATTAATATATTGTCTCAAGTGATCTCATTGGCTGGGGCGATGTACTATTTCCCTTCTTGAGGGTTTTAACCATGTAATACACCGGTACAATGATCTTTGATATGTTTGTGTCAATGGTTGCTTAAGGTGTTTGACCCATGTGGAAATGAAATGTTTTGTCAAACATGGTATCAGAGCCCATATGAAGACCATCTCGCATTGTTGATCAAGACCTTGAACCCGTGTCGTTGCATGCATCAAAAGATTTCTCGAGGTAGAAAGTTTCATTACACTTAAAAAAAATTAACGATGTTTTAATATTTCAAATTTTCTATTTATATTTCCGTTTTGGTACCCTTTCCTATTTGTGTATGCTCTTTGACATACACTCTATGTGATCTCGGAAAATAAATAACAGAGCATAAAGTGTTTTCCTTTCTACATATATGCTCTTTTCTTTGCACTTTATGTGATCTTAGTAAATCAGAAACATAGAGAAAGTTTTTTTTGGGGGGGAAGGCTAATAAAGATCTAACCCCAATCTTATAAAGTTTTGGAATTTTTTTCAAATTTTGTTTTTTTGTGTGTGTTTGTGTTGAGGTTTTTGCAAGAAAAACAAGGGTTTTGGGGGTAAGCATGCAATTCAAGGAAAAAACTCCTCCTTAATAAATTTTGTTGTATTTTTTGCATTAGCTCACTTAGTTGAAAGTTATGATATTAAATAAGATGTATTGAATTCAAATATATATTTTTTTAATTCATAAGACTTTAAATTATCACATAAACTTTATTATAAAGTGCATTACAAAAAGGGGATCATTATAAAGTTACTTTAATTTTCTTTTTTAAGTTACTTTTTGCATGCAAATTTAATTTATAAAGTAATTTCATGGTAAAAGTGAGTGGGTCACATCATTTAAAGTAACTTATTTGTAAAAGTGAGCTTATAGGCAAAGTCAAAGAAGGAAGATTTTTTTTTTTTTACTCGGCAATCTCATTGTGAATCCATCACCATGTAGGCCAACCTCTACCTACCACGTGCCACCTTGATTACCTTTTATGTCTTTCTTAAAAAGGGCATAACTTTGACATTCGAAGTCCACTTTCAGTGTCATTTTTTTTTGTAAACTGTCTATTTTTTTTAGAGCTTTCCATCCAGATAGTCAGTTTCTACTTTTGAAGACATATTACCTACATATTTAATATGGATAGTCCAAGTGATCTTTTACTTACTAATTCAAACTACTTCTCATGTAAATCTCATATGGAGGATGTACTACAAAGTAAAGGACTTTGCTAGATTACCTTGGAAAAAGAAATTGCCCCCATTGATGTCGAAAAGAAAGATAAACGAGACAATAAAAATGACAAAGCACATAAATTAATTAGAATGTCCATCTCTAGTGATTTAAACGTTTTCGCCTTCAAGCAATTGATGACCCAAATGAAGCTCAAGGGAAAATAGGGAAACCACATTTGGTAAACAAAATGATATTTGAGCCCACTAGCTTAAAAACCAATTAATTTCTTTAAATCCCAAAGATTTCTCTTGCATTTAAGATTATCTATCTAAGTTCAAAACACTTAGATATTTACTTGAAGAATATAAAATAGAAATGAAGGTTGACTGATGTATATATGTTATATTGCTAACCTTAGTAGTGCATATTCTATTTTTGTATCTACTTTTCACTCCACCTGAGAAGCTCTAGGGGTTACTTAGAAACCACCCTCTCTTGAATATTTTTGTGATTCTTTGTTTAGAGAGCAAGATAAGCTCTTACATCTGGGAGTGACCAACACTGCAGGTACATCTAACAAATCCTTAGTGGCCTAATAGAATGATAAATCCAAGCATCCAAAGAAGCAACATTCTTGCAACAACAAGAAAAACAAGGGTCCCAAACCCTTTCAACCAGCTTCTACTCCCAATGGTGACAAAGGACCAAAATTAAAAAGTAAGAATACTATTGCAATTTTTATGGACGAGATCATCATCTAGAGTCTAAACATTTTAGGAATATGGAGACCTTAGAAGCAATTGTTAGCACAAAAATTTGCATTTTTAAATTTGGTCATTTTTGCAACATCAGTTTTGTAGTGCCAACGAACTAGCTCGATTTGTAGCACTTGAAGTTTTGGTCATTTCATAGTGCTTGTTAGTTGATTGTCAACGCTAGTTTTGTGATAAAAATATGGAACTCTGGGAAAAAAATTATAAATTTGGCAAATAAAAATGGGTTTTCATAGCCAATTTGGCTCTCGGGTTGATAACAGGGTTATAATATTTTTTCATAAAAAATATTGGGCACGAGGCCCAATATCCAAATCCACAAGCTAAGCGCCAACATAACACACATAGCACCAAAGCCCAGCGCCCAATACCAAGCACTAAGCCAAGAGAGGATCCCACAAGGAGCGACTACAATTTCACTATGCGTCGATGTAAGTTAGAAACTTCGGCACATATAAACGATAATATCACATTCTCCCTGGAAAATGTGGGATATCTCCCACCAAATGCAATCCAAAAAGCACTAAGATTGCAGGTGTTCATTGAGCAGCGTGATCAAGTGTCACAAGAGTATCAAGAAATAAAGCATGTGATTATGGCAAAGAGTTGAGAGTCATGTGTTGAGACAACCAAAGTGCCATAAGAGAGCCTAAGGGGAAGAACCTACAAATTCTTGACGTTTCGAGCCAGCCAAGTATCAAACCCTAATGTGCCTCAGTCAAATATTAACACTCAAGTGTGAAATGAATGGTGAGATTGAGATCTACTGCCTTTTGTTACTAAATATAGTCCACTAGGAGAGACACAACGTTGCCAAATGCCCAAAGGAGATTATTTTGAAGTTGTGTTCTAAGGTACTTGGCAATTTATTCAAAGCTCGAACTGGTGCATTGTGAGTATTTTGATGTGGTGGGAACAACCTCGGATTTATATTGGACAGGGAATGTAGAGGCCAAAACCTTCACATGGTCTGCATATAGTTAAAATGATATCAGAAATTTCGCAACGAGTCACCAACACGTTGCGAAACTGCTGGAAACAGAGATTTCACTGTGAGTTTCACATGGACATTGTGAAACCAAACAATCATCTTGAGACAAATACTTTTTCAACTGCTAGTTGGAAGGAGCATGCAATAACACCATGAGGACTCAAGGAATCATCTGTTTTTCCACCCAAACTCATGTAGTTTGTTGAGATTTGAATTCATTAATTAGGTCAAGAACTGAATCCTAGAATTTATCAGTTTGTTTGGAAGTTGTTATTGTAAATTTTAAAACTGTAAAGTAAATCAATGCATATAGATTCTTAAGCAAGACAAAAATTAATCAATGGCTCATACACAGAGTACACAGAGATTTTATACTAGAAACCCTCAACCGAGAAAACCTTTCTTCTATTCATTATATCTAATTTCACCATTCACCATACAATATATACAATGTTTTTAGGTATTCTGTAAATACCAAAACCCCAATCCCTTAATCTGGGATTAATTTACAAAAACCGCTAAAAATAGAAAAATCCGCTAAAAATAGCAAAAACCGCCCAAAAAAATAAAAAATTGGGGTGCTGCCCCGAACGCTACGTGTAACCAGGGGGGGGCATACCTGCCCCCCCCCCCCCCNAGGATCCCCCTAGGAAAGCGCTCGACACACACGACACAAACAGATAACTAGAGCGAGGGATCGTCAGACGCAGTTGTCATATCTGACATGCCCACACACACACATGCAAAGAATATAACACATACCCAACAATTATTATTCTGTTGTAACTTCTTCTAATTTTAGAAAGGTATAAATAAGAAACATCCTTCAGCTTTGTAAAGAGGATATCCCATATATTTTGGAAAAAAAAATTGTAAAGGGGTTCAATCAAAAGGCTCGAGAGAGCTTGAGGAAGCAATGAACCTGTATGTGTCCAATTTGTAAGCCGGAGGAAATACCATAATGTAATCATTTCTACCCTTGAATATTCATGAAGGTTGTATTATCATAATGTTAATTTTCTTTGTTTTAATTCCTTTATCTTCTTGCTTGAATAAGACTACATACTTTTAGGATCACGACTGCCTTTGATTGATGGACTCTTGAGTAGCACAGGATTTGTTGTGACAAGCTTATTAATCATTGTTTATTGTTCAAGTATATTGCATCCATCTCGCATATAGGATTTTTGTTCGTTGAATGTTCCACTCTTTGTTATCTTCTTCATCCTTCCATCCATCATCTTATAGCTTTTGATCTGATAACTCAACTTCATTTCCTTTGATCCGCAAAGTGGTTATGACTCCATACCCAATGGTATGCTTTTTTAAACATCATCTTGCTGCCCTCTCCCTTTCTCTTTTAGTCTTGTTGATCCACCTACCAAACCTTATTTAAAAATTCAGTCTTGATATTCAAATGGGTATTGGGATTACCCTTCTAGAAGTCTAAGGGTGACTCATGGTGCTAACAACAACAATGAAGAAACAAAATGTCAATCTTGATTCTTATTCTTCCAACTCTTCTTCTCATGGACATGCACTTTCTACTTCTGTTTTTTTTCTTTAATGAAATGTCGAATTGTTCTTCTAATGAGTGGCTTAGTGGCTTATTGATTCTAAATCATATTATCATATGACTAAATAAAAATCATTTTTTTCTTCTCTCAATGAATGTAACACCAAATAAATATGTGTTGGTGATGATATATCTCTAAATTTTGTAGGGTTTGGAACAATTTAGCTAGATGATGGTTATTTTAAGGATGTATTATGTGTTCCAAGTCTCTCCTACAACCTTCTATCAGTATATAAAATCATTCATTTAGGTGAAGGTAAAGATAACGAGTTTTCACCTCACCAAGTAACTTGTAATTAAGGATTTGAAATATCCTAAGCATGTCCTAACAACTAGAATTGTTGATGATATTACTAGGTTGTACTGATTTGACAACTTGGATCATCATCTTTTTCATAATTTTTTATTTCTCATAGCAATGACTCTAGAAAACTTTGACATGAAAAAATTGGTCATCTAAACTACTACTCATTGCAGTAACTATGTAATCAAAATACGGTGACTATTCTTCCTCTCATTTCTTGCATAGATGGAGCTTGTGTCGGCTATGTTCTCGGTAAACATCATGAGGATAATATTAACAAACTTCCTCTTGGCACACCTCGACCCCCTTGTAGCTTGTTCATATTGATAATTTGCGTGGTCTTCTTCCTTATCCTTCTTTCTCTAGGTTCAAGTACTACTTAACTTCCATTGATGACTTCTCCAAATGCACTGGGGTTTATTTCTTAAAACTTAAGAATGAATTTTTTGACATGTTTTTGGCCTACAAGGCCCTTGTAGAAAAAAAATCTAGACATTAGCTTCAAAATTTAAGAATGGATAATGGAGGTGAATATGTAACAACAAATTTACAACTTAATGCACTACATGGGGCATTCAAATGCCAAATATTGTTCCATATACACCATATCAAAATGGTGTTGCTGAGAGAAAGAATTGCACATTAAAGGAAATGAAAAATTGTATGATCCAATCTAAGGGATGAATTCTTCATTTTTGAGTGGAAGCCATTAATTATGGAAATTTCATAGTCAATCTCACTCCCACAAAGGCTTTAAAAAATGTAACACTGAAAGAAGCATGGAGTAAAAATAAACTAGATGTAATCCACTTTCATGTGTTTGGTAGTGAAGCATGGGCTCACATTAATGATGAGAAAATGAAAGCATTACACCCTAAAAATGAGAAGTGTTTTTTTGTTGGATATTCTGAAGATGTTAGAGGTTATCGACTTCTTCAACCTAAGTTCAATGAAATTATTATTAGGAGATATGATAATTTTGATGAAATTCTCTCGGCTTGTGAGTTGAATTCGATGCTTGCGCCTTCTTTGGCCTCCAAGCCATCTTTGGCATTTGTGCCATCTTCTCTTCCCAACTTATTTTGTGAGTGATCATATTCTTGTTTCTTCTTCAAATGATGGTAGTGAGGATGAAAATCCATCTTCGCCTACTCACCTCCCTTTAGTTGGGTCCATTGAACATGAACCTACATAAGCATCATTTCTTCCTATATCGGTCCATACAACCCAAGAATCAACTAATGATCTTGCCAACGATCCTACAGATTAGCATTTTACATGCAAGCCTCCTCTCTTTTGGCTCAAGTTTCAAATACTCGTGATTCATAAACATTTGTAGAAGCTTCTATCCATCCAAATCATGACAAAACAATGAATGAATAATAATGTTCCTTAATAATGGACGATATTTTGGATCTTGTACCTCTTCCAAAAAGAAGAAAAGTTTTCAAATGTAAACAGGTGTATATATCTAAGTATATATCAAATGGAAGTTTTGAAATACATAAGGCCTGATTATTTTCCAAAGGATTTTCTCAAGTTCAAAGGATTGAATATAATGAAACCTTTTCCCCCATATCCAAAATGAGTTCCATCCACTTTTTTCTATCCCTTGCAGCCTCATATAAATGCGAGTTCCATTAGATAGATGTTAAATATTCCCTCTTGCATGGGGATTTGCAAGAATAAATTTACATGGAACAAAATCCTAGCTATGTTCAAAATGACTCCAACCTTGTTTGTCACCTTAATAAATCTCTCTATCGTATTAAGAAAGCTCCTTATGCTTGGTATGATAAAATGGGTAGCTTTCTTCTTGACGTTGGTTTTTCTTGATTTTATTTTGACCCTAATGTTTATACCAAGAATGTATAAAACCATCTCATAATACTTGTTCTTTGTCAATGACCTTATTCTCACTGATAGTGAACCCAAACTTTTGAACCATGTAAAATCTATCCTTAAGAAGAAATTTGAAATAATAGACTTAAATTATTTGTATTATTTCCTTGGCCTCCAATTATTACAAACCAAGGAAGGAGTTTCCCTTTTCTAGTCTAAGTATGCATGTGACCTTCTTTGTCGATTTTACATGGAAGATTATAAACCAACCCCATCTCCCTTCCAGTCCATAGTAAAACTTGTTGCCACATGTACTACACTCGAAGTAGATGCCACTTTGTATTGTTAGTTAGTTGGTAGCCTTTTATGTTTGACTCATACCTATCCTAATATTTCCTTTGTTGTTGGTCTTGTTGCTTGATATATGAAAACACCCCATGAGAGCCATTGGAAAGAAACAAAAATGATACTTTTGTATATCTAGGGTATAGTCCAGTTCATGGTACATTATAGTTTAGGGGGCACTCCTTTGTTGGTTGGTTACACTGATTCCACTTGGGTTGGAAACCCTAATGACCAGAAGTCGATTGTTAGTTATGTTTTCAGTCTTGGTTATGAACATGTCACTTGGGCTTGTAAGAAACAACAAGCTCTTACTCTTTCTTCAAAAAAATCATAGTATCGAGCAATAGATAATGCAACTCAAGAAGCCTTGTGGCTTCAAAAAATCATTTAAATGTTTGGATTCCAACAACACCATACGATCACACTTTGGTGTGACAATCAAAGTGCCATCAAGTTCACCAAATATTTAGTTCAACATCAGCACATAAAACACATTGACCTACACATGCACTTCATAATTTTTTTTCTCTAAGATCATTTTCTCAAAGTGCTATTTTTCCCTAAAGATGATTAAGTTATGAACATTTTGATAAAGTCTCTTACAGAAGTGGAGTTTTCCAAACTTTGATCTATGGTAAGATCAACTAGTCTAATGTGACTTTAGGTAAAGTGTGTTTCCTTGGTATATTATTAGTATGCATTTGTAGTTATGTAATTTGATGGTCACGATATGTTCTAGACATAAATTGATCCAATGGTTCATATTCTCTTCAATACTAATAGCTATATTGATATGTAGCTTAACACCCTATTGGTCTGTGATCTTCATTTAAAGAGCATGGAGGGTCATTTCCTAATGATCAATTGTGAGAAACTCTAATGTAAATTCTTCTATTTTTCATTAATATATTTCCTCAAGTGGTCGTGTTGGCTAGGGTCATGGATAGTTTCCCTCTTTGAGGGTATTAACCACGTAATACACTAGTGTGTTTATATTTGATCTATTAGTGTGAGTGGTTGCGTAAGGTGTTTAACCTGAGTGGAAATACCTTATTTTTTCAAAAAATCATGCTTGATTCTCTCGATTATAGAAGAAGTAAGGGTAAACTCACCTAATCCATCCATCATGTTCAAGTCAATAGGGTGAAGTTGTCCCTCTCTATCCTCCTAGGCTATAGAAGTGTCATGGAGTGAGGGATCCATAGTAGAACCAAAGTCCTCCTAAGGGGGAGAAAATATAATAACTTCCTAAGGTAGGCCAAGTTGAACCATAATTATGTCAATGAGTAGCTATAGGAATGTTTTATTTACCTAAAGATCCAAGTGTTGCCTCTAATGAATTCCCATAAACACCTCAACTTATTTTTCCCAATCATGGATTTTTATAATGTGCCTTGCTAAATACACCAAAAATGTATCTCTTTCATTTTTCTCCTTATTAATATGACTTGCAAAATAATCCTTCCATTGATTCCAATGGTTAGTCCAATTCGTGACACTACATTGAGCTTCTGTAGTTTCTTCCCACATTGCTTGATACCACACTTGACCTTGTTCAACTCAAGAAACACACAATATCCCCTCTTATAGTGGAAGTGGGCCATTAGCTTCGACTCACTATCAATTTTCCTAGTAAATTATGTACCAAATATCACATCCAAACCATTCAATTCACAAATGGAGTAGCTACTAGAAGTGACAAGGGTAGGGTAGGGTTCAAACCACATATTGGCCATTCACCTTGGAAACCACAAACTGAAGCATAATTGGAAAGAGTGAGAACACATATGGATTCACACCCAAGTCCACTCACCCACCAAATATGTTGGTGCCCACGTGCACTAGCACAAAATACCTCCAGATAAACGCATGAGGCCAGAGGCCAAATTCAAAACTAAAACGCCTATTTCTTTCTTTAGGCACTATTTGAATTGATAATTATTAAATCAATCCTATTTCCAATTGTAATGAATTGTAATATAAACATGCACCCATTTCCACCATAATTGGACCTAATATCAACTCTACCTCCATAGCCAAAGGCATGAATGAATATGGCTGACACTAATACCATGTGTTAGGATACGGGGTGTTCTCCACTATAGTTACACACATCATGTAGGAAGTGGGATTATGACCCCCCAATTTAGTTCAAACAACCCTTCCTCTAGGTTAACCCCCTTGTTTTCCTACTCATCAATAGACTTGTTTTCCCTTAAAGGATATGGAAAAAAATCATCATTCTCTGAGTCTTGGATTTCAAAGAGAATTATTTCGATGATTCTATATTGAGTAAGGTTCTTAGGTGGATTTTGGTAACAGATTTCTCTTATATTTAATGTTGAATCCCCCACTATCATTATGTAGTGTTCTTTAACCCTTGAACAATGAAATATAACTAGTTATACAAATAATATAATTGCAAATTAAATAGGAACAAGAGACAATAAGATAGAAATTGTAAAGAGACCCTTGAGTATTGATAATGGAAAGAAGAATATAGTGTTCACTTGCCTCTTAAGGTGGGATGACCTTCCACTGAGAAGAGCTCCAAATACACAACACAAGATAAGACATTTTATAGTCTCATATCTCTTTAAATAACTTTTACAAAGAAAAAACCCAAAATACTACTAGTCCCATTATTGATGGGTACCAACTACCCAATGGGCCTTATAAAGTGGACCCTCTTTACGTTGAATAACTATCTATTACTATATGTTGGCCTTATTCAAAGAGGATGGCCATATACAATAACTAACTAACTCTTATGTCACCCAAAGTAGGGTGGTTAGGGTAGGACCCTAACACATTACTTGTATAACATTTATGTATTTCAAAATTGATAAGCCTTTGTGCATGATTAGTGCTTCTACCTCATTATAAATTAAAATCCATATGACCTAAGCAGACACAATTTCTTTTTTTCCATTGGGGCCAAAGATGACCCTCCCTTACACCAACCACCCTTAAATTTGATCAAATAATAATACAAGGCATACAACACTCAATTTTTTGTTCCATTATTCATCCTTTTTTGGTATAGATACATTATACATAATGCAAACCACCTTATCTATTTTTGTGAGCTGATACAATGGACCAATAGTTGGAAATTATAAATTAGATTTGTTATTTATTTCAGTTGCACATTCACTAAGACATCAAGCCTCATGGGTCCCCATATCAAATGCACTAACTAAAGTCCAACTAAATCATCAACCTTCATTAACTAGAATGTTTTGTCCCCATTAACCAAAGTAGATTATTAACCAATGCATAAGTTATCTTCTCCAACTCAACAAATGATTGCTTAAATGATCAATCCCCTTTAACAATCTCTCACTTGGTCGATCTTTTTAATTCTTCCTTCGTATTCAAACACTTTCAACAATAACAAACTATGTAGAATCAAATGGAGTCATTTCACCATTTGAATGTATATCTACTCATTAGTTAGATGAGTGAATTAATAAACATGTATTTGGCTCACTTTAATTTTACGCGTAACACATTTTTAAACTCAATGATATCCATTATGAAATGATATTGAAATATATCTCCTTCAACCTAGGTTGATAAGTTTGATTCCTTCCTAAATACACTACATTTTTACCATCATAATGTATCCCCATCAATTTTTTATCTTCAACGTTGTGTATTTACATAATTATTGAATCCAAATTTCTTTCTTTGATACATATACTATCACTATGTATTTAGTTTCAATGTTCAACATAGCCATTGTATTATCTCCTAATATCAACATCACATTGTACTTGGTCTACATCTTTGTGTCCCACCAAATTAGATTGTTGACTATGATCTTCATAACAAATGTTTTTATCATGTGTTTATCGTAGTATATGAAGACCCTATTCATAGTTACCCAATACTATCAAGAAATATTGGTCATAATCCATCTAACCAACCTCCACTAGTTGTGTAATATAAGGTCATGTACAAACTATTACATACACCATGCTTCTAACCATACTCTTCATTTCATTCCACTCTTCACCTATTTTAAGGTTGAATGACTTCAATAACTTCACATAAGATTTATTGGTCTCCAAAACAACTTGTAGTTTAACATGCTAAAACTTTTTAGAACATTTTCTATATACTTACACCAAATCAAAAAGATTTTCTAGTTCTTTCTTTCTCTCCAAATCTCAATTACTAAGTGGTAATGTACATCATCAATATCTTTCATCTAAAACTTAGACAACATTCAAATATTTTTCATTTGGACCAATTCTTTATCCTTGATAATTATCAAGATATCATCAACATACATAGCAATACTTATGGCATGCCCATCACTTATCTTAAAGTAGATGTAGATGTTTTTGGATCTCCTCTTAAATCCATGTTTATGCATTATTAAAACTATTTAACTTATAATATTATACTTTGATTGCTTCAATTCATTAATGACTTATCAATTCAACATGCCAACTCCTTTTCTCTTTTAACCTTCAACACTTATTTGTCCATGTAGATCTCTTTTGTTATAAATATATGCATACACATAATATTTATTCCCTTATTATTTATAATACCAGAGGATATCGATTGTGCACAAGCTTGGTTTGAATTCCCCTTGTCAGTAAACATGCTATGGAAATGTGAATCTCCCATGAATATGACACCTGCAATGGTGAGGATATCAATTGTGCACAAGCTTGGTTTGAATTCCCCTTGTCAGTAAACATGCAATGGAAATGCGAATCTCCCATGAGTATGATACATGAAATGGTGATTTCTAGTGTTATTATTTTTTAGTGGAGTGTAAGCTCATTGTGAAAAGCGATACAAATAAAAACCTAGACAAAATGAGCTTAGATCTCACGTTTTTCAACACGTGAGATACTCTTGTCGTCACCATGTACAATGTTATTGATATGAACATCTTAAACAAAGTATTTTGAGGTTGAAATCTAAAACCAGACATGTTGTTGCTCTCCTTCATGGTGATATGAGCATATTTATGTAGATATGATTTGGTATGAAAAAAGTTGATCATTTCAAGGTAGATCCAAGTAGAACTAATAAAATTAGGGTAGATATAAGGGTGATAAGAATAGATCCAAGGTAGAATATCAAAATGTGGGGCAGTCCAAGGGAGTATCAAGTAGATCTTTCCAAGGGAGTATCAAGTAGATCTGTCCAAGGGAGTATCAAGTAGAACTGGGAGTTTCCAAGTGTCATCTCACCTTCTCTAATCTTGGTACCTATTATATGAAGATTTATCAAATTTTGGTTAAGACGGTTGATAATAAACCATTACCTTATCGACAAAGTCTTTTGATTCTATCGCATCACTTGAGCATAAAATACAACTCAAAGTGGGGATCCCTATGGATAATAAATGCCTACTATTTGTAGGTAAGAAACTAGAGGATTATTCTCAGTTACTTTATTACAATATATGCAAATATTTCACTCATATTTTAGCAGCGTTTGTGTGGAGGAGCAGTGTGATTCAGAGTGCCTTCTTCATCCAACCCAGTTTCTTATGAGGATACATCTTGATCCAAGGCATATCCTACAACAACTAAGCCTTATGCAATGCTAAGTATATATATATTGTTAAGAAATTATACAAGACATCGGCATTAGATTTCAAGCATACAAAGGTAAATGAACTCTTTTCAACCCTTGAATATGTTATAGTAATATATCGGTTTAATGGATTTTGGCCACAATCGACAAATTTTCACAAGTGCATTTATTCCCACTATACCAAGAATTATGAAGTCCTCAAGTGTTCTAAAGGTTTATTTGTAGTTCAGTTTGATACTCCTAAGGATTACTAAAAAAAAATTGAGGGACCTTGGTTTTCGGGTAGAGTGGAGCTCTTTATTACCCCATGGTTTTCGAGCTTTGATCTATCCACCATCGTTGTATCCAAATTACTTCTTTTGGTCCAACTCCTAAATACGCCTCTTTATTTTTTACATCCTTTAATCTTTAAATATATTGGAAATGAGTTGGGTAGTTTTTTAAAGTATGATCTTCAACAGACTTGGATGGGTCTTTTCACATATGCTCAAGTATGTGTGGACATTGATCTTAGTAAAGTTATTCCAAATATAATGCTACTAAAACATGGAATGTTTAAAAGGATTCAAAGCTTGGATTATGAAAATACAACATTTAGATGTCGGTTTTATCATCAAACAAGTCATTTACAAGATTCATGTCCTCAAGAAAGAAAGAATTCAAAGAGGAATAAGAAACATTATTTCAAATCTAAAAGTTGGCATCCATATGAGCCCCCTCTTTCGGGTGATGAAGATGATGAGAGTACATTAGATTCACACTCTTTTGAGGTAGAGAAATATAATAATAAAGGAATGGAAATATATGTAATACCTCAATGTTTGGCTTGTTATTTTTAGTTTTAATTGATAAGGAGATGGTGTTTTGGACTCATCATCCCCTTGCTTCTTTCTTTTGTTGATGATTGGTTATGATAGACATAGATATCTACGTGATTGCTTGGATTGCGATCATCATCAATATTCATTTTCAATGATTTACTTAGCATCGATATTCTTGATAATGGCTATGTAACATTGATGTTCTTTGAAGATGACTTAAGATGGTTATTCCTTGTAGGGATATGGTTGAATATTTATATCACTTGTTAAATAGCATGCATATTGATGTACAACCTTGTTATGATGACCTTGATTTTTGATGATAAGGTTGCATGTGCATTGGTATTATTGGAATCATTAATCTATCACAAGTTGAGACATTAATAGATATATGGGTAAATGCACTCAAGGGAAGGGATCATGTCTCAATGAGGAGGACAAACTCATCCTAGAGCTTAGGAAGCCTTGGGAAGAGGGAAAAAATCTTTAGAAAAATGGGCACTAAATTTAAATGGAGTAAAAGGGCCAAGGTGAAGGAATTGTGACTTACTTTTACATTATTCTTGACACTTGTAATTTCATTCTTAAGACCAATTACACCATTCATGAGCTAGTAAGGAGAAGAGGGAAAACTAAGAGCCAAATATTGGAAAAGTTGTTACACTAGTAAAAGATTACAAAAGAATTAACTACCTTAGAGAGGGTTGGCTATGATAGTAGAAAATATTAATAGATTTTACCAAACTATGTAATAAATTTGTGATTTTAAGTTGTATTATTGCTACGGGGAAAATACCCCTATATTGGGTCTAAGGTAAAGGAAGAGCGCTAACTCCCTTAAAAGACCGGTCTACCCTTAAGCTACCCCAAAACCATCTAAACAAAGTAACGAGAGAGAGGAAAGAGGGTTAATTGGTGCACATTTAGTCCTTGCAGTTGGTGTAGACCTCTTTCACTTGTTGTCACCTCCTAGATCACGGATCTCCTCCCAAAGATGACATGCAAAAGATTAGGAATACAATGCAACAACATATGAAATCTCTATTGATCACTTTCAAAGTTTAGACATAGATATAAATGCATAAATCAACAAAAGCATACAAACATAATATTTTGGGACAAGGATGAACTCTTTTATTCAATTTCAAGACAAAAAGGATTACAATCTTTGTTGGAAACGTCTCCACGAACTAGGTCCAAGCTCCTTATCGTGGCTCCAAGTGCATCAATCCCACATTAGCTTCTCGCAACCAACTTATCACCAAGGGAAGGAGGAAGGGTTGCATAAGGAGAAAGGTTGGAGGGGAAGGTTGAGGCTAAAACTCAAAATGAGATGTAAATCTTGGGCTAAGAAAGGGAAGGGATTTTGGCAGAGTTTTCTTATTCTCTTGCTTATGTTCATAAATGACACACCAAGACCTATTTTTATATGAGAAAAAGATGGTTATTCAGTTTGGGGATGGGCTACAAGGGGTAAAATTGTTAGGAAACCTTCTATAGCCCATAAACTCCGTTGAATTCCACGCAATTTTATATTTTTTGCAAATTTCGGAGGTAAATGTGAGCTATCTAGCATGAAACATGCATGTGCACGCATGCTAACTAGCATGCAGCATGCATGTGTATGCGGGCTATTAGATCAACAAGGTGCATACACTCTCCAAAAAATGGTTTTTTAAAAGGAATCCTTAGTAGTATTTTGGCAAAGTACGCAAAAGGAAGGGCTAATGTCTTGTATGCACAAATAAGGCATTTTGGACTAAAAAAGATGACCCCTAATGTGTGAGGTCATAAGATCATCTGATGGATGAAATAAATTACAATATCTTTACCAGTGGGAAGGCACAGAGTTGAGTGAGCTCGAGATGAGCGTTCGTGAGTGTTCCATCTGCAAAACAATGATAATTTCTCTGAGGTGAGGATACCCATGCTCGGGATGAACTAAGCGTGGTTTCCTATCAAGTACACTGTAGATCCATGTCATATATGACTACTAGACAGAATATAAATGTTCATATAAAGTGCAGCCACGAAAAATACATAACAGATCTACATCTCAAGATCATCTGAAGATATACAGGTACAATATGATATACATCTTCAAGAAGCATTGATGCTTTTGGCTGGAGATGAGGACTTAATAGCTCGAGAAACAACTTCAAGATCTTCAAAAATTGAGTAGGAGTACAATAGGAGTGTAAGACTCACTACCCTAAGGTATTTGATGTTTCATTGGGGAAATACTAGAGGATATTGATCATCAGGCACATAACTCCATTGATTTTGAATCTGAACTTGACTGGACTCTTGGGATGGCCGACTCATGAAAGTCAAGAGATAAGCTGCAAAATGGCTGACTCAGGTTGGATAAAACTTTCCTTGAACAAAAGAATGACGAAATGATGAGACTTAGTCAACATATATTTGACATAAGTCTATGATACATGAGGCATCACAAACTCTCCATATGTTTGGAAGAGTAACCAAATAGAGGAGGACACAACTCTATGTAACAAGAACAACTTCCTAAGGTCATACTAGATCCCAATGCTTGGTGAAAAAATGGAAGTATGTGCTTTTTCCAAGGGAGACTATCTTATTGTCGATAAAAGAGAATGTATATACCATCCCCTCTTTTTGGAATATTTTATTTTTTTGTCTTTTTTAAATTTTTAACGAGCTTGAAAAAGAATAAAATAATGCTATGTTACAAAGTAGGAACAAGTGTCGTGAGAAAGAAAACTAGTTCTAAGCGCATGGAACATATTGATTCTTAGTGCAAGGAGACATGTCTAGGATAAGGGCACTCATGAAAATTCTATTGGAAGATTGGTTGTTGTCATTGATGTCAACCCTAGTCATGGGTTTTGGACCACAAGATTGATAAAGGTATTTGGACATGAAGGACAATGCACATGCATATACAACACCCATAAATGGATATTATACATCATGTTGTTTCTGGTGGTATGTGGCATGTCACGTGGATCCTCATGGTTGAGGAGAAATGAATTTTTGAAGATGACAAAGTGAATTGAAGAAGGAAGTACATGTAGGCCCTGAAGATAATTAAAGAAAA